>JAMPIV010005215.1:0-450000 GCA_024509875.1 Oreohelix idahoensis | reverse complement strand
GTAGCGAGGTGGGGAGGCCTAGAGGCGTAACAAGTTATAGAAATAGTTATAGTAGGAGTAAGTCTATAATGTTAATTTCCACTTATAATGACAGTACCGCCGTAAATCATACATGATATGCCTAAATAAATTGTTAAACGTAAGTATGATTTCTTTTTTTTTAAATGACCTAACTGCTTCCTTTTAGATTTTTCAGTGAAAATTCCTCTGTTACCAATAGCCAAATAGGACCTCCACGGCTTCCTATAGCTCAGGGCCTCACCTTGTTAAATCTGGTTGTAAACAAACGTACGCCATGCAATTATTTCCTGTGCCGTCTGTTCTAATTCTTTCCTTCATCCCTTTCATTTCTGTTCCCAGTTCCCTTCTCCACGTGTTTTTCGGTCACACTCTATCTCTCTTGCAATACAGATTCCAGAAAAAGGACTGCATTGTGATACTATTAACAGGTTTCCTCAATGAGTGTTTTATCAATCACCAGCATCCTCTTCTTACCCCTTGTTTCACTGGCACTTGTCTGTTTCTTGTAATCAGTTCCACATTATATTATTAGTAAAAAATGCTAATCGCATCATTGTAGTTAATCTTCTACTCGAAGGAAGAATTTGGCTAATTTTCCTAATTTCGCTGTTCAGGATTTGAGAATTACTCGCTTGTGATAACAACGATGAATAAGCATTTGGAAGAAAGAATTGAGGCTCTTGAAATGTGGATATATAGAAGAATGGGGCGTATCTCATGGAAAGAGATGAAAACAAATAAGGAGGTCCTAGAAAATCTAGGTATGAAAAGAGAACTAATGAGGGAGGTCAAAGTTCGGCAGCTAAAATACTTTGGCCACATAAAACGGCATAACACCTTGCAGAAGACCATAACAGAAGGGAGAGTTGAAGGCAAACGTGCAAGGGGAAGACAGCGCTATAAGTGGGAAGATAACATCAAGAGATGGACAGGAACGAGTCTATCAGAGTGCACCACCAAGACAAGAGACAGAAGACGTTGGAGATCCATTACAGCCAATCTTCGTTGTGGAGATGGCAACTGATGATGATGATGATGAGTGCACGGACCTCTCGTGGGTCCATGAATGGGTTCTAAGGGGTCCATGTACACAACTTAAAATTTAAAATTGTGATGGTATTGCCTCCCCTGCTGTGTAACTGATACTGCCGTAGTGAAGCAGAGATCGAGAGGGGTCACCCCATTCTGTCACAAAAATGTAAAATTTTAAATTATGCTTTTATGTACATTTTGTCCAAGAACGGGTCCATGGCCTTCATAGGACAATCAACGGAGTCAATGGCCTTCGTCGGACAATCAAACGGGTCTATAGCTTTCATAGGACAATCAAAGGATTCGATGGCCTTCATCAGACAGTTAAACGTGCCCATAGCCTTAATGGGACAATCAAAGGAGTCCATGGCCTTCATTGGACTGTCAAAGGGGTTCCAGGCACACACACACACAAATGGTTAGGAAACCATGCACTAGGCAGAAGCTAAGCAGCAGCACGTAATTCATCCAATGAAATGTTCCAGGTCAAGGAATGCTTTGTAATAGTATTAACTCGGTTCCTGGACATTGATCTTATTCAGCGTCAACGTCTCATTTATTTTTTCCTTGCCCTCTTTTTAAACTGGTATTAGTCTGATAATTTCCGCCAGTTTAATTAATTTGTAATCTTTTCATATAATTTTAATACCTCTATTTTGAGTAAGTATCCATTTAAGACAGTCAGTAACTGATTAGTTTTCATTTTCCCCCCAACATTTCAGAACCATACAGCTTTAGAATTTGATTTGCGCATTTTTATATTTGTGTTGAGCTTAATTTATTTTTTTTTCTATATGTTATTTTCCGCGCAATGAAAACCCCTTCCTGCGAACTGCATTGTTGTTTTGATACTGTGGTTTGTGTAGCCAGCTTTGTTTACTTTACTGCCAAAGTATATGTAAGAGCTCGTATATTGTAAGAAGAGTCGGCACTAGGGATTTATTAGGGTCATGCGCGTTCTCGTGTGGCACCTTTCCTTCATGTGGCACCTTTCCTTCATGTGGCGTACTGTTTTGTACTCCTACGAGATTCACTTTCATGCTGTTCAGTTGGATCACACTGTAATTTCCGCAAGTATTCGCTGTAGTATTTTACAAAAACGTAATACACTTATGTTTTTAACAATCTTTTAGTAGACATTTTTCCCCGTTTAGATCATGTTGAAATACAGATGAATTCTCGGAGCGCTGTTTTTGAAAAATAAAGAAGTCATATAAACACGGAATAAAACCGAAAAACATGCCTTTAAGAAATGTAACAAATGTAAACATAAAAATAACTCTACTTTAAACTCTGAAACAATCAAGTCTGAATTAGTTTGTTTTTTTTACATAAATTTTTTTTTTTAAATACATTTCGGCTCCCGCTCTCAAATCGTCGCCTGGTGCAGATGCGCCACCCATGAGCAGGCCCTGATTGTAAGGATATTTCTTCAAAATCATTCTGGCTGTAATCACGTGTTGCATTTATTCTCACAATCTTTGTCTTTTCTCAGTGGAATTATAAACACAACATCCAGTACTATAATGTCGTCTTGGATCTGATATCGATAATAGATTAAACACGGGTTCTTAACCCTTTTTTGTGCCATGGAAACCTTTGATTATCAGGCGAAGGCTATGGACCCCTCCCTAGACAAAAATATGGACGTAAACGCATTATTTACACTGCTACATTTTAAATTTTAGGTTGCGTACAAGAACATCTCGAATTCCTTCATTGACCCTGTAGCAAATGGGGCAAGTCACTCTGGAATCGCCACGTAAACTAGTGTCTGTATGATAAATTATGAATTAAACAGTAATTCTGCTATAACTTTATGATTAATGACCCGAACTGAAAAATTATTTTTGGGATGTGAACAGAAACTACAAATACTTGTGACAGCGGGAAATCATTATCTTTGGTATTTGACAAAGAAATCAGGGTGTTATCGGAAAAATCGCAAAACATCGTTGAAATTCCTAGAAAGTTACTAGTAGAAAAGTGAACGCCTACGCGGACCTCCGAGAATAAAAGGGTTAGATCTAGGTTAGGTATATAAGCCCGCTCATATTTAATTCTGTACTTTCAAAATTTCACTCATATCTGAAAAGACGTCCAGCGGACTGATACACGCTTGCCGAAGCCACGTAGTCACAGATAATAGCTGAGAAAAGCAAAGCTGACCTGCTTGTGAGGAGACTTGCATAAAGGATAAGCTCAGATCCGTAACAATTCTGTCTGAAGGTTTCTTACCTGAGAGTCACAACAAACGCTTCTAATAAGAACCATAACAGAGTGTGTGATTCAAGGACCACTTCTGCAAATTCGCCTGATAGTAGCATTGTGGCTACCTGTCTAGCTGAAAAAAGTATCTCGGACATCAACATATGATGTATGACGAGAAGTGTTTGCCGTGAAAGGACCTGAATTACATAAGTACTCATCACTTTGAAGAAACAAGATCCAGAAGTCACCATTTGCCAGAATAATTAACGAGCTTCATTTCCCAACTATTAATAGAGACACCCTCGGAGCACAGGATAGGTCTAGCGAGAAGGTGACTTACTTCCCAGCTCTCTTCTACAGCTACCATCTAAAACTGTGCAGTTAACACCTGCCTTGTCATGTGCCATCCCTATTCTAGTTCACCAGTTCTCTTCTCCATTTATGGGAACTATACTTATTATTTTCTATCCAATATCCATCTCGCCACAGACCCTCAAGGGGTCCTTAGAACCCCACCTGTTAAGAAATCTTGAATTAGAAAGAGAAATGAATTTCTCACATCTAAATCGTCGAGCTCTTTTTGGGGGTTTGTTTTTTTAAGAATTCACTGAATTCTATTTTTGGTTGTTGATATTGTATTTGTGTTTTCGCAGTGCAATTAAAGAGAAAGGGGGGGGGGGGGGGGGGAAGGGAGAAAGAAAGAAAGAAAGCAGTAAAGCTTCTAAGAGATGCGAAAGCTGCCGGAGGAGTTGGTATTCCTGCTGAGGTCATCACAGCAGACATAGATACTAACATAATGGTCATTTACATATTATTATGTAAGTCTGGGAACGAGAAGAAATACCACGGACTTGAAGATAACATCTTAGGTCAAGTTGTCAAAACAAGGGAGATTTGCTCAAATAACAGAGAAATAACAATAACAGACAGACAGACAGACAGACAGACAGACAGACAGACAGACAGACAGACAGACAGACAGACAGACAGACAGACAGACAGACAGACAGACAGACAGACAGACAGACAGACAGACAGACAGACAGACAGACAGACAGACAGACAGACAGACAGACAGATAGATAGATAGATAGATAGATAGATAGATAGATAGATAGATAGATAGATAGATAGATAGATAGATAGATCGAACGAACGAATGAACGAACGTTATTTTCAAAGGGTTAAGAATAGGGCACACAGGCCCGTCTGACATTCTGCCCTTCCTTTCTCTCACCTTTCATTCTGAATTCATTTATTCCCATATGCATTTTACATACCTGTGTCAAGGAATTCAACGTTGTAAAGTAAAATAAAATAGCACACTCATATTAACATTAACTACTTATAAACATGACATAAAATATGTTGAAAAGTACAAACATCGTCATTAGAACCTACAGTTGATATTATAAGAAAAGATAATCCGATTAGGGGGGCATATAATCAGACCTCTTAAAGTATTCGAAAAGTCTACGATTGTATGAATAGGGACTGAGGTTGTTTCTTAAATGATGTGGAAGACAATTCCAAAGATGAGCAGCAGAGTACGCTAAGCTTTTCTTGAATAAGTCAAGCCTAGGCTTGGGCGCTTGCAACTTGTAAAAGCGTTGACTGCATCTTTCATTGTGTTTGAACATTGGCCACAGATATGCTGGAGCATTATGTGACAGGATTTTATGAACAAATTTAGCTTTGTTAAGCAGAAGGCGCTTTCTTACGGGCAGTATTTGGAGATTTTTATAGAGATCTACACACTGAGTTAGGAGACTAGACTAGACTAGACGCACTGCCCGCTTTTGTAGTGACCGGAGGAGTCTCTTTGTGTTGGATATTGAGCAACCATCCCAGATTGTGTAGCATAGATAGATAGATAGATAGATAGACAGACAGATAGACAGATAGACAGATAGATAGATAGATAGATAGATAGATAGACAGATAGATAGACAGACAGACAGACAGACAGACAGACAGACAGACAGACAGATAGATAGATAGATAGATAGAATGACTGATTAAGTGACCGATTCATAAATATGTTACCTATAAAGGCATGAGGTCATGAATCATTATAAACATGCATATGTCAGTTGTCCAGAAACGGTGTTGTTATGTGGCACGCATGCCATAATACCGAACAGTACGTGTATATTTCAGATGCTGGTATTTGTTTGTTATTTAAATGTATTTCAGTATTGTATATCGTTATCTTTGGCATTTCTTAGTTTCTGTTATGCTGCACAATCTCTTCACAAGTTTAGAGTGTATTTCAGCATGGTTTTTGTACAAATTAAACAACAAATAAGACAAAAGCAAATTTGAATACAAATTAATGGGTACTTATTATATTTGAAAAAAAATAAATATATGACATTATTGGGGGGGTGAAATTGAACATAAATACATTTTTTAAATAGTGTTTTGTGTTTTAGGTTGGTTCCCTTGGTAGTCAAAAAAGTAGGAGAAAATTACATCCCTGATATAAGGGGAAACAATTTAAAATGTACATTCTCATTTTAAGTATAGCATTCTTTCAGTAATTCTAAGGTGACCAGACGTCCCGGTTTTTCCGGGACAGTCCCGGTTTTCGACCATTTTTGATAATTTGTCCCGACTTTTTTCGATGCAATCCGGGACGCCAATTTGTCCCGGTTTTGGACGAATTTGCCAATGTGGCATAAATCTCACAGATTTAAAAAAAAAATTATTATTCCGTGGCTGACTTGGGGAATTTTTAATTATTAGTGAACTGGCGCCGAAACAGCACAAGAGGTTGTCAGGACCGCGAATTAGTTTTGTAGTTCCAATGTTCGCAGTTATCTGAAATTTTAGGTAGTGGTAAAGTACCAACATTTCGCGTACGGTATACGTTTATTTAATTTAAACGGTGAACTATTTGTGCATATTTTGTTATTGTTGTAAGAAAATGGTACCAAAGCGTAAATTCAGTTGCAATGAAGATTTACAAAAGGAATATCCGTTTATTAAAAAGAGTACATCAAACTTCAATGTACGATGCAATATATGTGCCTCCGGGTTTTTGATAAGCCATAGTGGACCTGGTGATATTAAGAACCACATAAGCAGTGAGAAACATAAGAGAGCCGTCGTTACAGCTGCATCAAGCTCGTGGTTAACCACTTTCTTTAGAGCTGATAAAATTGGTGACCAAGAAGAGCAGTTAGCTGCTATAGAAGGCGCCTTTGCATACCATACAGTGCTACACAATCATACTTTCAGGTCTATGGATTGCACATCAAAATTACTTCAGGTTACTTTAGAGCCAAAATTTGCATGTGCACGTACGAAAACAGAAGCCATTATTCAAAATGTTTTGGCACCCCATATTCTAAATGAGTTAAGTTGTGACCTAGAAAAATCTACATTTATTTCTGTACTGACAGATGCATCCAACCACAAAGAATTCAAGATTTTTCCTTTGCTTGTCAGATACTTTGATCACAGTAATGGAGTGAAAATTAAAATATTAGAGTTAAAGTCATTGCCAGGTGAAACATCTGATATTGTAAGTAGTTTTCTTAATGACTGCATAACTGAAAATGGTTTAGACAGGAAAGTAGTTGGATTATGCGCAGACAACACAAATTCTAATTTTGGAGGTGCTGAAAGGAAAGGACAGAACAATGTTTTCAAAACACTGCAAGAAAACCTTGGACATGGTCTTATAGGAGTTGGGTGTGCAGGTCATATTTTCCACAACACTGTTCGAACAGCTGCAGATGTACTGCCTGTTGATGTCGAGCTGATTATTGCTAAAATTTATCTACTCTTCAAATCATACACAATACGAGTTGAAAGACTCAAGGAGTTTTGCCAGTTTGTGGAAACAGACTTCCAGATGATCTTAGGTTATGCTCAGACTAGGTGGCTTGCTCTGCTGCCTGCTGTTGAAAGGGTTCTTCAGATGTTCTTGCCTCTAAAATCATATTTTCAATCTCAAGATAGATGCCCAGTTTTTATACAGACATTCTTTGAAAATCCTCTATCTGAGGCATGGCTTGTTTTTGTTCACAGTCAGGCCTCTCCATTCCACGAAGCAGTGCAAAAAATAGAGGGACAGACGGTCACTGTGTTTGAAGTCATTGACAGCATCAACAGGTTGAAAACTATTTTGAAGTCCAAACTGGAAGACTGTTTCTTGCCATCAAGAGTTAAGCTAATCCCTGAAAAGCTGGAAATGGAAGAACTTCCAAAGGAGGATGTGAAAAAGTTTCATGCTAGCGTTTCTTCGTTCTATGAAACAGCTTTCAATTATTTGAATAAATGGGCTGCAAACAATTTTCAAGACCTAGAATCCTACAGCTGGGTAACGCTGAACAGAATACCAATTTGGGCAGATATTGAGATATCATCATCACTAGTGATTCAAACATTACCTTCAGCCCACTTTACAGAAACTGAAATTTATGACGAATATTTCTATATGAAGCAGTTTGTTACTTCTCAGAAAATTAGTGAATGGAGTGCCAAAAAAATATTGCCACCACAACGTTGGATTGAAATGGTTTCCCACTTCAAAAACAATAATGTGACATTTTCAAATATTTTGAAGTTGGCAGAGTTTTTTTTTCTGTCTACCTGGAACAAATGCTGCCACAGAAAGAGTGTTTTCTTTGATGAACAGCTTATGGGCAAGTGATAAAACACAGCTAGGTGTTGAAAGCTATGTTGACAACCAAAGTGAACTGTGAGGAAACATGTGTCGAGTTTTTTAAGATGCTGCTTGCAAAGAAGGACCTGTTGATAAAAATCCACTCATCTGAAAAGTACAGTAACTCAGCTTCACCTTAAATAAGGATTATTGATGTTTTTCTCTCTTATTAGTTTAAGTAGTTAAACTTATACAGTAAAATGTATGTTATTCAATGTTATTCAAATGTATATATAAAATGTATATTATTTTAAATTGACATCAACTTGATTTTTCCGGGACATGTCCCGACTTTTGACCTTTTCTTTACCCTTTTGTCCCGATTTTTTGCATTGAAATAGGTCAAATCTACTATTTTGTCCCGGATTAGGGTTTTGAAAATATGGTCACCTTAGTAATTCGGTTATGTGGAAGGGCGTGCCCTGAGTGGCCTGGCGAATTTACCCTCTCAAGTTTTCTATCTGTAGGAAAAACAATTATAGTTAGGATGTTATTATTTTTTTCCCACATTGGGATGGTTGGGGATGGCCTTTGCCAAAATTTGATATGTAAGCTAGTTTGACGCAAATAAATATTGAAAACTATGAAAATGTGTCGCATTAGCCTCGATCTTCCCTACACTGCGCAGAACTGTTATTATAGTTGGTTAGAATCTGCATTATTGCGTTACGGGCAAACCCACAAGTGCTCAGTCTCCCTCGGCAAATGTCGAAGGATATGTACATTGATTGTTCTCATAAGGCTCTGGTTGTAGACATGCCGGATTAATCCTCTCATTATGTCCATCTCTGCTTGTCTTACGTTTGACGCCAAACTCCAGCAGTTTTAGTCGTTCTCTAACAGGCAATCGTTAAATTTCCCTAGTATATTTCCCTTTTCCATAAATAACGTCCTCGTTTGGGGACTAGTCTACCAAATCTCTCTCCTTGCCGCATACTCCGGCATGCCCAGGACTATACATTCATACTAGTTCTTAAAGGTTTGTTGTCTCTACGTATGTTATCCATTCAAGTCGTAGGCATTCATTTTTGACCTTCCGATGCATGGACTGAGAATCCGACACAATAACTTCCCTGGTTGATGGAGTTTCAGACAGCTACCCAACGGCTAAAGAAACTGCCTAGTTCTTGTCATTAGTTCTACGTTAGTGATCTTGTCATTAGTTCTACGTTCGTGATCTTGTCATTAGTTCTACGTTAGTGATCTTGTCATTAGTTCTACGTTCGTGATCTTGTCATTAGTTCTACGTTAGTGATCTTGTCATTAGTTCTACGTTAGTGATCTTGTCATTAGTTCTACCTTAGCGATCTTGTCATTAGTTCTACGTTAGTGATCTTGTCATTAGTTCTACGTTAGTGATCTTGTCATTAGTTCTACGTTAGTGATCTTGTCATTAGTTCTACGTTAGTGATCTTGTCATACCTCTTCAATAGTTATGTTTTACGTAAGCATACATTTATGAAAGTCTGCAGCTGTTTGGTTGTTGTTTTTGCTGTTCTCCCCACGTTTAAGAGTCATACATTCTGAAGTTATATGTGATACCAAAGAGCAATATGATTTGTCTTTCGGATGAAAGTAGGCGTGTCCTGTCGTTTCAAATGGTCATTCATGTGGCTTCTTCAGCAATTTAAACTCAGCCCGTAGAAGAATCTAGAGTCAGAGCTAAGTTTTCTTCTTTGATCCTCAGCCGCTGACTGTCAAAGCAGTCAGTGGCCATCAAGCCTGGTGGCGTCTTGTAGGGCAGCAATAAATTGCTTCCACTTTGCTCAGTCGGCGACCATCTTTCTTGCAGTGCCCCAGCTCTGGTTCATCCTTTCAGAGCTCAGTGCCTGGCCCAAATCGACTTCTTGGGATCTTCCTTCATTGCCACGTTAGAAAAGTTAATGACTTGTTTGGCATAGCTGTAGTTTTTATGATTTCAGGACTATATGAGATCATGGTTATTTTGTCCACCCTTGTGACTGTGCGTTTTATACAACTCTAAGTTAATACTGTTATACGAGTACGATGTTGCATGTTTAGGATTCGCTGCTATATTTTAACGGCTATCAAAATGTGTCTATGTTTTCAATAGGAGTCTGATTCGCTTAAAAGACACCCTAAGTATATGTATTCTACGGTAATCTTCTGTAGTGAAAGTATAATTTACTGCTCATTCATTGCGATGTGATTCGTATGTTTAAAGTGATGTTTGTCATTAGAAGTAATAATTTTGCAGAGGGAATATATTATTGCTGGAACAATGTTCACCTATAGTTAATTTGTATTACTTATTTGAAAATAAACAGTTCAATTGAGTTATGGGAACCTCTGCTTTTTAGTGTAAGGTAACATAAATAAGTGTATTTTGTTTGGTTATATTTAAAATATTCCAGTAGTCTGTTCTGATTAAAACGAAAAAATCAATACTTATTTTGTGTTTTTCCATTAGTGTGAACATTAAGGATTGTTCTGTTTATTATGTGTTCGCTGTAACATTTCATATTTTCTCCTCGTGGCTACGCTGCCTGTTTCGGCCTCGCAATAAAGTGAATCTCTGTTAAGTACTAGCGTTTCTTTTTATTATACTCTCCTTTTTTGTGTGATGAAGGAGTGTGAGTGATAGAAGACCAAAGAGAACGTGACAACGTAATACATTCAAGTGATTACTGCTTCGTACTACTAAAATATTACACTTTTATTCTTCACGCTGTCAACTACCACAAATATCGAGGTCGATAGATTATGATTGAGTGATCTTGATCACTTGATCTTGAATAACAGAAGATGGCAGATGTGAAACAGAAATCAAGAAGAGAATAGGAATGGCCAAAGCTACATTCAACAACATGAAACATATACTGACATCCAAACAGTTATCTCACAAATTAAAACTGAGAATCATAAAGTGTTATATATATTCTGCATTTCTGTATGGTGCAGAAACATGGACGATGAATAAGCAGTTGGAAGAAAGAATTGAGGCTCTTGAAATGTGGATATATAGAAGAATGGGGAGTATCTCATGGAAAGAGATGAAAACAAATAAGGAGGTCCTAGAAAATCTAGGTATGAAAAGAGAACTAATGAGGGAGGTCAAAGTTCGGCAGCTAAAATACTTTGGCCACATAAAAAGGCATAACACCTTACAGAAGACCATAACAGAAGGGAGAGTTGAAGGCAAACGTGCAAGGGGAAGACAGCGCTATAAGTGGGAAGACAACATCAAGAGATGGACAGGAAAGAGTCTATCAGAGTGCACCACCAAGACAAGAGACAGAAGACGTCGGAGATCCATTACAGCCAACCTTCGTTGTGGAGATGGCAACTGATGATGGTGATGATCTTGATCACGTGTGAACTACATTAAATCAGTTCCATATCGCGGGCACAACACCACGCTACCACCTGACACAAGAGCAAAGGTACAGCTGGACAATTATAAATAGGTGTAACAGCCTCCTGCAATTGTTACATGAAAAAAGAAAGACCTAATTAGACAGCAGAATAAGCTACTAATAGAGAGAATAGATTGAACAAACTGTACAGATAGCTTATGATTAGAGAGATAAGACTAGACCAAGTGTACAGATAGCTTATGATTAGAGAGATAAGACTAGACCAAGTGTACAGATAGCTTATGATTAGAGAGATAAGACTAGACCAAGTGTACAGATAGCTTATGATTAGAGAGATAAGACTAGACCAAGTGTACAGATAGCTTATGATTAGAGAGATAAGACTGGACCAAGTGTACATATAGCTTATGATTAGAGAGATAAGACTAGACCAAGTGTACAGATAGCTTATGATTAGAGAGATAAGACTGGACCAAGTGTACAGATAGCTTATGATTAGAGAGATAAGACTAGACCAAGTGTACAGATAGATTATGATTAGAGAGATAAGACTGAAACCAAGTGTACAGATAGATTATGATTAGAGAGATAAGACTGGACCAAGTGTACAGATAGATTATGATTAGAGAGATAAGACTGGACCAAGTGTAGAGATAGATTACACTGACAAACAACATTTTTCTTTCTTATATAAGAATAAGTGTTCTTAGGTCAGTTTCTTGCGCTGATTTCTAATTTGAAATCCGTTTATCTCTATCACATCGGGTTCTTAAGATGTTTGTGAATAAATATGTTTTTGGGAAACCGTTATTTGCTCCGTTTCATTTTTACTATATAACATTAAAAATTAATAAAATGCAAAATAATTCTACTTTTTATACTGCTAAAAGATGCATTACGTATGTTACGCTATTTTTCAAATAGTTACTGTATTTTGAAATAATTCTGAGCGAAATATGGCTTCTAGAAGTTGTAGAAATTCGGCTGATCTGTTCTGTTACGTGTGCGGATATTTTACCGATCATGTTCACCAGAAAAACTTTACACCATTACTAACGAAAGCATATGAACTTTATTTCGATTCGAAAGTTGATGATGCAAATAAATCTTGGAAGCCAAATGCAGTTTGTTCGACTTGTGCAAATACATTGGCAGGTTGGTTACGAAAATCGCCGAAGCATAAATCGATGCCTTTTGGAGTGCCAGTAATATGGCGTGAACCGACAAATCACGCTACTGATTGTTACTTCTGCTTGACAAATATCCATGGTTTCACTTTTAAAACTAGAAAGTCTGTGGTTTATCCAAATATTGAATCGGTTTCGAAACCAGTGCCTCATGATCCAATCACGTGTCCGATCCCAGTTCCACCAGAACAATATCCGTTGGACGTGAATGAACCATCAGAAAGTGATAGTTTACCTGCTTTAGAAACTAATTCTGACTAGGATTATATACCGGTGAATGATGGTATTCACTTAATTAACCATTCAGAACTTTCAGATCTAATACGTGATCTCGCTCTTACCAAAGGACAAGCGGAATTACTCGGTTCGCGACTCAAAGAATGGAATCTTTTAGCGCCCAATACTCCGATATCTAAATTTCGTCATAGACACAGAAAACTTGTTCAATACTTTGAGATGGATGATGACATTTGCTATTGCAAAGATGTAAACGGTCTAATGGTGCACCTCGGTCATGAGCACATAGTCAACGAATGGCGACTTTTCATCGACTCTTCCAAGACTAGTCTAAAAGCCGTGTTATTGCATAACGGAAATTTATTTTCATCAATTCCAGTCGCCTACTCTGTTCATATGAAAGAAACTTATGACAATATGGCTATACTTTTGGCAAAAATAAAGTACAATGACTACCAATGGCGGATTTGTGGAGACCTAAAGGTTATTGCAATTCTCACGGGCATGCAGATTGGGTATACTAAGTTTTGTTGCTTCCTATGTGAATGGGACAGCCGCAACAGACAGGAACATTATGCAAGAAAGGTGTGGCCTATCAGGGATCGTTGCAGCTCTGGCAAAAAAATGTAATACACGAGCCATTAGTTAACAAAGACAGCATCATTTTACCACCGTTACATATAAAGTTGGGGCTCGTGAAGAATTTCGTAAAAGCGTTAGATAAAACGAGCAAAGCTTTCACTTATCTTAGAGAAATGTTTCCGCAAGTTAGCGATGCAAAGATAAAGGAAGATATCTTTGTAGGACCTCAGATTAGGAAAGTTATTGCAGACAAACAATTCGAGAATTTGTTACATGGTAGTGAACTTCGCGCATGGATGGCATTCAAATCGATCGTCGATAACTTTCTGGGAAATCACAAATCTGTCGACTATGTGCATATTGTTAAGCAGTGCATAGATGCATACAGAATTATGGGCTGTAACATGTCCCTCAAAATCCATTTGCTCGATTCGCATCTTGACTTTTTCCCTGACAACCTTGGCGAAGTCAGCGATGAACATGGAGAACGATTCCATCAAGATATCGCCGTAATGGAGTCACGTTATCAAGGACGGTGGAGTGTGACCATGCTTGCCGATTATTGTTGGATGCTTCATCGCGATGTACAACATGCCATTCACCGACGAAAGTCGACTGCAAAGAAATTCAAGCCTACATAACTGTTATACTTCTTGTACGAATGATGTTGTAATACTGTATGCATTGTTAAAAAAATTCAATTGCGTATATCTAGAGATCCCGACCTGATAGAGAAAAACGGTTTGCAGATTTAAAAACAGCGCATTAAAATTGACCAGAAAAACATAGAAATGTTAGAGAAAGAAAAAAAATTTTCTTTTGGGTTAGCCACTGTTATCATCATCATAGTTGTTCAGTTCCCGAAGAAGCATAGAACTTTCAAGTAACTCATGTTTGGTCCCACTGTTCCGTGCCGTCAGTTCCAGGCCTTTCCAAATCCTCTTCATTTCTTTAATTTTGTTCTCCAGTTCCACGAACATTCCAGGTCCAAGTCGAGAGATCTTCCAAGAAGAAAAACTGCGAGTCAGCAACACAGACTCTCGGTTCTCTTTGAGTTGGGTCAGGAGCCTCTTTAACAGAGAGACTTCTGTGTTGGATGGCTGAGTTAAGTTTTTTTGTACAGGTAGACCAAAAATAATTGAAAGAAAAAGAATTGAACAGACATACAGAAATATTAAAATAAATTGGCGAAGAACATATTGGAAAAAATAAATTGGACTAATATTGGACAATACGAAAAGAAAAGGCAGCCATTCACACATCACTTACCCTCTGAAACACAGTCGGCAAGGCCAGGATGATTGACAAAGTCCACAAAATACAAGTAACTCTCCACGCTCGTCCAATAGTGCACACATACTTGGCCCTCATCGGGTGACGTATGGCGTAATACCTGGAACATTCAAGAACAAATCTTTAGAGTTCTAGTCAAACATTCTCAAGTTCACAGATCGTATGGGAATAAGGCAAACCTTGAGTGCTACATCTCTTATGATGTTCAGTGCTGTACTTTTTATCTTTTGGTCTATATTTTACATTTGAATTATATTACATATAATACCAACAATTGCGCACTTCCGGTCTGTTGCCTAGGTTTTAGAGAGGTCTAGGTATTCACGAAAACATTTGTTGTACTGTCATAGTTAATTTATGTGACGAAACGCGTAGTGTGACGAAACCTACTTCAGCGCCACCTTTTGGGAAAATACGTTTGCCAGCTGCATGATGATTTGCTGATATTTAATTTCTGCTTATTTTGTGACAAATCAGAGGAAAACTCCAGAGAACCACCAGGATATAGGCTACAAATAAATATGATCCCATCTCAAACATAACAAAATTACACATAGCAAGTATATAGGTGGCAGGCGCTAGAACTAAGTTTAAATATTCTACCTTCTACACGATCAGCCGACAGTTCGTCACTATTTGATCACAGACCCCCGTAAATTTCACCGGTTCAAAGAAAAAGAAACAAACAAACAAACCAAACCCTAAAATTAGAGCACGCAATGACGTCTAATGCATCAAAGTGACAGATTTTCGTCATCGATTGGTAATAAACTGCAAACGCCAAATTCGATTATCTATTACTGCAAGTAACGCTAAATGATGACATATACGAGTACTTATGTTTGCACCGTGTAGTTCCCGGGGGTCTGTAAAGCGACAAAGAAAGAATATAACTATGTAAAACAAATTGCCACAGAAACAATAGTCGCTAGAGCACGTGAATGCTTGGTACAGGCTTCCAGCAAGGGGCTGAGCTGCAGTGGCAACTCCATGGCACGTAAGTGAGCTCAAAGAAAAATGATAATAATGATGGTGGTGATACATATTTTTACCTCGTAAAGTAATACATCTAATAACACGTGACAAAGTGTAGCAACAAAATCACTCTGGTAATTGCACCATTAAGGATATTACTTTTGAGATTTGGACTGTAATTCCCATTCTCATGTAATTTTATCCAAAGAAATTAATAATCTTTTGGATTTGACGTGAAATTACGTTTCTGTCTGTGATTTTACACAATGAAATTTTATTTCGCATTGGATTTCGAGCAATAAAAGTAAACCACAGAAAATCTGCTTGTACGCGTTTGGTAGAAATTCATTCTGAAAAAAACATCATTGATTGAAGAGCGGACGTTTCAGAAGGCATTGACTTCATGACCAGCACTCGCAAAACGACTAAAATAATGGCATAAGCCCTTTTTAGACACAATTCTACACTTTCCGGATTCACTTCAAGATCTTATAGCTAAGAAGATCCCCAAAACCACTCTGATAACTGAAGTTGGTCTTCAACTGAATATAACCTCAATCTTGAGCAGCATTGACTCAGCTAGGGTCCTTCTCATGACTATACAATTGTGATGAAACAATCTTCTTATTATTTTGTTCAATTTTTCTTTCTCCAATCCTCTCCGTCCGTACTCACTCGACCATCCTTACTTTTTGTCTCATCCGATCATTTTCTTACGTTTATAATTCATCTAGTGATATTCTCTGATTCTTAGCAGATCGCCGACACATTCATATTGACTGTCCAGGTCATGTAACTTTTGATTGTGAATCCATAACATTGTACCAGACGGACCATTGATAGATAAGCAGGTATCTTCTTTACACCTACCGGCAACTGGCGACAAACACATTTGATAATGACACAACAGATGGCATTTTAAGGTAATGTTTTAAATATGCAAGCATAACTTGTACAAATGCACGGACTGTCAGGACATGACAAACTGGGAAGGTCTGGACAATGGTAAATATGATGCTAAATATTTCCTGGTCATGTTGTTTTGTTAAACAGGGATGTCGGTCGGAGAATAACAATTGTGATAAAATTAAGGCAGAAAAATGTTATAATCGACTTCCGACAAGATGGCTCATTGTAATAAACAACAATAGAATCATAACACCTTTGGAAGAGATTATTAGTAGTCAGTGGCGGTTCCAGGGGGTTGTCATTGGGGTGCTGCACTGTTCATTCATTTAAAATACTATACATAACACTCACAAATTGTGACCACCATGTGAAATATCAACCCAGACACAAATGATTAGTGTCTTATCTCATCTAAAATCTGTCAAGAAGTTCTGAAAAGTTATTTTAAAAGTTTACTGCAACTAAGAGTAATCATTGTCAGTCGTAGCAGCTTCCCGAGTCTCAAACCAGATTAAACAGACATGTACGCTGCTATTTCTCGTGTTTAAAATTGTCATTGTAACTTCCCTTTAATTTTCTCATTGCACTTGAGCTGTGGATGGCTGCAGCTCTGGTTAAAAAATTCAAACCAATCGTAGTTCGCCTCTAGCTGTGTGTATGACAAGCATTCGCTTATAAGAGGTCAAGGTCACTTGAGCTGCACTTTTTGCAGCACTTTTCCCCAATACGGTGTTAGATCATTTTTTTTGTATTTAACAGTTCCGGTGTAACCTCAATTTTTTGATCTGTCCGTATTATGTATTATAATGTAGTAGAGACAGCAGTATGCAGTTCTTTTCTTAGGGAGTGCTGCAGCTCAACAGCTCATTAAAGAAAGCCGCCACTGTTTGTAGTATTAACCTAGTACAGGCTGGTCGTGTGATTTAATGGTTTTCTTAAAAATGACACGTGGAGTGGTCATACCTTATATTGTCAGATAATAATGGGGGCAACTCCTATTAAAAATCAGACTCTTTACCGTGGGGGTTGGTTGGTGTCGTGATTTGAATGCGAATCGCTAGCAATTTCAGCTGAGCAATCTGCCTGTCTTAATTTCTGCTGTAGTCTCCTACTAATTTTCTGTATAATAGCTCCTACAAACTCTATTTCTCTGCATTAGTCACGTTACTTTTACGTTGGACTTGCTAAATTCCACCCCTTTACACGTGGGCATCGGCATCTAGCTAAAGGTCCTTTTATTCTGCCTTTCTTGTAGATGACGGCAAGTTCCCTGATTCTTTGATTCACAGAGAGCCCGGGGACACAGGGAATCGACCTTAACCTTTCATCTGTCCGAACGCATCGTTCGAATTACCGTCTAAGTATCGCTATAGATTACGTCTCTTTCTTTTATCAGGGGACGCAAGGGAGGGAGACAGCTCCCGAGGTCCTTACGTATTATTACACCGCTCTCAATGCACGTGCGACCCACCTGCAGATTTTATCTTACTATTTAAGCTAGACGTCCCTAACACTCCTTGCCATTGTCTTCAGACATAATTTTAACTACCATACAAAGTGTATCAGTGCTAAGTGCCAATCTCAGTTGTATTGAGTTAGGAATATTCTTTTAGTCGGTAAGCACACATTTACTTTAATTAATTTAGTAGCATAGGTCGCCAAGTATTTTAACATAACTTATAGAATAGAGATCCCTTGTTACTCTGTTTCATCCTAAATCTATATACATTTTTCCTTAAGATAAGTTTTTCCGTAACGGAAACTCTGAATTTTCTTAAGTGCGCTACCATTAAAAAAACAAAACAACTAAGGGGTTAAGTTAAAGGTGTTTTTCTTAAGACAGAAAGTGTGAGTCTGTGTATAATAGTACTACCATTTGTGTGCGCGTTGTTTGTGTGGAATATTACTGTAAAGAGTATTACTATTGTGTAACTACTGAATATTAGCTAAGTGCTACTTCTGTAACTTACCCAGTGTTATAACTTATTGAGTGAAATCGCTCTTGAGTATAAGAGTGAGATCCATCTTTGCTTCTTAGATCTGGAAAACGCATTTGACAAGGTCAACTGGAACAAACTCTGGGACTGTTTGGCAAGGAAGAACATTCCATCACCTCTGATTCACGCTATACAGAGTTTCTACAAGTCTTGCAGAAATTATGTGAGGACGGCAGACCATAAGTCAGAAGAATTCAGGACCACCAGTGGTGTAAGACAAGGTGATATTCTGTCACCTTATCTTTTCATACTCCTCATGGGCGATGTTATCAAGGCATGTAAGGAGAGGACAGGAAAATATTTAGTGGGGTACTAGAAGATGAGACAGGTCTGTATTTCAGAGCTGGCATTTGGTGATGATGTTGCCCTGATTGCTAAATCAGAGGCACATCTCCAATCCACCTGCAAGTCTGGAAGGAAGAGCTGGAGAAGAGAGGGATGATCATAAGCAGCTCGAAAATAAAAACCATGGTGATATCACCAGAGGAAAGAAGACATCAGATTAAGCAGAGCGAACATGTCCTAGAGCAGGGCGACCACTTTAAATACCTTGGAGCTGTCATAGACCGGAAGGGAGGCATCAAAGCAGAGTTGGCTACCCAAAGAGCAGCAGCCGGGAGACTTTTTCACGCCATAAATCGAGGATTCCTCAGCAAAAGAGAAGTTGGTAAGAAGACAAAGATGGCCGCACACCGCTTCACATTTGTCCCAGTCTCGACGTATGGATGCGAGTCATGGGCAATGACTACAACCCACATAAGCCAGATCTAAACCTCAGAAATGAGGATCTGAGGAAGGTGGTTGAAGTAACAAGAAGAGGTCCGCAACCAGACGATACGCCAAGGCCTAAAAACCAAACCCTTGCAGACCCAAGTAGAACCGTCCCAACTAAGATGGTTTGGCGATGTCTGCAGAATGGGACAAGATCGGCTACCACGACAAGCATGGGAAACTAAGAGTCAGGGATCCAGACCTCCGGGACGACCCATAGTCCGCGGAGAGGACAACATTAGACAATCTTTAAGGGACCAAGGACTAGAATGGAACCACGCCAGGAGGAAGACAGCCGATAAAATAGTATGGCGCTCTCTCTTACAAAACTCTACACCTCACGGTAGAAGAGGAACGAGTAAGTAAGTAAGATTAATTTACCCACGGGGGGGGGGGGGGGACTTTTATTACCTTAGGTTGCGGAGATAACTTGAACAGTACCATTGTGTTCTTAAGCGGTGTGTGTGGAAAATACGCTTGCTAATGCCGCTACTTTAAAATGATTGGTCGCCCGCACAGCGGCGAGAGAAAACTTAGGCAAAACAGACCGAACGAACGATGAGAGCATGGTTTGATCTGTGCGGAGTCGGAAACGGAGAGGGAGAGTTTTTTTATGTTTGCATGAGTGAGAGTAGAAGAAAGTGTGCCTGTTATTGGTTATTAATAGAATGTTGATTGCTTGTTTATTTCCAGAGATCTTTGGTCATCTCTGACCGTGCTTCTTGTTATACTGCAGTCTTGGTATACTGCTGCCCCAATGATACTGCCATTTTTCCAGGATATACTGCAGTGTCTAGCATTAATCCTGATACCTGCATTACATACATAAAATACCTATTGCCATCATTTACAATTACACATTACTCCAGCACTTACGGCTGCCTCCATTGCCATCCATGATTGTGGGCAGTAGGGTCAGACCCATTGATATCCGGTCAAGACGGTTAGTATACTGACAAAACGTCATATAGGAGTAGTCAGTTTCCTGTACTCGGTGTCTGTGTTCAAGTCTTCACTAATCAGTACAAGAGGTACGTCATTTGACCCCTTATGGTTACTCCTTTCGCCAACAGAAGCTTTTGTCGGATATGTATCAGCGGCTGTAATTGTCCCAAGCACGCGCATATTAGCATCGGCTAAACTTAAAATCATTTGAAAGCATCTGGATTTAATATAAAATTTCCACAGTGAGAGCTGAGCTCCATCGCCTTAGAACACCCAATTAGTGGGAAAAAGTATGGTATTTCCTAGTTGAGGGGTAATTTATTTTCCAGGATTATTAACAACACAGAATCGGGCGTTTTCGTCACAGAGAACTGGGGGCTACCCCTGTCAGTTAGATCGTCCTGGTTTTGTGTAATTTTTTTAAAGTGTAGTGGCGGTTTGCCTGTGTTCTTGAGTGTGATACAAAATGACTGGCCTAATAGCTCTAGTGAGATTATTGTATTTTATTTTATTTATGTATATTTACGTAATAAATATAATTATATAGTCTACGCGGTCAGAATTTACTTCTATTCTACCTGTCACTTGATGTTTGCTGTTGTAGTCCGTGCTGTAATAGATTAACCTAGTTAGCAAGAAAGCACGGATGAGGATATGACATCTTAAACATCGTCTCGAGTGTGGCTGGGAAGAAGACATTACATATCTGATTTTATCTCTCTTCTCTCCAGAAGTCATATCTCACTCCTTATTTTCATTAGTGACTATTTTTTTCTACTTTCACATTACTCATTCATACTCTATGTAAACTCAGACATCAGCTCTTCCATACTCGCGATTTATATCTCTGTAAAGAGTAATCTTGAGCGAAGGTTGACACCTTTGAAAACCCTCATCCTTTTACTCGGAGTTTGGTCATTAGTGGACCACTACTGCAGAGCAGGGGAAGCAACCCACGACTAAAATGCTGGTGATAAAATAATACAGTCCTTTTTAGGGCATAGCTTTTAAATGATGTGTGCTCAGCGTTCTTCTTTATCTTCTTCTTCTTCTTTCCCCTTCGTTCGATAAGGCACATTACATTCGATTTAATGTTCAAACTTTTGGAAAGGGAACCAACTAAAACCAATGCGAATTAATTATGACGGTATTTAGAGAAATTGTAAAATGATGCTTATAGTCCTTCGATGCATTTTTTTTTCCTTTGACTGATTTAAACACAGTATCATGACAGTGTTGTCAGGATGAGGATTCTAATCGATAGTGGTCAGTCATGATCGGACGGGGTCTCAGATGTAAACAACAGATACCAAAGCCTTGTTTATATGTTGCAGGTTCAGATATCAGTGAGACATTACAACAAACTTCTGGTGAAGTGAATGTCATACTGCAGTGTATGAGTAAATGACTACCGCTGCATGCCTAGCAGAAGCATAGTGACTACCTGTCCAAGTGAATAAAGTCCCTCGGGAGTCCAAGCAGTATTTAACTACAGAACAAGATGCGTCGGTTATATTAGGGCGCATGTCCAAATCTAACAGACCTTGTGATCTAGTTTTTTTTAATATCACAGTTAAATCACTGTATTTATATTTGTCACTGCAGCTGGTCCCGTCGCAAGAAGGCTACACTAAGTATTCACACGCCCTTGCAGTAGTGGTTTCTGCATGAATTTGTTTTACATGATGATGTTGCCAGCATCATGCAAAACCTAGTATTAGTCATCTTGTACAACATCCGGGTAGTCCGCTAGTGTCTCTGATGAGACAAAGATGGAATAGGGCTACTGCACCCTAAGGCGTGTCGTACCAGGCGATTAACATGACAGTGTGCATGGGCTGGCATCATCATCATGTTCAAGCAAATTACTATATATATCACTGCTGCAAGAGCGTGCGAATGCTTGTGCTACAGATCTCTGCTCCTGAGGCACCAGCTCCATGACAATCGACCCTCTGCTCCAGTCCTGCCCAACATAAAACAGTGAACGGAGTGGCATATTGCAACAACCCACTTCTCTCAACGAAAAACTGTTTGGAGATGTCAGGAACCTTGAGATGACTACTACCTTTATTAGAGTCATTAATGTAGAAGTCTGAGGGCGAAGGAGAAAGAACCTTAAGAAGACTAATACCTTTATTAGAGTCATTAATGCAGAAGTCTGAGGGCGAACGAGAAAGAACCTTAAGAAGACTAATACCTTTATTAGAGTCATTAATGCAGAAGTCTGAGGGCGAAGGAGAAAGAACCTTAAGAAGACTAATACCTTTATTAGAGTCATTAATGCAGAAGTCTGAGGGCGAACGAAGTAGAAGAAGAATGCTTGGTATCATTAAGAAAACTAAGAAGTCTGAGGGCAGACCAGTTGCCCTTGGTGCATATTGCAAGTTGCCTTGGTCTCAACTTAGAAAAAACCTTTTTAGAGACATGTCTGAGGAAAGAACCTTAAGAAGGAGATGATTAGAAAGAACCTTAAGAAGACTAATACCTTTATTAGAGTCATTAATGTAGAAGTCTGAGGGCCGAAGAAAAGAAGAACCTTAATGATGAAGAGCAGACATTAATGGAGAAGTCTTAGGGTGAACGAGAATGAACCTATTAATCCAACTATAGAAGTCGAGGGCGAACGAAGTAGAAGAAGAATGCTTGGTGCAGACACTCTGCAGGGGGACCAGTTGCCGTGGTGCTTCCATGCTCCATAGGTAGCACAAAGGAAAATGATGATTATAAAGACATGCCTAATGGAGCACTAGTCCAACTCTTTATTTGTCTCATCAGAGACTAACGTTGAACCACACAATGGACCGAAGACGCAACAGAAGTGATGAATGCGATCAGCGACCCATAGCTTGACTGCTTGCGTCAGGGTCAGCGAACAAGAGCTGACCAAGACCCTACTCCACCTCCAAGTGGTGGTCCTGGAAACAGGCTGCATCACTGCAGTCTGGACGAGAGAGTAGGGATCGAAGAGGGAAGGCAAACCCGGTCCCTAAAATGCCGTGCGGAAGTCGGATGTGTCGGGCCGAAAGGCGCAAATATCGCAGCTTCCCTGCAAACGGCGACACTACGCAACCAACTTCCTTTTCAGGACGAACGAGGAAGAAGAAGAAGAAGAACCACACCACGCAACAAGGGTATTACACAAAAACAATTAGCCCACGCCTTTATTAAGTTTCAGACAACATACAGGCACAATTAACTCAAGCATTTGTCTAGAGGAAAACCAAAAAAAACCATCAGAAGTAATTTACTCTTGTATCATTATAGCTGAAATAAACAGCCAGCTAAATAATTTTTTCAGCACAAGCAGTACCCCTAGACATAATTGCAGTAATCATCATTCTCATCATCATCATCATCACCATTATCATCATCATCATTATCATCATCATCAATACATTTCAGACCTTCGCGGAGTACAAGCAGTGCTAGATTATTCATTAGGCCCCCTAGAAATGTGCAAAAATATTTTTGCAAGAAAATGTTCGGGCCCCTAAACAATTTTTTTTAAAATTCAATGCATTAAATTTTTTTTCCGAGCTAAAATAAATTGTTAAAGTTCGGTAATAATCAAATAGTTTGTAAAAAAGCAATTAGTTCGAAACTTTTTTTGGTGCGTTTTAGTGTTGTTTTTTTTTTACAGACCTAGTGCTATTCAAAACGTTCAAGTTGGCAACACTTCCCCAAATATTCGTTGTTGACGATTCTGATCAATCCCAAAGTGTGCATTTGTGCAAATGTTTTTTTTTTTTTTTCGTTTAAAATAACGTGATTGATTAGAATTTTAAATTTGCATTCTTTGATTACAACAAATCCATATTTTTATGTTATCCTTTTTACAGTTTGATTTTGTTCAATGGAAATTTTCTGAATAGGCAGTGAAGGAGTTAAGAACGCCATATTGAATAATTATTTTTGCTGAAATGTATTATGTGACCTCCAGGTTCGAATCTCGAAAAAATCAAAATAAGTTGCAATAAAAAATAAAAAAACAATCAAGAAAACGGTTGTACTAAATATTTCTCTATGATTTTTTTGATGTTTGTATGGACTTATTAGTTGTTTTTTTTTTTCTTTTTTTCTTTTTCACTCATTATTATTTTTTAATAAAAACAGTAATCTGAAATCCATTTTTTTTTTAGTTTTACATTTTAGAAGATTGGAGAGAAGCCCCAAAATATCTTAAAAGCCTAGGGCTTCCGGAGCTCTTAATCCGGCCCTGAGTTCAGGTCTTCAACACAAATATACCAAGTCTTAAAGTTCTTAGCCATCCGTTCAAGGTCATTCCATATCGTCTTTATATCTGTCACGTCTGTCTGTAGTTATCTTCTTTGTTTGTTTCCCCATATTTATCTTATCATGTGGATTCCAGAATATAGGCTAGCTTATAATTCTATCACCTGGTTTTCTTAAGGTGTCCTGTCCCTTCTCCTGACCTCCTGTTTCACTGATGTTTGTTTTCTTCTTTCTATAAGTTCCTCATTAGTGGGTGTGATAGTTATAGATACACCCTCAGATATTTAAGCAGACTAATAATATTTAACAAATATTATAATACACTGAACTAACTCAAGAGTGTAAAATTTTTGATAGAATTATATTACATTTATTTGTTCTGGATCAAGTTTTATGTTGACCAGAACTTTCTTTAAAAAAAAGGATTTAAAAATTATGAAAGAAATGCATGGAATGTTACATAATAAATGCAAGAGTGTACATATATAAGTACTAGACTAGTTAGTTTTATTAAAATGTTCTAGTAGTCATCTACTTGGGATGATAGTTAATGCTTGTGCTGTTGGGGTGGCCTCATCACACCTGTCTATATTGACTACACAGTGTCCAGTAAATTGCAGGAATTTTATGGGGTATTAGTAACTAAAAGGCGTTGGTGAACTTCCAGCAGACCAGAGGCTCACTCAACTTGCATATGTAGCTCTGGTGCTGAAATCTGGTGGTCCCACCTCTCCGTGCTGGCGGGCAATAATAGTGGTCTCTGTCACAACGTACTGCACAGATACACTCGAGTAAAATCACCAACTGAATGGACACCGCCTTGTTGACAACTGAAACTCACAGCTCTGCAATCAAAGTATTGGCTATGTGTCAAAAATTCTATTCTCTACCCACGTCTGGACACAACACGGACACACAACCACATCATACAGACAGGTCAGATCTCTCTGACCAAACAGCACATTTACCATGGTGGTTTTACATCAGATAGGTCCTCCCAGACTATAGATTCTGAAAAAATATTTATTAGTTTTCCTTCCCTAAAAGTGGATAGGTAATATGTTTCATTATTCTCAACACTTGATCTGTCTTTCCTAAACCCTTGCTGGAGTTTATGAATATTGTTGGTCCCTAGACCCTGACTTGGGCGGGGGGTCTAGAGCAAATCCCTACTTGTTTGTAAGGCTAGATTTATGATATGGCAGTATCAAATCACTCGAACATTAAACAATATTCAAAATATACAAAGAAATAATTTCAATCTTACCAGATTATGAATAAAGAACACAGAAATGCTAGCAAAACTCAGCTGAGCTGCTGGCTATAGTATGGCGTCCCTGAACTTATTTCACTTTCTTTCATTTGGAAATCACCACACTTTAAAATACTGTGTCTATCATCGAACAACTATTGAGGAATGGCCCCACTTGCGCGTCTGAGCGCCGATAAAATGATTGTCTGTGGCCAATCACTGCCTAGGTTTATTTCAAATTCAAATTTCCTACCCTAAAGTCATTTCAGTCATGCTTCAGTCAAGTATGGATGTTTATCTGTTAGTCTGTCCGTCTCTACTTGTTTTTTTTCAAAAACGTACTTGATTTTTGAACCAACCTTTCTCTCCCCTCCAAAATTTTGTCGTTAAAAGTTATATTTAGACACAGCTCCCACCAATGTCCCTTCGCTTCCCTACTAAGTAGATTTGAACACCTGCGTCTCAAGGTCGTGTTTTTTTGTGCAAATAGCGACACTTTTTTTATTCCATACAGTCTGTCGCTGATGTGAACAACACTGTCTTTTGTCATTATCTTCAATATTATCTATCCGTCTGTAAAATTAAGAACATATTAGTTCACTGCTCAGAATGGGCCATCCGGCCAGCTAATTTTTATATTCCTAACATTAATATTACGAAAAAGTTACTTTTTAATTTTTGTAATATTCCAAACATCTGCGTTCTGCCGCTGAATTCAAATCAAAGGCTTGGTATCGCAAAAAGCGACCAATAAATGACTGTGGCGTAACATATCCAAGGTCCCTTCTGTCGAGTTCCTTACTTTATGTCAACTTGGGAAACGTGACTTTTCTCCGTTTCCCCCCCAATTGCATCTCCTTAGCCTTTCTAGTCTCACGCAATCTTTCCAGTCATATTTTTTCCTTTTTATCCGCCGTTCCCCTCCTGTCTAGCAAGTCAATTTTTATGGAGGGTGATGACCCGCGGCCTGTCAAATTTCACTACAGGTTGCTTGCTCATTAATTTATATAATGAGGTAGATACGCGGCGGGCAACCAAAGTTCTTTTTTTAAAACAATGAGCTCTCTATTACCTTGATAAAAACATGTCTATTTTCCGATTTTGGAATATTTGGAACAAGTGTATCCTATTTGTAACTGTTATCTCAGCCGGTTGATGTGCTTCCTGTAAATACATCAATAGAGTGCTGGAACATTCAAACGAAATGATGTTTAGCCGAATGTTAACTTGACTTCAAAGACAAGATAGTTGTCCTATCTCACGCAATTAATGATTAAAGGGTTTGTTTGTTTTTTGTTCGCTAGCTCGTGAATTTTAAAAGGGAAAGTAGAAATTCATTGTTAATCTTATCCTGGATACGTCGCTGTTAAATGCCGGCAGAAGAAAGCTTGTCGGTAAATGTCTCTAGCTTTGTAATTCTTTCTCTTCAACCCCTCCGTCATCTGGAGATCTACCAAATCCCCCTGTGTGATCTATCGGCACGCGGGATCTACCTTATGCCGAGCCCCTTATGTTGGTAAAGTACTCGTAACAACCAGAAACAATTAAGTCGTGTGTTCATGTAGCTCAAGTTGCAACCAGGCAAAGCTCTCATTCAAGTGGTACTAACGGTGGCTCGGGGTAGGTGGCAGAAACAGCTATATCGTGCATTGTTTAGGTTCAGCGACGTCTGTACATAACGTTTGAGTCTGTGTAATAAAGTTACAGGCCAACACAGCTAGGTCATGAGCTACTATACCTAAAGTATAAAGCCAGACACAGTTAAATCATGTATTCATCATGATCATCATCATGATCATCATCATTGTTATCATCATGATCATCATCATTGTTATCATCATTATCATCACCATCATTATTATCTTCATCATCACCAACATCATCAACATTTTCATCACTATAATCATTATCATAATCATCATAATCACCATTATCATCATTATCATCACCATCATCATCTTCATTATCATCATCATCATCACCATCATCAACATTATCACCATCATCATCGTCATTATCATCATCATCACCATCGTCATCATTATTATCATCATCATCAACATCACCATCTTCACCATCATTATCATCAACATCACCATTGTCACCATCACCATAGTCATCATCATCATCATCACTATCATCATTATCATTTTCCGTCCCCCTCCATTTAGAGCACGCAGCCACAACTGTAACTGGTTCCCTTGCAGGAAACCTGTACCGAATTTTCCCATGTTATTGCGGTGGTGATTTCTGTTTTACACAATGAGGTTAGGTTGTCAGCCTCAGCCTCAACCTTATATTAGTTGTCGTGTCCGACACACCTGAGGCAGCAGTCGTTCTTTTTTTTTTTCTTTGTATCATCGGCAACCCCCAGGATCTACACGGGGACAATCATATAATACTGTACCTAAAGTATGACAGCCAAACTCATTTTCAGAGAATAAATATTTCTTAAAAGCTGTTAATGTTAACATGCGAGACCGAATGAGAAGAGAAAATCTGGGGAGCGGTATCTACAATACATAACATCGCAGACACAGAACAGAATTGTTTGGTCACACCGTTAGAATGGAGCCAAATGTGACGTTATCATTAGGCTTCAAAGGCAGAAAATCTGGCTTTTGTAAAAAGGGGATATCCGAGAGGATGATGGGTAAACATTTGTAACGACTCCATCAAAAATGTTTGCTGTGAATGCCAACTACATACAGACGAACGAAAACTGAGTTTTCCCCACACGTTTTCACATTATAAATGGAATGGTATCTGGAGTTAACAATTACCACTCAACTAAATTTGGCTGGCTGTGGAACAACCGCTATGGGGCTATAGATTTCATGACAGAAATGTATATACAACAAAATCGCTGAAAAACCAACAGGAGTGTGACGTGTAATGGAAAGAGAGCCTACAGTAATCTGACAGGCTCGTAACCTCGTAGCATTCAATGATTTGCTAGCAAAACCATGCACTTACAGTCTGTGTTTACTCACTTTTAGTCCTACCTCTTTGCCTGTGAACACGAGCTAACGCATTGTTTACTAACTTTCGTGACCGGCCCGTCATAACAGGTAGCGAATCAGGTTTGTTTATCGAGTCTCATCACGTGAGCTTATCTGTCAATCATACGATATCTGACAGACCGCACGTGAATAACATAGAATCTTTTGAAATAGACTCACGGGCAAAATCTTTCCCCGAGTACCCGTTGAAGTTAGTACTTAGGTAGTCAGAAAAACCCCTGGGCTCTTTGATCTCAGAAGCGGGCATTCGTACAGTGAACATCTTCGAGAACCCCGTTATACGGATATAAGTCTTTTGATGACGGTTAAAACCTCCCCAGAAGGCCGACCGTAAACCTTTATCTGGGGAACTCATGTTTCTCATTCTCTGTTATACACAATAGTGTGAAAAGTAACATCATCTATAGATCAGAGAAACATGATGATATATAAACTGTGTTTTCTTAAACCTGCTATCAGTTGTCACTCATAATTTTTGGATAGTCTAAGCACGTAGTTCTAGAACCATTGTGGAAAATGTGTTAGCATTCGTGGGAATCTTTCATTATGATTCTCTGGTAATAGAAATTAGTGTTACGTGTTTAAAAGGGTTACCTTTTACCAATTAAAAGTGTTAAGCATTTACCATTAGAATTCACTTAGAGTTCTAGCTGTTAAAACCAGTGAAATAAAATAACGCGTAGCTATTTTAAACCAGATGATCAGTTATAATGTTAATTTTCACCCCCCCTTTCTCACACAAGAAGAAACGGTTTTAGTTGACTGATTTATATGCTAGGCGCGACTGATAGTGACAGAAAAGAATTCACGTTATATTTTATTTTGTGTATTTATTATGTGACTATTATTTCATATCATACGACTAAACTATCAGACGCCGACAACTTAATATTATTAAAGACGGGCGATACTTTGTGTAAGTGCGCATATAGATCATTAAATAATAATTGACATTGTACGCTGATCGTTAAAGCGCGAGAAAGGGGCGGGTAGAGTGCATACCTCCATCCGACCTGAAATCTCAGCGCTAGCGAAAGCTGACCGTATAGGCGTAAGGGAAAACACCTGTGCCGTTTAACTTTAATCAGGACTGATGGAGTGGATAAGAGATCGTCTTGTCCCCGTCTGTGTACACACACACACACATATATATATATATATATATATATATATATATATATATATATATATATATATATATATATATATATATATATATATATATATATATATATATAGAATAGTAGCATTTTTCCATAAATGTTTTTTTTATTCCTGGCAGACCTGATCAAGGGCGTCCAACGGGTTTTTTCTTCATTTACTGATTGGTAAATGTTGTCTTTTTCTTGGCTTGTGCGTCACCAATTTCATTTGTGAGCCAACGAAACACGAGAAACATTTTAACTTGTAAATTTAACTGGACTTATAAAACCCAGCAATATTTTTTCAATTTTACCAGCCCGCTGGAGTATACAAAATAACACTTACACTCCCGACTTCTGACAGTCGCATTCAAGCGGATTTATCCAGAAAGTTACGCTGTTTCAGAATCGGCACTTCCATGGAGTCAGCTGATAGGATTATCAACATCATCATTTGTAACATTTTTAGCAACCAGATGTTTCCCAATACTGGAAGTATTTCCTCCTTTTTTAACTGTGAACCTCAAGAGCACGGTTTGCTACACTAACTATTCGCGGTGACATTTTGTTCATCCAGGGAAAATTAAAACACCAGATTCGGCGTTCACCTCGCTAGTCTTGATTTGTTAGAGGATGGACTGGGGCCAATTTGGGAAATAAAACCTGGCATTTATATATTCAGGATAATTGTATTTCCAAGGGATATCACCAAGAGTAGGTAAGCGTAATTGAGTGGCCACTGTATAACAGAGAGAGTGAATATTTTTCTTTGTTACAGGAACTTTACAAAAATTGGATTTTGCTTAAAATTTTTTACTTTACTGAGTAGCATTTAGTAGGAACTTGTTTCTTTACTGTCTATTCTGTAACATAGTGCTAACCTTTGACCTTTGGGTGTATTAACTGTTTGGGGTTCTTTCTCAACAGGGGGAGGGCACATTTATTCTGCTATTTCATATGTATGTAAATCTATTTTTTCATTTGGTCTTTCTTTAGATTATTGATGTTGTCAAGTTTAGTTATAATAAACAACAAAGAAACTTTACTATGTGTGTTGGTCAGACCCATACCCAATTAACCGTAGTTTTTCTCGTTTGTGTGTCTTGTTGTCACATAGCTGTGTGTGTGTGTGTAGTTAAACTTATATTTATATGTATGAGGAGGGCAAGGTTGTCTTATACTAAATTTTAGTCGTATAGATAGGCTGGAGTAGAGAAACTTACGCATTCCAGAGACATATCTTCTCTTTAAGCTATTCACCCGTGAAATCTATTTCTTACACCTTTTTCTAACGTACTTATCAACATCGACTCTACTCAGACGGGCAGAAAAATAACTCACAACCTATCAGGTACGACAAGGAGACTGACGACCAAAGTGCGTCTAACCCCCTTGAGTGAAAGGAGATAAAAACACTTGTCTGATGGAGAGACGCTTCTTAATGATCATATTGCCGCCTGTTGTAACGCGTTTTACAGAAATAAATGCTTGAACAACCCATAAAAGCCCAGGACTCATTATATGATCCATTATGAGTGACTGTACATTACAATTCATATAAAAGAACATTAGGTTATTTTGAAACACCTTTCAGATTTAAACAAAAATGTTATAAGGTAAATTTAAAATTATTTTAAAACTATGAACAAAGTATAAAATTGAATACCTCTGTGCAAAAGCTTTTGGGATTTCAACTGTTAATAGCCACATGTGATTGAGGTTTATTTGTTCCTTGTAAGTTCATTAAGAATTTGGCTACAACGAAATAACATAATATTCATCTTGTTGTAGTTTTTTTAAAAAATAAAGTTTTGCCTCGTTGTGGCGAGGCGCGTCACGTTCAACCTAGTCGGTTATATTAGGGCGCATGTCCAAACATAAAAGACCTATAGGTCTGGTGTTATTATCCTGTTGTAGTCAGATAATTTACTCTCATCTGGGTCTTGTGTCACGAAATAGTCACACTGTGATCTGTGTGTATAAATGCCCGTGTATATGTGTGTATGGCAGTGTGTGTGTATATATATATATATATATATATATATATATATATATATATATATATATATATATATATATATATATATATATATAATATATATATATATATATATATATATATACTGAAGCACATTAAAAAACGCACCACTATTATATATACTGATGCCGAGAAGCTGGCAAAAAAAAAAGTGTGGGAATGGATTTTCCCCGTGTTTGCCATGAGGTAGAGAGCGAATGGCTGCTGGAATGGAAAGTGCAAGATTCAACCCACGGGTGTGTGTACAGACTACATGAAAACGATGAAAGTTACACGTGCAACACGATTCCCAACAGCTATGACCCTGAAAATGTGTACGCGTTGTGGCAGTATACTCGGTATAAAAAGGCCGTTGAGACAAAACACCCAGTACATGTGCTTGAAATGCCACGACTATCTGAAAACGACCGCCAACGAGCCATTGGTATGTTGGAGACCGGAATGAGCTCGCGGGCCATTGCCAGAAGGATGATTGCCACCACAGCACTATTGTACGTCTCAATGAACGTTACGGAACCACTGGCAGTGCCCGGGATAGACTTCGAAGTGGCCAACCACGAGTTACTACCCCTGCGCAAGATCGTTATATTGTGCTGAGTCACCTAAGGAATCGTACTCTCCCGGCAAGTCAAACAGCAAGAGCAATAGTGGGTAGACATGGGCAAGTCTCTCGAATGACAGTCATACGACGACTCAGAGATACAGGCCTTACTGCAAGACGACCTTATGTTGGGCCAAACTTGACTCACAGACATCGTTAGCAGCGCCTGCAATAGGCAGAGCAACATATCAGATGGACTAGACTGCAGTGGAATGCTGTCCTATTCACAGACGAGAACAGATTCAACATATCCTTTGCAGATGGACGTATGCGGATTTAGCGACGGTGTGAAGAGCGCTTTGCAGATTGCTGTGTCAACCGATTTCGAGGTGGCAGTATTCACATTTGGGGAGGATTCAGTTTTCACCATCGCTTGCCTCTTCACGTCTTCCGTGGAAATGCTAATGCTGTGACATATCGAGATGAGGTTCTGCTGCACTGGTTGCTCCTGCGTTCACAATTTATCCAGACTTGCAGCTTCTCCGGCAGGATAACGCATGTGCATTTTTTTGTATTTTTGGTTTTCTCCCTTGCCTGCACAGAATGCAATGAATTTCATAACAATCAAATGTACAAATTAATGACCAGCATGGATTCATAGGAAAATGAATAAAGATTCCAAATATGTAAACTTGTACACACTTATATTTACATTTCACACTCTGTTCCTGGATTACACAGGTGGTGCGTTTTTAATGTGCTTCAGTATATATATATATATATATATATATATATATATATATATATATATATATATATATATATATATATATATATATATATATATATATATATATGAATGCACGTGTATATATGTGTAGCTGTGCATATATGAATATGTGTGTACGTGTGCATTTGTATGTATGCATGTGAGTGTACATGTTTTGTATGTGTTTTTGTGTGTGTGTGATGATGTACATTGATACACCGATAGAATTATTAATTGTAAGTATAAAAATAAGATAGAAATGGAAATAGTGGAATTATGAAGTTTCGTCTTCACCCACGCCGCAAGCGCGTTGATTTTAGCAGACGGTATTGTGGAAAAAAAAATAGTACCATCGTTTTCTAGTGTCCTTGAAAAACTATTTATAACTTTGTGACACGAAAAGCCTATTCGTCCAGACAGAGTGAAAGAGGGGAGAGACAGAAAAATGATACCGTCTGCACGCGTGGCCGTTTGAAAATACGACACAAATTCAAAATATGTTCGGCAATTGGGTCACGCAAACAACCTTAGCTCTTATAAAACTGACGTATTTCTGACGTAATACGGGAGACTGTCGATTTTAGTTTGAAAATAGCGGTAGAAAGAAGTGAACATGTGGTAGTTTATAGATTTCAATATTATTGAAGACTAACATGGAAAAAATTATGGAATTTTGAACCATTATACATAGGCTCATAAAACTTATATATTCGGGTGCAATAGTGTCTCCTGACAAATAATATGTTGTCATTTACCCTATAGTCCAACTAACAGCCAAGATATGGTCAAAATACTAGATAGTTACCGACACATTGACTAACACACTAGTGTTCTGACATTCGTTATCGGTAACGTACTTTTGCACGAGTTGTTGAAAAGAGGCATGAGAGGGTAGGGCAAAGTCCAAAAGAGGGGAATGTTAGGACTGAGAGGAAAATGTAATATGATTTGGAGCGGAGTTTGAAAGGGGGAAAGAAATTATGGGATGGCTCAAACTGAATATTTTTTTGTAGAGTTAAGCCAAAACCAAGTCTATTTTTGACGAATGCCAAGTTCGAACGGACAGACGGACAGAAGTACACTAACATTGGACCGAAATTGGACCTTAGATTTAAAAATTTGAATTGACAAACTTAGTAGTTAGATCTCATTGGTCGAAACAGTTTAGATTACTGGGAAAGTTGAAGGCTCGGTGCCATTTTCACGAAGACTGTTCATAGAAGCAGGACGCTTGAGAGCTGAGAAGTGTGTCGTGCCTTGAATATAGATATAAGTAATAAAAAGTATAAGGGCGCCATAGTCCAGCAAGCAGTACATCTGAGGTTGTGCTAATTCAACGTTCCTGTGTGTGTATTCTTTGAATTGTGGTAAGACCGAAATTATAAACATTATTTATACTATTAATTATGTTGTTTGACTTGGGCAATGAAGAAAACATTACGACTGTAAGTAAAGAAGTCATTAGTAGACTTATACAAGCCTATTTGTTGCTCCACCATGTTATCAAGCTACCAGTGAGGTAGTAGTAAAATATTTATAGATTGTCACCAGGAATCACATCACCTATCACATTGTATGGAAAAAGATAATTGAGAATGGCAGAGGCGTTGCAGACATTAGGGAGAGGAATATGAAAACTTGTACAAAGTGTTACCTCATTTTATGGAGATGTGCTGAGTTGGTCAGAGAGATCTGATCCAGGTCTTTTAGATTAAATATTGTATTGTTTGTAAACTTGATGGATTAGGTATTATGCTAAGACAGAACATAATTTTCATGTTACAGGGTTTTTGTCTGGCACTAGTCAGGTGTCAGATTCCTGTGTGAAAAGTACTCCAGCAGAGATAGAAGTACTCGCTGCCTACCCTATTTCTTTTGGGACAAGATCAACAGTGGCTGTTGGCAGATCATACATCTATGTTCAATCTTCCAGTGCCAGTTAAGTAAACAAGCCCTGGCACAAGGAGAATTTATCAACTTTTCCACTTCATAAACTTAAAAAGGAAATATAAATAAAGAATATCTGTCAAGAAGTAAAGTGTATCCAGAGAAAAGAAACATTGTGACAAAGACTGGGCGTGATGTTAACACCCCAACCAGCCAGCTCATAACACTTAGAAATAGCTAGAAATTTTACAATACCATAAAAACTACAATATATATATGATTAAGGACAAATTGTCCTCTTTTAGTTAATTAAGTATGCCTATTATTTATGTATATATATATAAATTGATCTCATGTGATTTGACAGTCCTAACCAAAAAAATCTTAGGTATAGGACTAATAAAGTTAAAGAAAAAAATTGTATATTACTAAATTTTAACAACCGGTGTTGGTTGATTTGATCACATAGATTAATATTGGTGTTTGTGTGTGTGTGTTTGTGTAAACATTAAACGTAGCTATCAGACATACTAGTCAAGAATAGGTCTGATTGAGGTCATAAGGTGGTAGCAGAAAGGTGTCCTGATATACTCAACCCAAACTTTGTTATAAAAAAATTAGAAAAGGAGGCAGAAAGAAAGTTAGAGGCTGAGAAAGAAATTAAAAGGTTGCAGATTGAGGCTGACAAGGAGGCTAGGGCATTGGAGGCGGATAGGGAGGCTGAAATTAAACAGCTCCAGTTGGAAGAAAAAAGGCAGAAAGGGAAGCCGAGGAAAGAAGATTGGAAGCTGAAAGGGAAGAAAAGAGATTGGCTGCCGAAAGGGAAGCAGAAGGAAAGAGATTGGCTGCCGGAAGGGAAGCAGAAGATAGGAGATTACAGAGGGAGCACGAGTTACGACTAAGGGAGTTAGAGTTGCAAGGCCATGCTCCTGAAAATGGTGCCAGCCCCTCTACCTCCGATGCCACTGCTAGTCAGGGAGCCTCAACCTCAGCTATGGGGTTCCATTTAGACCATTTTGTTGAGAGGGACGATGACATTGAATCATTTCTATCCAGATTTGAGGTTTCAGCCACCACCTATGGGCTAGAGAAAGAAAGGTGGAGTGTAAAGTTATCTCAGGGTCTTAGGGGAGCTTCTTATGAAGTGTTTGCAAAAATGAGCAAAGATGACCAAGACAATTATGACATGTTAAAGCAGGCTCTTTTGCTAAGGTATGAAAAGAATGGAGAATTTTACAGGAAAAAGTTTAGGAATGCCAAGCTACTGTCGGGTGAGACCTATCACCAGTTCTCTGCCCGTTTAGAGACGTACTTGGAGAAATGGACTGCTCTGGGGAAAACCCAAGATCTTAAAGAAATGATCCTTATTGAGCAATTGAGAGAGTCCATGGCTCCAGACTTGAGAAAGTTTCTCATGGAACAGGGTGCAGAGAGGCTGGGTGAGTTACTTAATGTCGCTGAGAGGTATCAGGCAGCCCAGGCAGAAGTAGCTGGCGCCAAAAAGAAACATGTAGACAATTATAAGGCTCCACAAAACTCTAATAGATTTGACAACAAAGATCAGGGTAACAAAGGTAAGCAAAATTTTGATAGGCCACGCAATGATTTTAGAAATAAAAACCCACAGTTCAATGACAGGAAATATGATGAAAGAAAACCTTTTCATCAAGGTAGATTATATTGTAGATGGTGTAAGAGGGAAGGACATGACACCAAAGTTTGTAATAGGAAACCTGCTGGATTGGCTGCTATGAAGCTGGGGGAAAAGGAAGTAAAGGTAAAACCTACTGGACAGCAGGAACCTTATCACCCCCAGTGTGTGAGGATGTGGTATGTAATGGGGTCACCATTAGGTGCCTTTACGATACCGGATTGGATTTTGATTCTGTTGTGAGTTCGCACTTGGTGAACCCGGATCGGTATACCACAGAAACAGTGGAGATACAAGGGGCGACCAAGGACATACCACTTATGACACTTCCCGTTGCCAGGATAACGGTGAAAACTCGCTATGTGGAAGGAGTAATCAGAGCAGCAGTGATCGATGCACCCATCTACCCTCTGATATTGGGGTGTCGTTATGTCTTCCTGGGGAATCCCAAGAGACCTGTGGTCTTGGCAGCTGTCCAGACCCGATCACAATCCAGAAATGAAGAAGATGAACCAATAAATACTCATCCAGAGGAGATGAGGAAGGCACAGGCGGAGGATAGGACACTCAAGCCTTGCTTTAAAAAATTACCTAAATGCCACACACCTCCAAGCAAAGGGGATTATTATATGAAGAACACATTGTTGTATGTGAAGACTGGGACTGGAACAAATGGCCATGGCCAGCTGGTACTTCCGACTTCATATCGGGAGAGAGTGTTGGAATTAGGACATGCGATTCCCTTCAGTGGTCATATGGGGATCAGCGCAATAGGACAGCGTATAGCTTGTCATTATTTCTGGCCAGGTATAACGGAGGATATAAAGAGATATGTAAAATCTTGCCCAGAATGTCAAAGGGTCGTCAATCGATTCGAAGCATGTCGCAGAGGCATTACTTACAATATTCACTAGGTTAGGATTCCCGCATCAAATCTTGACTGATAATGGCTCACAGTTCAAGGGGAAACTAACGGAGGAAGTTTTCAGGATCTTCCAAGCCAGGCACTTTCAATGTAGTCCGTATCACCCCCAAGGGAACGGCCAGGTGGAGAGGTTCAACAGGACTCTCATATCTATCCTGAGAAAGCTGGTACATGAGAAACCTGATACGTGGGACCAATTTCTGCCCGCTGCGTTGTTTGCGTATCGGGAAGTTCCACATAATTCAACCGGGATGGCACCCACAACCCTGTTATTTTGGAGGCCAATCAAAGGTCCATTGGAAGCCTTATTGAGGACATGGACAGATGAGAAGGCAGAAGAGACTGTTACCTCATCATATCAATATGTGAACGAGCTGACCACTCGTCTTAAAACTGGCTGGAAACTTGCAAATGATAATCTCAGACAAGCCAGGAAAAAAACATGCTGCCTATTTTAATAAGAAAGCTAAGGATAGAGAACTATTTGTGGGCGAGAAGGTGCTTCTTCTACTGCCCGGCAGCCATAACAAATTACAAATTGGATGGCAAGGTCCATATACTGTTCTAGAGAAGGTGTCTAGAACAAATTATAAAATCGACAAGAAGAGGAAAGAGAAAATATATCATGTGAACCTTCTAAAGAAGTATCTGGACAGGGAAATCCAGGAAGGAATACACTTAATGTCCTTGTCGATAGCAACGGGGATGAAAAATGAACCACTCACCTCTCATGAGTACCCCCTGAAAACATGTGAGACCCCTGCACATGTAAAAGTCAGTAAACACTTGACGAAAAAACAGAGGGAACAGGTTCAAAAGGTTCTGACGGATCATACAGACGTGTTAACGGACAAACCGGGGCACACGAATTTGTTGGAATATGATATGAAACTAGTAGACCCAACACCGATCTGTATGAGAGCCTACACGATCCCGTTTGCCGAGGAGAAATCTTTGAAAGAGGAGATTGAGTACCTATTGAAAGAAGGAATTATTTCTCATAGCGAATCTCCATATAGTTCCAGTGTGGTTTTGCTGAGAAAACCCTCTGGGGAACATCGTCTGTGTATAGATTACAGGAAACTGAATGCTGTCACAGAAAATCAGGTGGATCCATTACCGGACACAAATCAGCTATTTGCCAGGTTGAACAAGGCTAAATATTTTTCTAAGGTGGATCTTAGCAAAGGCTATTATCAGATTCCAGTAAAGCCTGAGGTCCGACCGTATTTAGCGTTTAGCACTTCGGAAGGACATTATGAATTCAACATGTTGCCATTTGGGTTGAAAAATGCTCCGAGTGTGTTTTCTAGGATGATGCGAAAATTGTTGGATCCCCTGAATAACCCATGCATCACAAATTTTATGGATGATATCCTTATTGCTACGGAAACATTTGAGGAACACATTAACTCTTTGACTATGCTGTTTGATAGACTGAGAGAGGCTAATTTGACGCCTAGACCAACAAAATGTTGTATTGGTTGTAAAGAGTTGGAGTTCTTGGGACATACTGTATATCAGGGTAACATGACCCCTGACTCCAAGAATCTCGAGAAATTAAAGAAAGCACCGCGGCCACAAACCAAGAAAGATGGGAGATCTTTCATGTCCTTGTGTGGATTCTATCAGAAATATATCAAAAATTTTAACTCTATTTGTGCGCCTCTGACGGATTTAACTCGCAAAGGAAATCCTGATAGAATTGTTTGGTCAGCCCAATGTGAATCAGCCTACGAAGAGTTAAAGGAAAAACTTACAAGCAAGCCAATCTTGAAATTACCTGATTTGAGTCAGGAATTTGTGGTGAGAAGTGACGCAAGCAATGTAGGCCTGGGGGCTACGTTGTTGCAAAGGTCATCATCACCAGACGGAGAGCTGAACCCAGTTGCTTATGCTAGCCGCAAGTTGAACAAAGCGGAGCAAAATTATTCAACAAGCGAGAAAGAATGTCTGGCTTTAATCTGGGCAATACGTAAGTTCCAGATATATCTATATGGTAGAACATTTGTGGTCCAGACGGATCATCAGCCCCTAGTATTCTTATCACAAGCAAAGCATGAGAATGCTCGTTTATTACGATGGTCATTACTCCTACAGCCATATTCATTCACTATTGAGTACATTCTCGGGTCACAGAACGTGGGTGCAGATTTCCTCAGTAGGCATCCCTGTGATCAAAGTCAGAGTATTCAGCAGGCGTAGGAGGTAATTTTATCTATGTGTATCACTGTGTTTGGAACTAGCCTCAGGCATGTTCTTAAGTGGGGAGATGTGTGATGATGTACATTGATACACCGATAGAATTATTAATTGTAAGTATAAAAATAAGAGAGAAATGGAAATAGTGGAGTTATGAAGTTTCGTCTTCACCCACGCCGCAAGCGCGTTGATTTTAGCAGACAGTATTGTGAGAAAAAAATAGTACCATCGTTTTCTAGTGTCCTTGAAAAGCTATTTATAACATTGTGACACGAAAAGCCTATTCGTCCAGACAGAGTGAAAGAGGGGAGAGGCAGAAAAATTATACCGTCTGCACGCTTGGCCGTTTAAAAATACGACACAAATTCAAAATATGTTCGGCAATTGGGTCACGCAAACAACCTTAGCTCTTATAAAACTGACGTATTTCTGACGTAATACGGGAGACTGTCGTTTTTAGTTTGAAAATAGCGGTAGAAAGAAGTGAACATGTGGTAGTTTATAGATTTCAATATTATTGAAGACTAACATGGAAAAAATTATGGAATTTTGAACCATTATACATAGGCTCATAAAACCTATATATTTGGGTGCCATAGTGTCTCCTGACAAATAATATGTTGTCATTTACCCTATAGTCCAACTAACAGCCAAGATATGGTCAAAATACTAGATAGTTACAGACACATTGACTAACACACTAGTGTTCTGACATTCGCTATCGGTAACGTACTTTTGCACGAGTTGTTGAAAAGAGGCACGAGAGGGTAGGGCAAAGTCCAAAAGAGGGGAACGTTAGGACTGAGGGGAAAATGTAATATGATTTGGAGCGGAGTTTGAAAGGGGGAAAGAAATTATGGGATGGCTCAAAATGAATATTTTTTTGTATAGTTAGGCCAAATCCAAGTCTATTTTTGACGAATGCCAAGTTCGAACGGACAGACCGACAGAAGTACACTAACACTGGACCGAAATTGGACCTTAGATTTAAAAATTTGAATTGACAAACTTAGTAGTTAGATCTCATTGGTCGAAACAGTTTAGATTACTGGGAAAGTTGAAGGCTCGGTGCCATTTTCACGAAGACTGTTCATAGAAGCAGGACGCTTGAGAGCTGAGAAGTGTGTCGTGCCTTGAATATAGATATAAGTAATAAAAAGTATAAGGGCGCCAAGTACATCTGAGGTTGTGCTAATTCAACGTTCCTGTGTGTGTATTCTTTGAATTGTGGTAAGACCGAAATTATTAACATTATTTATACTATTAATTATGTTGTTTGACTTGGGTAATGAAGAAAACATTACGACTGTAAGTAAAGAAGTCATTAGTAGACTTATACAAGCCTATTTGTTGCTCCACCATGTTATCAAGCTACCAGAGAGGTAGTAGTAAAATATTTATAGATTGTCACCAGGAATCACATCACCTATCACAATGTATGGAAAAAGATCATTGAGAATGGCAGAGGCGTTGCATACATTAGGGAGAGGAATATGAAAACTTGTACAAAGTGTTGCCTCATTTTATGGAGATGGGCTGAGTTGGTCAGAGAGATCCGATCCAGGTCTTTTAGATTAAATATTGTATTGTTTGTAAACTTGATGGATTAGGTATTATGCTAAGACAGAACATAATTTTCATGTTACAGGGTTTTTGTCTGGCACTAGTCAGGTGCCAGATTTCTGTGTGAAAAGTACTCCAGCAGAGATAGAGGTACTCGTGGTCTACCCTATTTCTTTTGGGACAAGATCAACAGTGGCTGTTGGCAGATCATACATCTATGTTCATTCTTCCAGTGCCAGTTAAGTAAACAAGCCCTGGCACGAGGAGAATTTATCAACTTTTCCACTTCATAAACTTAAAAAAGAAATATAAATAAAGAATATCTGTCAAGAAGTAAAGTGTATCCAGAGAAAAGAAACATTGTGACAAAGACTGGGCGTGGTGTTAACACCCCAACCAGCCAGCTCATAACACTTAGAAATAGCTAGGAATTTTACAATACCATAAAAACTACAATATATATATGATTAAGGACAAATTGTCCTCTTTTAGTTAATTAAGTATGCCTATTATTTATGTATATATATATATATATATATATATATATATATATATATATATATATATATATATATATATATATATATATATATATATATATATATATATATATATATATATTGATCTCATGTGATTTGACAGTCCTAACCAAAAGAATCTTAGGTATAGGACTAATAAAGTTAAAGAAAAAAATTGTATATTACTAAATTTTAACAACCGGTGTTGGTTGATTTCATCACATAGATTAATATTGGTGTTTGTGTGTGTGTTTGTGTAAATAATTACCATCAAACCACACTTGCATAACCCTAGACATTAAACGTAGCTATCAGACATACTAGTCAAGAATAGGTCTGATTGAGGTCATAAGGTGGTAGCAGAAAGGTGTCCTGATATACTCAACCCAAACTTTGTTATAAGCAGGGACCTTCACAGCTGACCTCATTCAGTACAATAGAAACAAATACAACAACATTTCATAACATCCAAAAACCACCACAGTGTGTATGTGTGCTTGTGTGTATATGTGCTTGTGTGTGTTTGTGCGTTTGTTTGGCTATTGTATGAGTGCGTGTATGTGTGTACGGAGGGGTTTGTGGTTTCACGCGAACTAATTAACCGGGTGGGTGGAGACAGGTTTCGGGACAGTGTATTATAAACATTCTCAACTTTGACATTGAAATCATTATTACCATAAATGGTAGAAGCAGCAATCATATGGTAAAAATCAATATTTATTAATGAGTATCAAAACATCAGCGACTAATAATAATAATACTGGTATATTTGCTTCCAATGCCACGAACAGAATTGGACCTACTGCTTAGCAATCCATACCTGTTTATTTCATTAAAACTAGACGTTCCGTTGGTTTAAAAAAAAAAAAAAACTAGAAACGCAATGTTTACTGTACCTCCCTATTACTCTATTATGTCAAACACGGCTATTGTCTAAAGCAAAAGATATGAAGATAATAACACGTGCGATGGGTTCCATACGGCAACCTTTTGTTGTCAAGATAAAAGATGTAATATCAAAAGCAGACTTCACAAAGTTGTTGGGAGCAACACAACCATTCAAGTACAATAAGAGCTAAGCTCTCAACTAACTCTGATATTTAATTAACTACATTTTTACATTTCATCTGTGTGTGTGTGTGTGGGGGTGTGTGTGTATGTGTGTGTGTGTGTGTGTGAATTGTCTTTCGCCATCTGCTTTTTGTTGTTGTTGCTTTCTACTAACACTATATGTGTATTTATTTAACTAATACACCATATAGCAGTTATGATCCATACTTAGTTCTTTAATGTATTACTTGTGCTGTCTGTGTTAAGTATATACATATAGGTAAATTTCTTCATTTAGAAAAGGTTGGGGGGTTCTTTCATCGAGTTTAGAGGGCAGAATCTAAGGTCGTAGGGAGATACTGAACTTTCCAAGGTCGTAAGGAGAACTGTCCATGATTTATTAGAAAACGCTTTCTAGTGGAGAGTATTCGCATTCTTTTTTTCTGGTCCTTATCTCGAATAGGTCTCTTTCTTTCTTAACGAGCCAATTTCTGGAGACCTTCTTGACAACAATACATAGGCCATCGACAACTACTATTGTAGTTGCACACAATACAAAACGATACGACACTCCGCAAGCACACATTTTTTTTTAGATTTCAAATGGGAATAGGATATTTTATTATCGAAGAGTTGTGCAGAATGTTTACAAGAAATTAAAATATAATACTGCCTTATAAAACTGAAATAGAATGAACAACAAAGGATTCTGGTAATAGTCTTTTTACAATCATGCCAATTTCCTATAACGTTAAACAGGTGTAAAAATCAAGGCCTACCTAAGGGAATGCATAATATACTAAAAGAGTATATAAACAGAACAAAATTGAGTATATCGTGAGTATTAAAAGTATTCATTCATCAATTTTCAACTCTCCAAAATGTACAGGCCTTCAACAAACTTATGCATCAGCTCAAGGTCTTTCCATCTCTTGTTCGCCTCTTCAGGTCTATCTCTTCTCCGTGTGTTCTTTGGTCCTCCTCTAACGCTCTTACTCTGAGGATTCCAGAAAAAGGACTACCTGGTAATGCTATGAACAGGTTTCCTCAATGCATGTCCTGTCCATCTCCAGCGTCTTCTTCTCATCTGAACAATGATTATATCGTAGGTATAACAAGTATAAAAAGAATAAAAACGTATAATAATGTATATGCAAATCAGAATCAACTGGTTAAGAAATTTATGAGACAATTAAATAATGCAAAAAGCAACAGTAAATAAGTGATTAAATATCAAAAAGGTAAACAAAATAGTTTATATCATTCAAAATTATGGAATTAACATAAAATGTTGAATAGACATCTACTTTTTCCGAACGAGTGCACGCACATACACACAATTATTTGTTTTCACTTTTTAAAAATAATTTTTATAATTTTAAAGTAAAACATTTAAGTAAGTGTATTTAAGACTAGAAAAAAATTCCCCGGATATAAGTTCTAATTAACTGGTATTATCATAGAATACATAATTAGCTAGTGTTCCTAGTTCGATAATGGCAGCATTTTGAATACATTACCTACAATTATTGAAACAATATAGCCTAATTATAGCCCATTAACAGTTGAGCAGGATGTTTTGTCCGTTAATTAAAAGAACAAACTCGATCTCGAGTTTTCTCTGTGGATTTTCAAACTCCGCTGTTGGCAACTCTCATCCAGTATTCAAATATTGACCAGTGTCTAGTTTCGGTTATGCGGTTAAAGGGCAAGGTTATCATCACGTCTACAGAATTGTATTTCTGTAAGTTGATGATGTTGCTTCATGAAGCAGTTTATTGCGAGTAACAAGAGCAATGATAAACGATGTATTTTGTCTCTTTCCAGATCACATCTCAAACAGCTTTTCAATTGTTCTTCGTGAATATTTCAGCATTTCATGCCATAAGTGTTCTTCTTCTTCTTCCTCTTTCGTCCTGAAAAGGACGTTGGATGCGTTGTGTCCGTTTACAGCAAAGCTGCGATATCTGCGCCTTTCGGGCCGACACATCCGACATCAGCACGGAATTTTTGGGGACCGGGTTTGCCTTCCCACTTCGATCCCTACTCGCTCAGTCAGACTGCAGTGATGCAGCCTGTTTCCAGGACCACCACTTGGAGGTGTAGTAGGGTCTTGGTCAGCTCTGGTTCGCTGACCCTGACGCAAACAGTCAAGCTATGGGTCGCTGACTGCATTCACCTCTCTTGCTGCGTCTTCGGTCACGTACCATAAGAATAACCTCCAGGCAGTCCTTGTTCTGGAGTTCCCAGGGTAATAAAAGAAGAGGTTGACCGGAAAACGCATGGAGAAGAGAACTAACGACATAACTGAAAATAGTGAGGAGGACATAGAAAGACCTTGAGCTGAGGGCTCTTGACACCCAGTGGCGTAGCAAAGGGGAGGCGGCGCAAAGGTAGGCAGCCCTCCCAGGCGCGGCAGGAGGGGCGCCAAAACGTCAAGTCGTTTCTCTCCAAAAATTTGTGTCCTGTTAACATTCTCTGAGTATTGTATTTCTCAGCCGGCTCTATCATTTAAATTTGATTTTGATCAAATAACTGATCAATTTACAGGAATAAACGTACGCAAGATCAATCTGTAGTAGAAAAATATTTATGTTTTAACTCTCTCATGTCACGTAGACAGATAATCTATTTTACCATCTTGTCCATAATTTGATTACTTTTTTAATGTTCTGTTTTCCTAGACATTTTGTATTCTTATTTTCTTTCATTTTCATCTTCTCAAACCCCACCCGAGGTGTTTACGTTCTGGCTTTCAGTAGAAATCCCCCACTGGTCTTCAACAGTCAGCGTAGCGGTAACGTAATGTTACCTAAACGCCCCTGTGGTCCGAACAGGGGAATTTCTCTGGTCGCTTTAAAACGTTTGATCACGAGCGGCTAGTACCCTTTGAGGCCTGGGTAACGAGTTTGAGCTGTTTCAGAAGGAGATAACAATCGCGGTCAGTCTCTGGGTTTTGCCCCTTAGAACGCATTAGTGACCATAATATTATGTCTATCGGGGGGAACTTTCTTGCGGTTGTTGACTTCTGATGTCTCTAGAATAATCTTTGTCTTACTCTCTTGATTACGCATTACGCCGATACCTCCGAAGAAATATGCAGGCCAGGTGTCCGGGAGGAGCGTCCTTTGTAATCTATAAGAGTAGACGGGTTTAATAAGCCAACACACTCGTGAAGATATTCCTGGCCCGAGATGGACCATCATGATAATTAGGCAGACTTTAACAGAACTAAAATGTTAAGGCCTTTCTCTAGTCATTTTCGGGGTGAGTTGATATATCTTATAATATGATATATTCATGTTACAGAGTTTTATATATATATATATCTGATAGGAATGTGAGGACTTCTCCCAGTAATTTACTTCAGTGATAGTGTTGTGCCGTATTCAGCCTTAATTAGTGGTGTTTAAACTGTTTTTGGTTTATAATGGGTTAAATGTTAAACTTACAATAACAGACACTCACTAAGCGTAGAATCAGTCCACAGATGCTTATCATGGGTTAAGAATAGGCATTAACTGTCATTTCTGTAGGATAACGTCAGAGGTGGATTATTCACTTAAACACTGAATTATAGGAGATAGTCGCTTATTCCTTGTTGATAGATATTTTTAGTGGCTGGGGAGAATCATTTTATGCTTACTTGTGTAGCTAGACTCTAGCCATAACTTTCACAGGAGCAGCCACCAGCCATAGAAAACATTTTACCTTATGACTCAGTCACAACTGTATTATAGCGAGAACATTGCATTTTCTATGTACTCATTTGTGGAATGTTAATATATTTCCCCAAGGGGACATATGATTTATTTGTGTAATGTCACCTGCTGTAATCTGTTTATGTAAATTCACTTAACGTCGTAAGATGAATAACATAACCATTCAGCTGTATGTTTATTTTGGAGAAGAGGAGTAGATTTTGCTGTCAGAACATGTTACTGACATGTACACGGATGTACAAAAGATATTAAGCCTATGCAGGCGCTTGCGGAGTATTGATAGTGTGGGAGGAGCGGAGTATAACTATTTTGTATGACATTTAGCATGATTTTGTTGTTGCTTGAGGTAAAGGGTGTCTCTTTTTGGTCTCAGTTTCAGGGGATACCGAATTGCTAGTCTAGTTTCCAGTCAGACGAAGAATGTCACCGTCTCTTCGTTCTAGAGGGATTCTGGGGATATCTAGCCCCACGAGTGTCACAGCCATACCTGAAACAACAACCCTTTGTCAACGCCATTTCCCTCTCACGGGAGTTCAGCTCACGCATTGTGAAATGAGCCAACGCAACAATCTGACAACGTCTATTGCAGTAGTAGTTCCCTACTCGCCTATTGGATTACCAGTCAGGGCATTGCGGCTTCCAAAATCTCAAAACAGCCCAGCATGTCTATAGCAGAATTCAATTCACCAGTCTCTGTATGCCTAAACGGGGCACTCAGCCAAGCCACAGTCAACCAGCCAAAACCGGATTTAAAGCCAATTCTAGCGCCGGATAAGCACGCCTTGGGATCAGTTGTCCTCAAGTGACTTCGTCCCATGGCTTATTTCTGGATTATGTGGAACCTCGCACTTAGGAGCGACCAGCCAAAGATAGACAGAATTCCAGCCCCACTCGCGCCAGTAGGGGGGAGTCACCAACGATAGCGCCTATACAGTGATTTTATTCAGGTTAATTCCATCACCGATGGAGGATATATACGAAAAAACCACTTACTGGAGCTATTCCATTGGTCCCCGAAAGCGGACAGGCTGTCGCTAAGTTCATTCAGTTGGTCAGCAGGAGATAAACAGCGTCCCCCAGCCTACATCGCGCCAGTAGGGGAGAGTCACCAAGGTTTAGTACCAACAAGGACAGTTTTGTAGGCTTAGTCTCTCACGAAGGATCTACATATAAGACACTGTCTGGACTATTTCATCTGGTCCCCGAAAGCGGAAGGACTGACACGCAGTTTATTCATTTTGGTAAACAGGAGGTAAATAGAGTCTTCCAGCCCAACTCGCGCCAGTAGGGGAGAGTCACCAACGTTTAGTACCAACAAGGACAGTTTTGTAGGCTTAGTCCCTCACGAAGGATCTACATATAAGACACTGTCTGGACTATTTCATCTGGTCCCTGAAAGCGGAAGGACTGACACGCAGTTTATTCATTTTGGTAAACATGAGGTAAATAGAGTCTTCCAGCCCAACTCGCGCCAGTAGGGGGGAGTCACCAACGATAGCGCCTATACAGTGATTTTATTCAGGTTAATTCCATCACCGATGGAGGATATATTTACGAAAAAACCACTTACTGGAGCTATTTCCTCTGGTCCCCGAAAACGGAAGGACTGCCACTCGATTATTTATCTCTCTGTGTTCTACAGGTTCATGTCGGTGGTCTGTGTGTGTGTTTGTTGGTGTATTTTGCGTATTTGATGACTATTGATGATTTTGATGACTATTGATGATTATTGAGATTGCTGATGATTTTTTGATGTCATGTATGATGTTATGATGAGATGCATTATTTCCATGCTTTTCTTCTTTAATAAAGTTTACTCATTTATTAACGCGCTGTTCACGACCCTTTCATCCATATTTACATTTTTAGCTCTTTACTAGAATCTCTATGTATGATAAGAGAAAAGAGTGAGAGCAGGAGATGCTTAGACAGTAAAAGTGAGTTGAGGCTTGGAGAGAGATATCATTTGAATAAATCTTCTTCCAGGTTGTCTCAAGTCCATCTCCTATTTACACCTTATCTAAAGTGTAATCTATAACTCTGTCAGTCCACTATTCCTTGTCGATTTCACTACTATTGTCCAACTCGACAAATACTCTACACTTTACTCAACCACGACAATTAATGGGGTCTCGCCGCGGAATTTGAACTACATCTGCAGCAATCGCAACAGATGAGGTTGCAGTCTGGTAGGAATCTCTCCCAACATTCTATTCTGATTCTTAGAGTTTAGTGTTCTGCAGATTATAGGAATTGCTATCCCTAGACATATCGAACTATTTCTTTTGGGTGGAAGTCGGAACAGCGTTTTTCTCCACAGCAATCATAAATATTTAGTTACATTTATTGTTCATGTTACCCATGAGACACAGCTGGTTAAGGTTGATAGTAACACTGCTGAGTTTTTGGTTGACAAATCTGACGACTATTGTTGTAAAAGTCAGAAATTGTTTTTTTTAAGGGTTAATAATTTTTTCAGGAGTAGCTCTTTAATCTGAGATAAGAAGCTACAGGTAGTCAGTTACTAGCTTGCATCTGTACCAAGGGAGGGTGTTCATTCGGATGATAGTAACCAATCCTCTCAATAGCTAAGTACTGACAGAAGTGGGGTGAAGTGATAGTAATAAGTTTTACATCACTTATAATTTTTGGAGTTTTTGAGGTTTTTTGCTTGTCGCAATCAGAGTGTCTAGAAACTTCTTGTTTTTTTAAAGTTTTCCCATGTTAGCCTAGATTTTAATGATTATTAAGTTAATCAGCTCCTAAGCGGACTAGGTAACTAAGATCTCTAGGTTTTAGTCTTCTATAGTGTTTGCTTACCCTTAGATAATGGCTGATCTAGATAAAGTGCATAGGATTGCCCTCGAGGTAGCTAAGTACATGGAGTACAAGGATAGCGAAATCCAGCCCTTTCTAGAATTTGCAGTAAGCATACAGGATCAATACGAGGTAGACAATTGGTTTGACAGCCGTTTAATCTTGGCATGGTCCTGTAAAAAAACTGGGGAGAGTGAAGCATTCACCCGACAGTATGTAGAAGAAGTGATAGAAGATGAGAAGCAAAGGGAAAAGCAAAGACAAGAACGGGAGAAGCAACGGGAAAAGCAAAGATAAGAACGGGACAAGCAATTGGAAATGGAGCTCCAAGAAAGGCACAGAGAAAGCCAAGAAAGGGACAGGCTACATCAAATCAGAATGAATGAACTGGATAGCCAAATTCGGAGGATGGAAACATATACTAAATGTAGTCACTCTACTTCCCCTTCTACTGTGCCCTTAACGGTCAACGCCCCTGCAAACCTTGCGCCCAAGACATAAAACTTGCCGGTGAGAGAGGTGCTAACAAGCATTATAATACGGATTGTTACCGTCTGGCTAGCGGTGAACCCCGAACCTCTCACCCTCCAGACCGAGCACCACCTAACCGACACGCGACGTCGAGAAACGGGAGCCACACCCTATCACGTCATATTTCGCTAGATTCCCGGCCGGACAGCGAAAAACCATATGCAGAGGCGTATCCCTCCAACTCAACGATCGGGGAAAGGAGGTGCTGCTCCTCTTATCACCCTGAGCTTAAAAGGTGCAAGAATAAGTCGCCTGCTAAAAGGGTTAAACTTTCCAAACCGTTCCAAGGAACTTTGGAAAAAACACACCGAGAGTTTTATCTCGGGCACTTCGCGATCTAACGGGATCTCAAACCGTCCAGTCCTTTGCGTGCAGACTGCGGAGCCTGTAAACCAGAAAGTGGATCTCGCATTGCAGGACAAAATGCAACTGACGCCAGTAACTTCCTCAGGGGAGGGCAAAGTTGACGTTTATGGTGGACACAGGGTTCCATGCGAAGGGATCCCTGGTACTCCATCTGAGTCTCTCACACTTCTCAGGGCAGAAGACAGTGAGAAAAGCTGCCTTACTACGGTACAAGGAGCCATTGTTGAGAGCCTTGGTTCACGTCATACTAGTAACGGTAAAGCGACTCAACAAACTCTGCAACTCGCAGATAATACCTATCTCTCTACAAAGATAGAAGCTACGGAGATCTGTTATGATTTAGTAGAACTCAAGAATGCGATCGATACTCTCTGCTTCAGGCAGCAGAGTTTTCTCATTCAAATCGCATTATTCCAGTTGTCGCAACCCCACTGATGGACAGCAAAGTAGTCGCCTCCGCCAGGCCATTACAGAGCAACTTGATCATTTCCGTTGACCAAGCCAGAATTGTGAGTGGCAAGGCAAGGAAAGCTCCAGACCCGCCTTTAGACGGCACAGGTCTGAAGATTGATCAATGCTCCCACCGAAACAGGGGAGTAGGTGTGGAGAGGCAGAAGAAATAGGCTAGCATTTCTTCGGCCAACGAACGGCTTTATTTGCCAACTAGGGTTACACGCGCGCGGAAAATCCCGATAGACTGCAGCTATCGAGGGTTATTCAAGTCCACGCCTGTGACAGGTAAATATATACGGAAACGTAAACAGCCCGAGTCCAGCAATGATTACACTGCACATAACAGGCGGATTACCTATGCAGTGGCCAGTGAGTTCAGGCGGGGCCGAAACTCACAACAGGTGCGGATAATTTTTCGGACCATGGACAGACAAAGCGAATTGGGGAAGGAAGGTCATGTTCACACGGAAACGGATTACGTCGGTGTTCAGTGGCCTAGAAAAATCCCATTCGCTGAACGTCTATTAGACAGAGGGAAGAAAAGAAATGAACTCGGAGCTAGTCATACAGACAGACAGAAATTGGAAACGTATTTGGTTTATGAGTATAGGATGTTCCAATGACAGGTAACGGACGTCGATGGAAAAGATAAATTGCTGTCCTTTAGTCCGTGTTTCACGCACTTTAAAAAGGGGGGCTATCTTGTCACGTAGACACGGTTTCAGAGGGAGATAACAATCGCGGTCAGTCTCTGGGTTTTTGCCCCTTAGAACGCATTAGTGACCATAATATTATGTCTATCGGGGGGAACTTTCTTGCGGTTGTTGACTTCTGATGTCTCTAGAATAACCTTTGTCTTACTCTCTTGATTACGCATTACGCCGATACCTCTGAAGAAATATGCAGGCCAGGTGTCCGGGGGGAGCGTCCTTTGTAATCTATAAGAGTAGACGGGTTTAATAAGCCAACACACTCGTGAAGATATTCCTGGCCCGAGATGGACCATCATGAGAATTAGGCAGACTTTAACAGAACTAAAATGTTAAGGCCTTTCTCTAGTCATTTTCATGGTGAGTTGATATATCTTATAATATGATATATTCATGTTACAGAGTTTTATATATATATCTGATAGGAATGTGAGGACTTCTCCCAGTAACTTGCTTCAGTGATAGTGTTGTGCCGTATTCAGCCTTAATTAGTGGTGTTTAAACTGTTTTTGGTTTATAATGGGTTAAATGTTAAACTTACAATAACAGACACTCACTAAGCGTAGAATCAGTCCACAGATGCTTATCATGGGTTAAGAATAGGCATTAACTGTCATTTCTGTAAGATAACGTCAGAGGTGGATTATTCACTTAAACACTGAATTATAGGAGATAGTCGCTTATTCCTTGTTGATAGATATTTTTAGTGGCTGGGGAGAATCATTTTATGCTTACTTGTGTAGCTAGACTCTAGCCATAACTTTCAAAGGAGCAGCCACCAGCCATAGAAAACATTTTACCTTATGACTCAGTCACAACTGTATTATAGCGAGAACATTGCATTTTCTATGTACTCATTTGTGGAATGTTAATATATTTCCCCAAGGAGACATATGATTTATTTGTGTAATGTCACCTGCTGTAATCTGTTTATGTAAATTCACTTAACGTCGTAAGATGAATAACATAACCATTCAGCTGTATGTTTATTTTGGAGAAGAGGAGTAGATTTTGCTATCAGAACATGTTACTGACAGATACACGGATGTACAAAAGATATTAAGCCTATGCAGGCGCTTGCGGAGTATTGATAGTGTGGGAGGAGCGGAGTATAACTATTTTGTATGACATTTAGCATGATTTTGTTGTTGCTTGAGGTAAAGGGTGTCTCTTTTTGGTCTCAGTTTCAGGGGATACCGAATTGCTAGTCTAGTTTCCAGTCAGACGAAGAATGTCACCGTCTCTTCGTTCTAGAGGGATTCTGGGGATATCTAGCCCCACGAGTGTCACAGCCATACCTGAAACAACAACCCTTTGTCAACGCCATTTCCCTCTCACGGGAGTTCAGCTCACGCATTGTGAAATGAGCCAACGCAACAATCTGAAAACGTTTATTGCAGTAGTAGTTCCCTACTCGCCTATTGGATTACCAGTCAGGGCATTGCGGCTTCCAAAATCTCAAAACAGCCCAGCATGTCTATAGCAGAATTCAATTCACCAGTCTCTGTATGCCTAAACGGGGCACTCAGCCAAGCCACAGTCAACCAGCCAAAACCGGATTTAAAGCCAATTCTAGCGCCGGATAAGCACGCCTTGGGATCAGTTGTCCTCAAGTGACTTCGTCCCATGGCTTATTTAAGGATTATGTGGAACCTCGCACTTAGAAGCGGCCAGCCAAAGATAGACAGAGTTCCAGCCCCACTCGCGCCAGTAGGGGGGAGTCACCAACGATAGCGCCTATACAGTGAACTTTATTCAGGTTAATTCCATCACCGATGGAGGATATATACGAAAAAACCACTTACTGGAGCTATTCCATTGGTCCCCGAAAGCGGACAGGCTGTCGCTAAGTTCATTCAGTTGGTCAGCAGGAGATAAACAGCGTCCCTCAGCCTACCTCGCGCCAGTAGGGGAGAGTCACCAACGTTTAGTACCAACAAGGACAGTTTTGTAGGCTTAGTCCCTCAAAAAGGATCTACATATAAGACACTGTCTGGACTATTTCATCTGGTTCCCGAAAGCGGAAGGACTGACACGCAGTTTATTCATTTTGGTAAACAGGAGGTAAATAGAGTCTTCCAGCCCAACTCGCGCAAGTAGGGGAGAGTCACCAACGGTTAGTACCAACAAGGACAGTTTTGTAGGCTTAGTCCCTCACGAAGGATCTACATATAAGACACTGTCTGGACTATTTCATCTGGTCCCCGAAAGCGGAAGGACTGACACGCAGTTTATTCATTTTGGTAAACATGAGGTAAATAGAGTCTTCCAGCCCAACTCGCGCCAGTAGGGGGGAGTCACCAACGATAGCGCCTATACAGTGATTTTATTCAGGTTAATTCCATCACCGATGGAGGATATATTTACGAAAAAACCACTTACTGGAGCTATTTCCTCTGGTCCCCGAAAACGGAAGGACTGCCACTCGATTATTTATCTCTCTGTGTTCTACAGGTTCATGTCGGTGGTCTGTGTGTGTGTTTGTTGGTGTATTTTGCGTATTTGATGACTATTGATGATTTTGATGACTATTGATGATTATTGAGATTGCTGATGATTTTTTGATGTCATTTATGATGTTATGATGAGATGCATTATTTCCATGCTTTTCTTCTTTAATAAAGTTTACTCATTTATTAACGCGCTGTTCACGACCCTTTCATCCATATTTACATTTTTTAGCTCTTTACTAGAATCTCTATGTATGATAAGAGAAAAGAGTGAGAGCAGGAGATGCTTAGACAGTAAAAGTGAGTTGAGGCTTGGAGAGAGAGATCATTTGAATAAATCTTCTTCCAGGTTGTCTCAAGTCCATCTCCTATTTACACCTTATCTAAAGTGTAATCTATAACTCTGTCAGTCCACTATCCCTTGTCGATTTCACTACTATTGTCCAACTCGACAAATACTCTACACTTTACTCAACCACGACATCTCATAATCCGGCATTCATTCATTATTTTTCAGTTTCCCAGGAACACTTACATTTCCTTATACAGTGTAGTCAACTTAAGCGGAACTCGCTTATGTCGTTTTTGGGTTAAGTTGAAGCAATTATGCATGTACTGGCCAAAGGTCTTCTTTGGCTTTGTTATAAAAAAAAAACTCCGGTTAAGTCGACCTCTGATAGCTAGAATTTTCGGATAAGTGAAAGTCATTTTTCGGTCCCAACTCAAATTTTGTCTTGCTTAAACAGAAGTTCTGTCTTTACTCCTCTCAGAAGATTACGTCGTTGTCACAGCGCTATTTCGCTGTACGAGAAACCGCTTGTTCATAACTCGAGCAAGCCATTCGGAAGCCGGAAAGGCTGACGAAGGTAGCCGAATGACTAGGTCATGTGGCCAGCGAAAATTTGGGCGCAAAATCATTCGCCCAGATTATTCATCGCACGACCGCCGTCCTGTGTGGACGTTCTCTACCAGCTGTGTGCTGTCAGCCTTGGATGGAGTTTTTCGGGAGACAGCATCTGCCATTAGTGCCTTGTCCTGATGCCAATATGTGTGAGAGGTAGTTAGTCTCTCGGGATGGGTCTTTTGTGACAGGAGGTATTTTGTAAGTACGATCGATTTGTATCTGCTAGTCGTCATTGTGACATAGTCATATTTTGCCGCTCATGGCTGACACAAGAAAATAACACTGCTAAACAGCTAGAATCCCTTTATTAATCCACAACAACATTTGGCCACAACCGGCCATAATGACATACACAATGAATAGATGTATTGCCACTACCAGCTAATGCATACTAGAAATCTAGGCGAAACACAGCCTATCTGTTAGTGTGAATTCCGCTCATATTTTCAGGACCATAGGCACTAGGGGTGATGTAGTCAGCATCACGCCGGCCACCTTAACCTTATCAGAGTTATATTTAGCAGTATCAGACAGAAATGTCACAATAGATGTATCTGATACTTTACGTTGCTTTATTGAACTTTGTATTAAACGGTTCACGAACGCTTCGAGGCTTCGTATTGTCTGGCATTTTTGATGCATCAAAGGGCGTTTTGAGAGATGTCTATTATTGATAGCCAACAATGTTTTTCTATTATTGTTTTCATCATACACTGTTCTACGTCCAAGTGCTGCCAGCACCGTCTGCGGCTCTAGCATTCCTTCTCCAAAGACATGAGTTCTAGGATGATTCATTCAACGACAACAAGTGTAATGCCGGTTCATCCAATGTTTATTTTTAAAGAAATGACAGAGCGGAACAGCATCATATGAGCTTCATTCTCTTCTGCTAATTCCACTATGTCGGCGGAGAGCTGTTGAATCTAATGTTCGGTTATAATTAGGATTTTTATTTTAACTTTATTTTCCATTTTTGTGTGTTTTAATTACATCATAATGTTACCTGCTATTTTTTGTATAAGGTTCTATTCCCTTCGGAATTTACTGGTTTTTTTTGTATGTTTTTTTTTTTAAAGATATAGTTTATTAATTTTATTGTTTACAGCTCCGATGTTTCGACATTAATTAAAAATCAAAATTTGCTGTTCCTTTTCATATTAATATTCTTTTTAGCGGTCAATGCTTTTAATTTTGTGTGAGCGCTTTCTTTTCTTTCTTCTTTTTCTACTTAATTTTGCTTACTATATATTAAATATGTTTTAAATTATATTTTTTAAATAATAAGTATTTTTTTATTTCTGGTGTTCTTGTGTTGTCTTAATTAGTATTTTCGGTATTATTATTGTTATTGTTATCAATATCATTATTGCGACGATTATAATTATTACCTGGTTTCGTCGAAGTGATTTTTAGGTATCTCTTAAGAAGTGTACAAGGAGTAGGGTCCCACCAGGCACCTCGAGTCTTATACATAGGAAGTGGGGACATCCAGGTACTGGGATTTAGCGGCACTCCGCATCTAGTTTGTGACCCAGTGTTATGAGTAAATTCCATAACATTGGTTGTCGATTGTCACTTCCTAGTCGATTTGTTTATGGACGGTTGTCCTGGTTTCAGGAAGTGACGTCAGTACTTTTGATGACCATGTATGCAGACGATAAAGTCTGGAAGTCGGTCAAGCTAGCGTGCCCTGCCGGCATTCGATATGTGGCGTTTCACTGTGTAAGCCACCTGTGTATTTCTGCTCCAAAGAGTATATGATATTCCCTCTACATGCATGAGGTTTTAACATCACTTGGTTACGCATACAACTCCGTGCGTCAACTTACTTACTTAGTCGTTCCCCTTCTGACGTGAGGTGTAGAGGTTTGGAAGAGAGAGCGCCAGACTATTATATCTGCTGTCTTCCTCCTGGCCTGGTTCCATTCTAGTCCTCGGTCCTTTAAAGATTGTCTAACGTTGTCCTCCCAGCGGACTCTGGGTCGTCCTCGGGGTCTGGATCCCTGGCTCTTTGTTTCCCATGCTTGTCGTGGTAGCCGATCTTCTCCCATTCTGCAGACATGGCCAAACCATCTTAGTTGGGACTGTTTCTACTGTCAAGACTGGGGGTACAGCCATCTTCGTTTTCTTAACCAACCTCTCTCTTATCCTCGATTTTTATGGGCTGCTGGCCCAACTCTTTCATTTTGATGCCTCCCTGTCGGGCGTATTTAAGTGGTCAACCTGCTCCAGGACCTGTTCTCCCAGCTTAATCTGATGCCTTCTTTCTTCTCGTGAGATCACCATGGATTTTGTTTTAGAGCTGCTTATGACCATCCCTCTCTTCTCCAGCTCTTCCTTCCAGACTTGCAGGTTGGATTGGAGATGTGCCTCTGATTTAGCAATCAGGGCAACATCATCAGCAAATGCCAGCTCTGAAATATAGACCTGTCTCATCTTCCAGTACCCCACTGAATACTTTCTTGTTCTCTCCTTACATGCCTTGATGACATCGTCCATAAGGAGTATGAAGAGGCAAGGTGATAGGATATCACCTTGTCTTACACCAGTGGTGGTCCTGAACTCTTCTGACTTATGGTTTGCTGTCCTCACATAATTTCTGCAAGACTTGTAGAAGCTCTGTATAGCATGAATCAGAGGTGCTGGAATATTCTTCCTTGCCAAACAGTCCCAAAGTTTGCTCCAAGGGACCCTGTCAAACGCCTTTTCCAGATCTATGAAACAAAGATGGATCTCACTCTTATACTCAAGGGCCTTTTCACTCAGCTGTCTGAGTGTGAAGATTAGGTCTTGAGTACTTCGGTTTGCTCGGAATCCGCACTGGACCTCATCCAATTGTGGCTCAGCTAGGCGTCGGAGTCTCTGCTCTAGGATTCTAGAGTAGATTTTTCCAGGGACACTGAGAAGGGATATGCCTCTATGGTTTCCACACTGTCGGTTGTCACCCTTTTTGAAAATTGGTGTTATGATGGCGATCTCCCAATCCTTTGGTATGGTCTTGTTGCACCATGCTGCCTGTAGGACCCTTAAGAGTAACAGGTCGCCTGATGCTCTCATGTACTTAACCATTTCTGGTGTTATACCATCATGCCCTGCTGCTTTGCCCATCTTGATTTTCTCCAGTGCTGCCTTCAGTTCTTCCATCTTTATGTCATCTTCATCACCATTGGTTTCCTCTTCTGTGCTAGTGGTTATCATTCTGATGTTTGACCTTGCTCACCATCAAGGAGTTCTGAGAAATATTCTTTCCATCTTTCCATTACTTCCTTCGGGGCAGTAAGCAATTTGCCTTGCTTGTCCTTTATAAATTTGAGAGGGCATTGTTTTTTCCTTCCTCATGTTCTTTAGGGTCTTATAGAACAATTTCTGGTTTTCTTGTGCATCTTTTTCTAGCTTTTCTCCAAATTCTTCCCAGGACTTCTGTTTTGCTGCTAGCACTTTGTTCTTTACTTCTGTTCTGAGTGTCACATATTCTCTATATTTTTCCATTTGTCCTGTTGTGTTTTTAGCTCCTAAGTATTGTTTCCATGCCATTTTCTTCTCTCTTATTTTCTCTTTGACTTCCTCTGTCCACCAAGGTGTCCTCTTTCTCTGGTTCCCAAGTCGGACTTCACCACATGCTTCTGCAGCAGCTGTCTTTATGATATCCTTGAATTTAATCCAGAGGGTTTCCAAGTCATCAGGTTGTTCTTCTGTGTTGCTCACCGCTGCAGCAATAAGCCCCTGATATCTGGTCTTAATTTCTGGCTCTCTCAGCTTGTAGGTCCTAATGCTCATTTCTCCTGCTCATTTACTTGGTTTCTTGCGTGATGTTGAGCAGTTCCTAGGCTGAACAACTCTTTCAGTTGTTCGTTTGATTGTTAGCAGGTAGTGATCACTTCCAATCTCTGGCCCCCTCCAGACTCTTGCATCTCGGACATATTTGAATGAGCTTCTCCGAACAATGGCATAGTCGATCACTGACTTCTCATTCTTTGTTGGTTCACATCTAGTGTATGCATGTATGCGCTTATGGGGGAACTTAGTGTTTGTAATGATCAGATTCTGCTCACTGCAGAATCTAAGGAGTCGCTTTCCATTGTCATTGAGAGTATCTTCTCCATATCTTCCGATAACTCCACCCCATCTAGCATGGTCATTTCCAACTCTGGCATTAAAATCTCCGAGCATGATAACTTCATCTAGGCAGTCATCCACTGTCCTTTGAAGCAGCTCGAAGAATTCCTCCTTGACCTCTGCTCTCTCATACTCATTTGGCCCATACACTATGACAAGGTTGACTATGGTTTCTCCTTCTTTTAGTTTCACAACCATAATGCGCTCTGAGACAAAGTTCCACCCCTTGATACTATCTTTTTGATTTTGGGCCACAATGCAACCCACACCCCCTTTAGCTCTTTCGGATATGGGTACACCACTGTAGAGCAGCGTGTTGCCATTGAGATCCATGACTCCTTGTCCTTTTTTCTTTGTTTCCGTTATAGCCAGGATTTCTAGTTTTGCTTTCCTCATCTCTTCCACCAGCTCCTCTTCCTTCCCATTTATACTTCTTGTGTTCCATGTTCCATAAGTCGTAGTCCGTAGTCCGTTCCAGTTCGTCGCCTTTAGAATCAGTCCGGTTTTCTCTCTTGTGTTACTCGTAATCGTGGTTTAAAGCAATCAGGTGATTGGCCTGTTGTGCCTTTGCATGGTGGAGGGGCTGCCTCCTTACGGCCTCCATGCAGGCCGCCCTCCTCCTTTTTCATCCGGGCTTGGGATCGGCATGGGCGGAGTTCCGTGCGTCAACGCTAGTTTATATATGCAAGTTTGTACGAGGATGCTGAAGAGAAAGTGAGTGATGTCTTATTAATAAATGCTGTGAAAATGTCATCGACATGTTTCCTTAGAACTAGACGGTACTTCGACAATGTATAGACCGTGCTAGGAACAATACCTATGTATGAACATACTCTTGAGATGTCAAAGTGGAGCTTTGTGAGATAATAAAGTGTTTTGTGAACTGTCCAAACTGGCCGTTGGATTTTGATTGCTTTTAACCAGTGTACTGTGTGAGGGCGGGCTAATGAACGGGCCTCAGATCCCTAGGAACTTGTTATAACATTATTACCAGGCCAGGCTACTGAATACAAACTGTAGCAGTTATTGCAGAAGAAGCTGCTTCAACAAATCGCATAATTATGACCCATGCTGTACACGTATCACCCAGGAGTCAGCTGATTGTGATGAATTTTAAGCCTCATATCAGTCCCCGAGCCCACTTGCAGTGTCTACGCTTTCGGCAGCAAATATATCTCATTTTCTTTATACCTTTCTCCCCTTCCTTCTATTATTTCTGTGTTTTTTCAACACAAACATTGGGGTTTGGAGAGTTAATCTTTATATGTTACGTCGAAGCCCCACTGGCTTTCCGAACTTTTTTCTTTTCTTTATTAAATTATTTTTTTAAACAGGCTAGACATAACTTATCAAGATTATTATTATTATTACATCATTACAGAAAAGGCAATCCAGTTCACACGTTTTACCAACTGAAGCCTGAAACTCTAGGTCAAACAATTATCTCTTATTTATAAGTTTTGCTCCATCCTCCAGTTACGTAGGTACTTTCTTCAACGTTTCCCGCCTTCCACTACATTGATCCTCCAGCAGCTTGGTTCCAAGTCTACACCAAGAAAAGACCAAATGATGATTTTCTTAGAACCAGTCACCGTAGACGCTAATACCACATGTTCATTCAATCATTCGTCACCCTTCAAGTTCCCCAAGGAGCATAGGTCTTCAACAATCGTATCCCAAGTTCTCCGGTCCACGTGCCATTAACTCAAGGGTTTTCTATGTCTTCCTTATCAGTTCTATTTATATCTCAAGCTCTTGTCCGCATGAGTTTTTTCGAACTACCTCAACTTCCCATAACCTGAGATCCCAAAAATAGAACAGTCTTGTAATGTTATCTATAGCCTGTTTCCCGAATGTGTGTCCTAATTACCATCTGTTCAGTAAATGAAAAATTTGGTAAACCGATATGTGTCAGTAAGGAAAGACGAAGCAAACAGCAGTGGAATATGCCCATCTGAAATGTCGGCTCCTCCAGAGAATCCCATTGATAGCATGGACTCTACCAACTACACTAAGTGAGAGAGACTGTACGATGATGAGAGAAGCCTGAGACAGAACTTCCACTTTAAGAGAGAAATAGATGTGGTTATATGAGAAGTAGAAGCAGAAGAGGACGACGACAAAATGTCCATTCAAAACAAAATGTCTCATCTTCGATTGTACCAATGCGTCAGCGTGTTCCCCTGTAGGCATCAGCTGCATCCAAGATACGTTCTTTGAAATGACCCATCATCGAATTTACCGATATGTCAGTGTTTGCCCCTGTAGGAAACAGCTGCATTCAAGATACGTTCTTTGAAATTTCTTCCTTTCTGTAACACTGGAGCAACAATATTTGCTCATGATGCTACTAGCTACCTTCCATATATTTGCCTCAATGTGTACAGTGAAAATTTCTTGCTAACCCGTTCCTTTAAAACGGAAATGTGGGCGCAATAGGATCTCTATAGTCGTCACTTTTCGTTGCACATAATGTGTTTTGTGTGTGTGATGTTGTTGTTTTTTTTTTAGTTTTTGTTTTTTTGTATCTAGTTTGAGGGGAGGCAATTTTCTGCTTCTATTCAACAAGAGTAACTTCCTACATTTAAAATGTTGCTTCTTCACATCTATTTAACTAATTTAAAGAAATAAACGTCAAATGAAAGGCAATTAACAGTCTCTTTATTTAGTAAAATATTATGCCACATTAACATTTCAACTTAGCGTGAGATCCTCCTTCTTTTACACGTGATTACATAGCGAGCAGCAATTTTTGCTATATCTTGTAATGTTCGTTTATTTGTTTTATTTTGTTTGTGGGACTACATTTTTTGTTCCAAATGAAACTTATTTGACAAATGATAGTTATTGTACATTGTTTTGACAATTGTTTCATGTTTAGCTAATAGATTCTAGTAAGGATATAACAATTTAATGATTAGGAAATGACATGTCAATGACCTTTTGTTTACGTTACCTGGTTAGAGCGCTGTGTCTCGCGGCAAAGGTGCCAGGTTCGATTCATGGTATCGACACGCTTCAAGTCTACCCAATTGTAAATGGGTACCTGACTTTGCACTTGAGTTAGGGAAGGAAAATGCAGGGAGGAAGGGAACTTGTCACCCCACCTCTCGATGCTGGACCTAGTATAGTGAAGTCTCTAACATTTTACTGCCCTACGGCAGTATAAGCTATGGGACTACCTTTAATGTTTAACCTGGGGAAATACGAGCAATGACACACACGTGTCTGTACCATGAGAGAGTCTGAAAGGTGTGTTGATTTCTCAGTCCCACATAGTACTGTAAGTAATCTCGTGAGGCATCCACGGCTGTTTGTGCCATATACCAGAGCGCTCTTTTAATTTCAGTGACCGGACTTCTGACACCGGGTATTAAATCTTCACGTGCACCGTAAAAGACTACTAAGAGTTTTGGCGGGGAAATCAGCTGATGTGTGTGTAAAATCGTTAAAATATAAATCATTACACACTCGTTCTGGATAAACATAGCGCTAAAATTCTTTTGTGTACTATAACTTTGTTCTGTGTTCTATTTTTGATTGCATTTTTATTTGTTTGAAATTATATTTGGCAGAGTTACAGACTTTTGAAAACAGCGTCATCATTTGAGGAAATTCATAACAGAAGTAATCTATTTATTAATGTAATATCTAAAAATCAGCCCATTCATATGAGTTTATAATTATATAGACTTCTCGAAGGGAAGCTAAAGATTATTTCCACATACTTTTTTTTTTGGTTTCATATCTTGAGAATGTGTGGTAGTCAGTTTTGTGAGTTTGACATTACAAGCACAAGCATATTGTCACCAGATTTTATAACATTTAAATCACTGTAAACGCATTCCTGAAACTCGCAAATCTTAAATAAGGTTGTAAAAAAATAACTTTTTGCATTTTCATTCATTTATAATGATATTTAGCTACGTATATAAGCGTCAGAAAACATGTAAAGCTATAGATAGATTACTTCCACATACTTTGATCTATCTTTCAAGTCTTGTTAATCTTGTATTTATAATACGAATGTCTTTTTTTTATTGTGTGTGAGATAAGGACTGTTCCATTAGTGTTCTTTGGTAGACAATCCTGTGCACAAGACGGCTGCCAAAGAGTTCTAAGTAACTGTTTGTATATCTTCTTTCATTCACAGATAAAGCATTCTACAGCGTTGTGTTAGACGTGATACTCCCAAATATTCCATTATCTTTATACATACACAAGTAAACTATACTGCATAACAACGAAATGGAACATACTTTGTTGCATAATATGAATTGTGCCAGTGCACTGTGCAGAGCCTGTGGCAAGAGAGCATTAACTTCCCAAATACACAAAGTTCAAATAGGAATGCACTGAACTGTTTGAATTACGTTAGTGATCTGTTCTTTGTGTTTGGAATTAATGTATCAGATGATAAACCGACAGAGCATTCGACTATATTTTGTAGGAAGTGTTACTTACCAATACAAAACGCAAAAAGGAGGCATAATGAGAAGTGTCTTGAAACAGCCAAGTTACTATCGGAAAACAGTCAGCACATCTGGAAAGACTATGACCATAATTTAACTATAAGTGAATGTCAACTGTGCAATTATTTTGCAAAGACATCTTTTGGTGTTTTAAAAACAAAAAGCTGCTTTATCCCCTGTGATGTTCTTTCTGACCCCTCCATGTCTAGTCAGTCAGTTAGTTGTAGTCAGTCAGTTAGTTGTAGTCAGTCAATTAGTTGTAGTCAGTCAGTTAGTTGTAGTCAGTCAGTTAGCTGTAGTCAGTCAGTTAGCTGTAGTCAGGATAGCTCTGTACAGCAGGAGGTTGATGTGCCTGCCCACTCTAGTGATGATATTGTTCAGCTGGAGGTTGATGTGTTAGCTCACATTAAAGGCGATACCATTATTCATTTCGAGGTGGATAACACTACTTACCCTAGCATGCCAGTTTTTGTTGCCACATCTACACCTACCACGTCAGTTATACATACGACAAGTACATCCATCTCGCCTGTCTTCAAAAGCGACATCACAGTACAACAGTTACTTCCTAAGCCACCTTCACAACCACTAACACAACAGGAAGAAACCCTATTCACATCCATTGTTAGAAAAAAACTAGAAACAGCAAAAAATAATATCATAAAATGCAAATCCAGAGGACAGCCTATTGTACTACAAAAACTAATTAAACATAGAAGAGAAACATCAGTCACCAGAACGCCAACAAAACGTAAGTGATCTCAATTTCTCCACACTGTTAGGAAACATATTGTTGGAACATCAACTGATTCACTAGACCTGCAGCAGGTACATGAGAGGAGAATTTGTACATTCTACTATTTCCAAAATTGAAAGACGCGCCAGCAGCGGTATTAAAAATATAATTTCACAATTAAAATTTATAATGGAAACTCATTTGTTACAAATTTCTCCATCTGTGAATGTACAGATTCCTCCTATTTAAAAAAAAGGAAGTGTGAATGATAATTGAGCAAAATTTTGAGGCTAGAGCAAATTATGGCAGTTGTTGCGTGAGAGTGACAGAATTAACAGAGTGTGAAAATCATGTAATAGGTGTATTTATTAAATACACCTATTTATTTATTAAATTGAACATTTCGTTTTACTCATGACCATACTCATATTTACATGACCATCGTGATGTATGATTGAGATAATTGTTAGCTCTCATGTTTTGGGGACAATTGGGTGTGTTATTTTAAGGTAATAAATGTGGACTTGCAATTTAATGTTTTAATAATTAATGTTTGACGCATGAAACCAAAACAAAACTATGATATTCATTTTCTGCAGGTTTTCTACTTTTGATTTCTGTAATTTGTTATGCATGTTGATTGTGGTCGTTTTAGTGTAAATTGCATTAGAAACAAACCATAACAAAATATTTAAAAAACGTAAATTTTTCAGACTATTATATCTTCTGTTCTAATTGTGATAAAATGTTTGTTCTTGTTCTAAAATTTACTCTAACATTTCTAGTCTAGCTTTATGCAAAATTAAAGCCGGTATTTATAATAATAAAGTAGCCTAAAAGCATTAATTAAGCCCTATCAAAAGTAAACACCACCACATTTTTTTCTCGTTTGGAAGTTGACCACGTGACCTCTGTCACGATAGCTATAAATAGCGCGGACAGAGACAACTAAATGATCGCTCGCAAACAGCCGTGCAGGAAAACCTTTCGGCCAAGACTATTGGTCAGAACGTTTTGATATTCGCAGTCTCAACAAAGAACTGACCAAGTTTACAATCATGCAGAGGCGGACTGACAGACAGTGATCTCCACCCCCCCCCCCCCCCCCGCCCCCCCCCCCTCCCCCCGCGCATACATGGAGGTTAAAGGCGAGTGAGCCCCCTACAGAAGTGACACTGCCCGATTGCCCACTTGCTAAGTCCCCCTGCATTTTTTGTTTGTTTTATTTGTTAGCTACAATCTAAGAATTTTCCTCAGATTTTCAATGGTCTACAAAGAGCGAAATTATAATTAAGTTAGATTATTGTCACGAACAGTTAAAGAGTGAGTTATTTTTGTGAATCTCACAAGATGGTTACATTAGTTGTTGTGATCAAGTGGAGATATGAGAGAGTGTGAGTAAATGTCAAAACATGAGGAGTGTGTTGAGACTGGTAGAAGAAAGGCAGTTGAATAACGGACGTTCACGAGTGAAGGAGAAAGTGAGATGGAGAGATTATGTTGTTGTTGAAACACCAGTGCTTTTGATGCTAGCAGTTGTGCTAGAGGGACAGAGGTTTCTCTAGAGTATTATTTGTATCATAAGCATCACACTATCCATGTGCTATGGTACAACGGGTAGTGAAGTATTAAAACGTTTGGAGATTGACTCGGCAGTTATGATGTTTCATCATTACTTGTGAGTTGGAGTCCCTGTGTTACTGTGATGTTACCTGCTAGACAATGAGTCTGACACGGAAGGCATACAGCTGACTATGTTTGTTCATGTATAGGCTTATAAATACTTCATGCCCTAGTTCAGTGGGAACTAGCATGTGTCAATTATCTTTTCATATACTGTATAACATGAACCAGACAAGTCCCAGTCGAATAAGAGATAAGAAGAGGACGGTGGCGAAGATGGACAGGATACAAACTGAGAAAACCTGTTAATAGCTTTACCAAGCAGTCGTTGTTGTGAAATTTCTTGAGTAGGAGACGCAGAGGGATACCATAAAAAACAAGCACATGGAGAAGAGAACTGGAGATAGAAAGAAACATGATGAGCAAGACTTTGGAAAGATCTTGAGCTGATGGCACGACATTGTGACTTGGTATGAATTCTTTGAAGGCCTATGCTCCTTCGGGACTTGATGTATAATGAATAATGGATGAATAATATTTTCATATTTCTCATTTTAGATCCACACCTGCTTAGACGTAATAATATCATGTGCCAAGCAACAAGTCATGTATATTGTCTTAAACCCATATTTTGGTCACAGAGAGACAATCAAGGTAAATATTTTAACATTCGTCACTTCGGGTAAAGAAAAACGGATTAAATTGGAAATCCGGGCATTTCAAAGTACAGGTCACGTTTATTTTCACATTCCTCATTCCGGTAAAGATTTGATCAGGTTGAATATCGTGACGACTCACGTATGTCCACGTAATGAAAGACACACACGCATACGTTCCTTCACCCTCAACATTCCTTCTTTTTTATTTTTGTCCCGCACGATGCGCCATGAGTGTTTTTTTTATCTCCATTCTTTTGCGTGCTTCGCTGATCTCTGAAGCTAACCATATAGCTAATTTAGATTGATCCGAAGTCATTGAACATCAGTGCTGCAACAAATTAGCATTTGTATAAAGCTAACAAAATGGAAAGAAAGGAGAGGAAGTGTGTGTGTGTGAGAGAGAGAAAGAGAGAGAGAGAGAGGAGAGAGAGAGAGAAAAAGAAGAGGTTAAATAAAATCGACGAGACAAGATAAGACAACTAAGCCAGCATTATCGGAAGGAACATGTGAAATAATTGTTCATATGGGATTTATTTTAAAAACATTGTAAATTCATAGACATGAAAATATTGGGCTAATAACAAAGAAGGAAATTATGACACAGTTGTTACCTTTACGCATCCGCCAAGGACAAGAGGCTCAATTAGTCAGTCAGTCAATCAATCAATCAATCAATCAATCAATCAATCAATCAATCAATCAATCAATCTATCAATCTATCAATCTATCAATCTATCTATCTATCTATCTATCTATCTATCTATCTATCTATCTATCTATCTATCTATCTGTCTGTCTGTCTGTCTGTCTGCCTCTCTATCTGATTTGTCTGTCTGATCTGATCTGTTTGATCTGCCTGTCTGTCTATCTATTGAATTCGCCATGACACTCGGGGTGCGACCTTCTACACAGCCGAATTATTGAAAGAATGCTACACTTAAATGCAATTACATACATTCTAATTTTTGCTTCATTACATATCAAGTGAAGTAATTTTTTTCTCTTTTTTTTTCCCTTCCAAGGGACACCAACGTAAAACCACCATACATAATAGGTTTGGTTTGGTTGTTTTAAGAACTATCTTCATTGCACATGGACAACTCCATCAGTGCTCCGATCTCCTTCTTATATCACACAAGGAAGATCTCAGCACAGTGCACGAACTCCATAGCACCAGCGAGAATCCCAGTGTGTGTATACAGGAATCACACATTCTATAAATATTGTAGTGGGTAGGTTTCTAATTTTTACATGTTTGTCAGGGCAGCGGCCTTATGGCTTACATTTCACGATTTCCAACTGCCGTGGGATTTTTAACGTGCGCAACTTGCACATAGGACCTCCTATTTGTTCGTTTTATCAGAGACATAAATCCAGCAACCTGGGAGGATGAAGCTACCAAGTGGCAATGCTATCTGCGGCGCCACCTCAGTTTGGGCGAAAAGAAGCTCACACTACAAGCAGATGAGATGAGAAAACATCGAAAGGAACACCAGGAAACATAAGCAGCTGAGGGCTGTCACCTCAGGACCACATTCCCATAGTTAGTTATGACTGAAGGGGCTATGATTATTATTATACGAGAAGGCTAAGCATCCGATCTCACTACCCAGTGACCAGGGGGGAACAGGACAACATTAGGATCTGGAAAACAATTTCCATAAATTATATTCCCTCTACTGGAAATCGAACCCTGTACCTCTAGAATTTGAGGCGGGCGCCAAACTTCTTAGCCATTCCAACCCCCCATCAAACATAATTAAGTAAATATAATTATTGTCATTTTTTCAAAACTTTTTCACTAATAATTTAAAAATATAATAATGGCACAACAGTGTGTCTTCAAGTGTGCTTTATTTTATTTATTATTTAGTTTAAACGAAAACTTTGCTTAAACATTTTTACTTGTGAAGAGTTATATAGATTTACGGAAGCTAAGAAACACTCAAATTAAGGGAAAAAAAACTCAGGTAATGCCACAATTACTCTATATGTTACTGCGCATCTGAACAAGACATTATGTTTGTTGTTATGGTATATGTGTGCCCCATAACAACAATCTGTATTTAGATAGCTAGCGCGTGTTAGCGCATTAGACTGGACTCATGACCACGTACATTTATAAGCAACATATTTAAGAATCAATCAATTAACCTGTCTGTCTGTCTCTCTTTCTCTATTTCTGTCATTTGTCTACCTGTCTAAATAAACGAAATTAACAGTCCGACACAGACAGAAAGAACGAGGATATAAAAGGAAAAGAGTAAATCGTAATAATTGTCCTTCATACAACATTAAGTCAGAAGAAAATGCGTGTGACGAGTTGACTGTTATTTCAACTCGCCCCGTTCTTTGTCATTATTTTTGTTGTTTCCATTTTATTCTATTCGTTCAGGGTTTCTGATTTGTAAACATTTCGTGGTCTTCTTTATGGCTCTAATGATTGCAGGAACATCACCACCACGCCTTTCTTTTCGGGGTGGGGGTAACTCCTACCTGCGTTGTTGCGCGTGGTCTATTTTAGTTTCATTCTTCGCATGGGTAGAGCAGAAAGACGGTCGGTTATTAGACGCAACTTTAGGTAAACTTACAGCAGCATCTAAGGGAAACTCTTATGATTGTTTTCGATTTTAATTTAGGTAGTAGTCAGGTTATTACGTCAATTTGGGGTTAGTTGCATCTTTTTGGAGATAATTCTAGATTTATTACGTATCGCGTCGGTCTTCCCGTGCACGTGTTTCTAAGTTGCATCAGAGAGTTGTTACTATAAAACGTCTTGGTCTGTTAGTCGGGGCTCTCAGTCCTGGAATTGTGTTGCCGTGAATAGTGACAGACATAAATTCAGTTTGCCTGAATAAGTGGGATATTCTGAACGTCTTAGTATGTACTTAGATTAGATAGTTGGTGTGAAGGAATTTTGGCTAAGGGCTTTAGCAAGTGTGGTGGATTTAGATGTTATGACTTGTTGTTGTATATTTCTATTGTACTGAATGAGGTCATCTGTGAAGGCCCCTGAATCTAACAATTATTAGGGTGAGTTTTCAGAGTGCCTTTCTGCTACCACCTTATGATCTCATTCAGACTTATTCTTGACTAGTATGTCTGATAGCTACGTATAATGTCTAGGGTAATTTAAAGTGGGTTGTACTAAAATGACAACAAATACAACTAAGAACTCTATGAAAAGTATTTAACAACACCCAGAGTTAAGTTTAAATTGAGTAATTTTTTGTACAATTTATTGTTCCAGTATCACAATTTTGTGTATACTGGAATATTGAAACTCAAATGATAATGCAATGTATTTACATGAAATTGATTCAATTTACAACTGAGTATCTTATTATTCACAAATTTAATTAACTGTGTCACTCTGGAACAGTGTTAGTTTACTCTTGATCCTATGAATGGGTACTGTTAGGAAGAACGTATGAGTTCATCACAATCTGAATAATTTATTAAACACTTAGGAAATGAGAGTAATTTGTGGTTTGATCTATCAAATGCCTACAGTCACTGGCTTAACTTTGTGGCTTCTGATGTACAGGATGAGGTATAGTCACATCACCAGCTTCCACTACCAAGTCAGGATTCTGATCTTGAAAGAGAACAGGGAGGCAAACAGTTGATGCTGCCTCACTTCTTTATAGTGCAGAAGAATATTCAGATCTCAGTTGACCTGGGCTCACTTCGATTCAATGATGAAACCCGCATCAGAGAAATATTAAACACTAATAGTTTGAATTGAGATAATATGGTCAACTCCAGATCTCTTGCTGGTGCAGAACAGCTAAGCCAAGACAGTACTTTTATCTTGCTTTTAAACAACTTTAGTGTCGAAAATCTCTATCACAAGTGGCCCCGAACACTACTATCAATTAGTTTTATTCCTCCCTTAGTATATTAGGCTACAGCCAATCAGGTACCGTTTGGCTTTTAGCGTCCTTATATTCAAACTCGAACTAAATTTTCAAATCTAGGACTAACTTCCCCCTTTTCCCCACCACAGGGCAAACTGAGAAAGATTCAAGTCTGTTCGTCCATCTGTCTTCGTCAATATCTCGGTTAGTCTAACAGTTTATAATTCTGACCAATAATTAGTGATCCTGTTGTTACCTGTCACACAGTGATTAAATTTTTATTCTTGTATTCATTATATTCAATATTATCGTTTTTATTCTTCATTTCCTCAACTAACATATTTTTCTATCTTGCCAATTCAAATTTGTAAACACTAACTCGTAGTACCACCAACTATGCTCCTTCCCTTCCCCGTTCCATACTGTATGTTTTCAAAATATTCCACGTTAATCGTAATTTTTTTTCTTTTCTTTAAACTGTCGTTCTCATTCATTACGAGACAACGCTTGTAGTAATACGTCACAAAAGCGACAAAGTGCTGTCTGTACGCTACAATTGCACTACTTTTTTCGCTTGAAATACGTGTATGTATGTGTTTTGGTTGTGTCGCGTCCAATCAGTGTGGTAATATACATTCGCATCTGCGTTACAGAAAAAGGGGTTTTTCTATCGTATTTTTGAAACAAGCTACGATATCGGCTTGCACTATCGTCTGCTCGGCTCGCGACGACCAAGCAGAACCAAACGCTTGTCGAAGTGTAGCATTGCTCTCTCACTCTTATGCTTCCTTTTATTCTTTCCCCGTTTCTGTCTTACTATCCTCTCGGAACAACTAGGCTTGGGTTTTGTGTCAAAATATGTTACGTTAGTGTCCCAAGGTCGAGGCATAAAATCTTAGCACTGACTTGCGGCGCAGGAGACAACGTTCTCCATAACTTCGCTATTTTATTCCTAGGTTATTTTTACACTTATAAACAACTATATTATTTATATTTCGAGCGGTGAAATCTCGGACATCATCACAGCAAGACAGAGTAAGCCTTCTAAGAAGATCTTTTTTTATTATTAGTCAGTAGAATTGCCATCAATTACTTGACCTCTAAATGATATAGCCAGTGTATTGTAAGTTTCGTTGGTAATTATACGATGTCTAGCCAGTGAGTTACTTTGATAAAGTTTCGTGCTGTTATTAATATAGAACTGAATGAGTAAAGGGCCTAGGCCTGATGTAGTACTGTGTAAAATATATATAAAACGGATTCCGTGTAACCACAGTGTGTTAGGATAACTTGGGAAATATGTACTCGGGTTTTTTTTTAAAGCCTACGTGGCCGTGTGTATTTTAATTAGCTTCTGAAGAGTACGTTGGGGGAAGGGTGTATTAGAGTTATGATAAATGGTGTATGCATTTGTGTATAGATAATTTGTGACCACTTTGGATAAACCTTTCATATGCTGCCTTTGATAAGTGTAAGGCTCGGGAACCATTAAATATAGGAATATAGTGGAGTACAGAGAAGCGGTGTTGTGACGCGTATCTGCCTAGGTCACGAGCTGGCCTCAGATGAAATCAGGTCAACCCGCGTCTGTGTTAAGCGTAAGAGACAAGCTGTTGTCTCGTGAAGGAGAGGAGAAGGGGTGAGCTATTAACACGGCAGAGCAGCCAGCTTGACCAGATGGATAGAAATGGGTTCGGTCATGAATGATTGTAGTTAGTATAGGGTTTATTATGGTGTGGGAAAACGGGGTGTATGTGTTTGTAATGTTGTTGAATTATGGTTGTAGTGAATTGGTTGTATATAAGTTGTTATTGTTTTACAGCGATTCACGGCGTCGTAGGCAACCCCTAAGCATACAACGGACTTCACCTTCTACTAGGAGAGGCAGGCAAGATACATCACTGTATTTGATCGCTGGGATACGCGCAAAGTAACGGGCGCCCTTAGCTACTTCTGCAAGACGGCAAGGCATCAGGGATTCTCCTGACTTGGGGGAACATATACCTCAGCGTGGAATTGCCTAGAAATTGCAGCGCTTGTCTCCCACGGCCCAATGCTCAACAGGCTACTTTGCCTTGTATTGTTTACAAACTGCCACAAAAAAGCAGTTGGCCAAAACTCGAAGCCGTTTAATCGTCGTTGTGTGAAAAATTGAGTGCCATCACTATTGGCTAGATTTACAGCCAAATGCATATATATATATATATATATATATATATATATATATATATATATATATATATATATATATATATATATATATATATATATATATATATATATATATATATATATATATATATATATATTCACCAAGGGCCCCTTTATCAGTTATTCTGGAGAGGAGAGAGGGAGACCATGCCTCTCGAACACTAACGGGAGGAAGTACCCGACGAAGGGTAACGCATCTGAGCCTAAGCAGAAGGCGATAGCGACAGGAAGGCACCAAACTGAAAGAAAGGGGGGAGAGTGGAGTTAGTTGTTTCAGGAACTGAAGAGTTAGATAGATATAACTTGGAGGTGAGCATCTGAGGTAGATGAAGCAGAGGGCGCTGTGCAGAATTTAGCTGTGTAGAATTTAGTTGCGTAGAATTTAGTTGTGTAGGACAGCCTGGAGCGTCTTTGAGACATTTTAGTCAGATTAGTTATTAATTCTTCCTCTGTCTGGCTAAACGGGACAAAGGGAAACCTGGTGGAGTGTGGTCTGTTGTTTTGTGGGACTCCACGGTATTTCTTAGTTTGAAATAGCATTGTTTCAATTGGCTTGGAAATTTGATATTTGTGTCATTCATTTATTTTGTTCTTTTTTCATCATGTGAGAACTTGCACGTTTTTTTTTTTTTTTTTTTTTTTTGGTGTGGTAAATTTAAAAAAAAAATAAACTTATAAATGTGCACTGGATCAGTTTGTCCTTCTCTATACTGTACCTGTATTTCTTAGCTGTACAGTTGTGTCTGTGGATATTAATTTGTGTGAACCTTATCTCCACGGAGCCAGAGGTAGTGAGATAGTAGTTATAAAAACAAGTCACAAGTGGCGAGGGAGAGTCAAACTAGGTTCTCACCCTCCAAGCTATGTCTCATCCTCCACATTCACTTAAAATCTCTTCTTAATCTATCTTCTCAGACCTTTCTCAGACTTGGTGTCGAGTATCTTTACAAAGATAGACTCTTGTATAAGCCACGTTGTGACAATGCGCAACATCAGCAATACAGGAGTTTTAAATCCTCTTACAAATCAGTCCGACAATTCATGATCAAAATTTCACGCTCTAATTAATACTTAAAAGAGATGAGAAGAAGTCGCTGGAGGTGGATAGGGCACGTATTGAGGAAACCTGTTGATAGCATTACCATACAGTCCCTGTTCTGGAATCCGCAGGTTAAGAGAGACCAAACCATACACGGAGAAGAGAACTGGAGACAGACATGAAGAGGATGAAGAAGACCCGTCAAGACCTTGAGCTGATGGCACGGGGCATGAAGACTTGGCATATGTTTCTTGAAGGCCTATGCTCCTTGGTTAGTTGAAAGCTGACGAATACTCAAAACACAGCAACCAAGATGGTTTTGTTTATTTGTATGTAAAATTCTTAATTTTGCGTTGATGTATTTTTTGTCTCAGAGGGAGTGCGTAACCTTCAGCGGTCAATTAAATGGGGCCATGGCGCAACAAAAATTAAGAAGCCTTGATATAAACAGAACAGCAGAAAGGCAGATCTGATTTGTAAAGTAGACAGTGGCTGCCAGGGTTACCACTTGGGATTTTTTACGACTAATTCCACAAATCTGGCTTTTTAAAATATTGGTTGGCGTGGAAAGAGTTTGTCTGGCTTTTTGGCGTTTTTTTGCCTTTCTAAAACAATTGGTTGGCATCAAAAAAAAAAAAATTCGTTTGGCTTATTTGGCTTTTAATTTTTACATGCTAAAATAGCTTGCACTGAAAGAAGTATGCATGTATTTAATTACATAAAAGAAATACAAAACATAACGAATAATCTAATATAAATTGCAACCCATTATCTACGGTCTAATAGACATCGAGGCTACCGTTTCAACCCCCTTATTCCGGATCGCCTGATCGCCTACCGGATTTTAGTTGTCAGAAATACCTCACTGGTTTCACCATAGTCAGTTGATACTATAATCGTATAAAGAATTGTTTTGCGTTATGAACACAGCTACATAATCTGAACCTGCTCGGGCTGCTCCTTTCCCATTTGAAAAACCACCATCTACTAGGTGGCTCGTACCAGAAAAAAGTTAAGAATTTGATATTTTGATGATCTGGAATGAGCTAAAGCCTAATTTCACTTCTGCTGAGTTCAGCTTTTAAAGGACATTTTGTCAGACCACAAAAACTACGTGTACTTTGAATTTGCTACGCCTGTTGTACGAATGTTAAGGCCAATCAAGAAATAGAAAATGTCACGGCAAGATGTTTGTCTACGCAAGAAGAATCTCTCAGTGAAGTTAGACGTAGACTTCCCTCAGCTAGAGATACCTTTCAAGCCCTGTCTTAATTGAACCCTGTGATAATTTTGAACAAGACTTTAAAGCTCCCATTTTCAGAGTTACCTTTTTTAAACACATTGCAGAAAACAACATCAGCACATTAGAAGAGCAATAAAGAAAAATAACTTTTGTTGATTGTAGAGAAGAACCACAATTTAAGAACAATGAACTCCAACAGAAAGTGAACTGTTTTGGATTGGTGTACTCCAACATAAGGCATTCAAAGATCTCGTCGCATGTGCCCATACGTGTCTAATAACCTCAGTGAGTAATTCTGTAGCATTGTGATATTCTCTCTAGTATCCTCAGTTAAGATGAAGCAAGAAATACGAGGGCGTTCAGAAAGTAATGCACCACATCGTTTTTCTCAGCTAATAATGAAAATAGAAGCATGAAATTTTGCACACTTCAAATATGGTACGTGCCAATTGTGTGCACCAAATTGCATTGCAACCGGCCAAATAATACGGCTGCCCTAAACCGTTGAAATGGAGCGTGTTAGCAACTTGCGTTGTAAGCAGCGAATTGTGATAGAATTTCTTGTTGCAGAGAAGGAAACTGTTGTGAACATTCACAAGCGTCTATGTGATGTGTATGGAAGTTTTGCAGTCGACAGGAGTACAGTCAGTAGCTGGGTTCAGAGAATCAAAGAATCAGGAAGTGGAGATACTGAGCTGCTTGATCGGCCGCGCTGTGGACGTCCTGCCACAGCCACCAACGCAGAAATGCTGAAATGCGATGAGGGCATTATTCTTACTGATAGGCGAATCACTACTCAACAATTGGCCTTACAGCTGTCAGTCAGCATTGGTAGTGCAAATGCAGTTATAAAAACTCTCGGATTTTCTAAGGTTTGCGCAAGATGGGTTCCTCGAAGTCTCACAAATGACCACCGATTGCAAAGGAAAGCAATTTCTTCTGAATTGTTGGAGCGTTTCAATGCTGATGGAGAACACTTTTTGGCTAAGATCGTTACAGGTGACGAAACCTGGGCACATCATTTTGAACCTGAGACAAAAAGACAGTCAATGGAGTGGCACCATCCGTAATCACCACGAAGAAAGAAATTCAAGACAATTCATTCAACTGCAAAGGTCATGATCACTGTCTTTTGGGACATTGAAGGTGTGATTCTTGTGGACGTTATGCCAAGAGGAGAGACAACCAATTCGCAAGCTTACAGTAAGACATTGAAAAAACTCAATCAACGTTTTCGCAGAGTTCGGCCGCACAAGAATCCAGCAGACCTGCTTCTCCTTCACGACAATGCGCGACCTCACACAAGTCTGGCAACACGGGAAGCAATCACCAAATTGGGTTGGACTGTACTACCCCATCCACCCTATAGTCCCGATTTGGCACCCTCTGATTTTCATCTATTTGGTCCACTTAAAGATGCACTCCGTGGGACAAGGTTTGAAGATGATGAAGGAGTGATTCATGCAGCGAAGAAATGGCTACATGACCAAGACAAAATCTGGTACGGGCTAGGAATACATGCACTTGTTTCACGCTGGCATAAAGCCGTACAAGTTGTTGGGGATTATGTTGAATAATACCGATGTATACATGACATATCCATGTATATTGTGTATAAATTTCATGCTTTTTGAATAAACAGCTCCTGAGAAAAACGATGTGGTGCATTACTTTCTGAACTCCCCTCGTATAATGCAGCTGCATCTGCTTGACGTTGTTGTGAGAATCAGGGTGTTGCGTGCATATTTTGACGCACATATTACAAAAATCGATATGGCTATTTAATATGGAAAAGATATAGACATTCATTCATCTGTGTATGAAAATGCTGTCTATGGGGAAGGCTAGATAATCCATAATTGTTTTACCCTTTTGATTATAGGAGTAATCGTTCTTGATATTAATTCGGCGCATGGATATGACACCCATGTCCGTACCTGTTTCTTAGGGCCAGAAAATAGATTAATTTGCTTATTATGTTTATGGCCTGAATTCATATGTATTACATATTATTAGTACAAGTAGAATCAGTCCTATATTGTATATTTTGGATGGGTAGGCAGGACTATATTCTTGTTACACCGCTCTAGCGGAAGTAGGAGTTGTCTTGTCTAGTCGTGATGAGTTCCGATGTACCGTGACAATGGCGGGTACGCATTTTTCCAGGGCTGGTATATTCTTCAGTAAAAAATGATTTACGAAGTGGTTTTTCTTCTATAGGAGATTGTGTCTCTACTAGAGTTGTGTTAGAGACTTTCCTAATGTACGGTACCATGTATGATTCGGACTCCAGGTAATTCCAGTCCCTGTTTTGATGATCTCAGGTCGGTTAGGCCTAGCTGGAATTTTGTGCTTCGTAACGCTAGGGTCAAGTTTGTATCGACGGAGATGACGGGCTCCATACTGTAATTATGTCTACGTGAGGTAACTAGATTACGGTAGATCTGTATGGAGGAACTTTATGAAATTATGCATCTATATTGCAAAGTAACTTTGGCTTATATATATATCCTCCTGTGAGCGGGTGAGCGACAACTCAGGAAGGCGGCCATATTACATTCCTGTCATCGTATTTTTGAATCACTGTCCAAAGAACGGGGCATGTATCTTATTATTCGGGCAGTGGCAAGGAGATCTCAATTTTGATAGAAACCCCTTCCATGGTTTCATAATATTATATAAACTGTGAACTTAAAGCAACTTTAGTGACTTTCCGATCCGCCTTCACTGACGCGCTTAGTCAGATAGGGGATGCGGCCATTATGTATCATGACATTGGAAGATATTGATGTACTACCTATTATTTATGAATGTGTCATGACATGGGATCTACTATGTATGCCTGCAAATTGATGTGTCAACCTGTATCCATGATTTACTCGTATGTCCCAGTGTGTGCGTCTAAATAAACGGTGTAAACAAAGATTCCAGCAGTTTGCATTGGTGCCTGGTAGACACAAGTGAATGAGTGATTAGATTGGTCAGAACACGAACAGTACACCATTCGCGTTAATCACACTCTACACTTCTACTCCATATCTACACCATCCTGCGTCGGTTGAAGTGACCAAGTTTAGGGCCTGCTTCCCCTGGAGCCTTAGAGGGAAACTACTGTTTACAACTGCCTTTGCCTTCCCTAACTCAGGACTAGGGTGAGTTACCCATTTACAGCTGGGTAGACTGGAGCATGCCTGATCTCAACAGCTCTGTACACATCTTTACGAAGAAAAAGAACACACCACCCTTCTTTACAGACTGACACTTTACAGTGGACAAGAAACTTTACACAGGGCCTTACTGTTGTTTTCGAATAAATGTTGTACTTCAGTACCATTAAAGACTTTATATTCATTGAGGGTCAGATAGATGTTTAAAAGCTCTCATATATGTACGCCTGGTATTTTCAGTCGTGCATCTGAGCGCAACAATGATATTTTTTGTAATGTTATTTTTGTACGACCGTGCACCAGTATTAAACTGGGCATGGCGCGGCATGACGCATAAATGTGTTTGGAGACAATCAACGTCCTTGAGGCAGATCCAGTAATTCTTCGTCGTGAGCAGACGTTATTTGTTCCGTGGTCTTATCCCAAGTCTAGGGAAGATACGGCTATGATGTTAATTATGATTATCTGAGAGATGATGTTGTTATTCTTGTGCGAGTAACGCCAAGAATCTTTTATCGCCAATATTTAGCCAGGACCGGCTTGTTGAAGTATGTAGCCTCAGATACATATCCTCCAGTACCGGTACTGCAGAGCTTCAGCCTGACCAGCTATGTCGGCTGTTAGTGCGTTCAGTCAACGCTAGGAGATATTATGGATCGTGTGTCATGAAATATTCTAATCCACATATATAAATTATTAGGTAAATATGAAGCCTAACAAATAAAATTAATAAAGAAAAGAGCAATGGAAAAATAACAGTGCTGTCACAAAGAATGTACTCGAAATCCCCCTTGTTTTCTGCTTCGTCTGCAAATTGTAACGCTTTCACGTTGATATAAAAGCTTACAGTATTATTACCCGCCTTCTTCAATGAAACGTGTGCTGCATTTCTAAGAAAAACATTGAGACGTACTGCGTAATGACCTAAATTAATCCTAACATTAATTATACTGCGTTACCAAAACGAACGAACAGATGGACAAAAGGATAAAGAGAGAGGGGAGGGCTGAAAATCAGGAACGCATGCAACACGCGTCGCGCGATACACAAATGCTGCCATCACGCGTGTAAGTCTACATGCACTAATTTTTTTTTCAGACGGACAGTGATAAAATACACTACCCTTTCCCAGAGTTAGGTTTATAAATCATAAAAAACTCTTATTAGAAAAGATAACATTAGATGGGTTTACGGTTGAAAACATAACAGTACCCAGACAGCACATCTTCGAAACAGGAGGTAGAAGAAATTGCATATTTTGAACGCAGCCACGTAGCTCCTTTAAATTTGTATTTTTGGGTTCCTTAGGGCTTGCTGACAAATAATATGTAAAACGTTACGCAAATAGTCCAGGAATTAATAAATTATACCCAAAATAAAATATTGGGGGTGCCTGACAGCATAAAATCATTTCTGCTCATAAGATTTTTTTTAACGTGTTTGAAAAAAATTTACGTTACAGAAATAGCCTACCATGTAAACTCCAAATTGATTGGAGCGCAACAAATGAAAGCCTAACCACGATTGGTCGGGCTATAAATACTATCTTGGTTGTTAGGGGAAACGGGGAAAGGTAACATTTTTTCAAACACTTGTCGAAACGGGGCTCATTGGTCAGACTCGCTGATATACACACTTGGGAGCGTTAGTTCGAAACCACTTGTTTAAATAAGATTGATAAAGCATCAGTGCGTTGAAGCCAGCTTATATTTGGCTAAATAAAAGCCTGGAAGATAAGCAGATGGGAATTTGTGCCAGTTTGTGCCAGAATTCATTGCTAATCAACGTATCTGTGTTTATTCGTATGAATTGTGGTAAGCTTGAACCATTCAATATCTTTTAATGAAAATTGAATGTGAATTGTTGATTTATGCCTGTATATATATGTGTAGTTCAGTGGCCAACGTGAGGTAAAGCCTGTAATGCTCCAGCCTGAACAGAGGGTGTCGGAGAGAAGTAAAACGGCATGGAATGGCCAAACAGTACACTGACACCTGGATGATTGAATAGAAAGAAATAATGCTGGAATTGCAGAGGCGTAGTAACCATTAAGAAGGGTAATACTGGAATAAAGTATTTCAAATGAAGCTGACAGTTGGCCTAATGCTCTGAACTCAATGTTTGTGCTGTGTTGTGATCAGTGTAACAAGAGAGTTTAAGTTAGTTATGAAGTAGAAGGTACATCCTTCTTGATTTCAGGGACAGTGGTCTTGATGGTACTGAGCAGCACCTGGTCAGAGCTTTGCTGAATCCAGTGTCGGACAGCATACTCCTTGGTCCTTTTAGCTATCAGTGAGGTGTCTCCAGAGCCCAGAGGAGAATTCGAGCAGAGGAGTCCTTTCCTGCCGCCATCACGCCAGATAAGCTAACTTGGCCAGCTGAGCTCAACATTATGTCCCCTCATCTTGAACTGACTTTGTAAAATTAACATTAAGAGGGGAATTTACTTGTCTTAAAATCAGGAACTGTGAACATCTCCAATACTAGTCCCTAAAGACAAACTATTGAAGTCATGATGACAAATACCAACAGAGCTTGAACAAAACAAAACCAGTATTACCTCATTTTACTACTACACAACTGACACACATAGAACATTTGTAATAATATATGTCACTACAATATTCATATTAAATACATTCTGTACATAACTTGTAATTTAAATTGATTGTGATTCCTGGTTCCCTTGTAGTTGAATCAGGACACATATTCATTCATGCCAGTAATGAATACATATTGTTATTTGAAAAGTTACGAGTGACTTCTTTAAGATATTCTCATAGAGTGTTATATGTATGTGAGTGTCACAGTGTTGTTAAGAGTAGTGGATTAAATTAAATTGTTTATCTGTCTGTTGTTGTGACTTACACTTCATCATACACATACCCTAGACACATAACGTAGTCATCACACTATTCCAGAATAATTCTGACTGAGATATATAGATATGTGGTAGCAAGTAAGGTGATATATAATACACTACTCTTATTAGATATATATATACCTTCACAGCTGATCTCAGTCAGTACACTAAGTCCCCTATAAATATTTATAACATCCCACTTCACCACATATATTGGGGGCTCGTCCGGGATTTTGAATCTTTCCCTATGAAAAATATTGGGGGTAATTCACTTCAGGGAATATAAGAATTAAAAGGTATCCTTGGGTGGAATAAAATAAGGTTGAGCTCACGGTGCCTGTGTTGTCCATTATATATATTTAGAATTTGAATTGTTGGTTAGACATTGTAGAAATTTACATGATAGACAATGGCGGACCTGGCCAAGTTTCGATCTGCTGCTGTTCAGACTGCAAAAGAGTTAGGATTAGATGGGCAAGTTATGGTTGCCTATGTTACTACGGAATGTGACAAATTTATTGAACGCGAAGAAAGAAGGTTTGAAGCCGAAAGAAAGTTAGAGGCTGACAGGGAAATTAAGAAGTTACAATTTGAAGCTGAGGCTGAGACTAAGAAGTTACAGTTTGAAGCTGAGGCTGAGACTAAGAGGTTGCAGATTGAGGCTGAGGCTAAGAAATTGGAAGCAGAAGAAAGAAGATTGACTGCAGAAAGAGAAGACAGGAAATTAGCTGCAGAGAGGGAAGCAGAAAAGGAGGAGAAAAGATTACAAAGGGAACATGAGTTACGACTAAGGGAGTTTGAGTTTCAAGGCCATGCTCCTGAAAATGGTGCCAGTCCCTTTGCCTCTGATGCTACGGTTACTCAAGGAGCCTCAACCTCAGCTATGAATTTTCATTTAGATCATTTTGTTGAGAAAGACGATGATATAGAGAGCTACCTGAATAGGTATGAGCTATTAGCTACCACGTATGGGTTAGAGAGAGAAAGGTGGAGCTTAAAGTTATCTCAGGGACTTCGTGGGGCAGCTTATGAAGTTTTTGCAAAAATGAGCAGAGGTGATCAGGAAAATTATGACATGCTAAAGCAGGCTCTTTTGTTAAGGTATGAAAAGAATGCAGAGTTTTACAGGAAAAAATTTAGGAATGCTAAACTACTGTCAGGTGAAACCTATCACCAGTTCTCTGCACGAATAGAGACATACTTGGAGAAATGGACTTCTCTGGGGAAAACCCAAGATCTTAAGGAAATGGTCCTTATAGAGCAACTAAGAGAGTCCATGGCTCCAGACCTGAGAAAGTTTCTCATGGAACAAGGTGCAGAGAGGCTGGGTGAGTTGCTAAATGTTGCTGAAAGGTATCAAGCAGCTCAAGCAGAGGTAACAGGTAATAAAAAGAAACAGGTGGACAACTTTAGGGCACCACAGAACTTTAATAAATTTGATCCTAAGGATCAAAATAAAGGTAAGCACCAATTTGATAGGCCACGGTATGAAAATAAAAATAAATTCCCACAATTCGATGAAAGGAAATATGATGAAAGAAAATCTTTCAACCAAGGAAAAAGGTGGTGTAAAAATTGTAAGATGGACAATCATGACACTGACCGTTGCAGAAGGAAACCTGTGTATATGGCAACCCTTCAGGTCAGGTCGACCTCAAGACAGGAGGAGGATATTATGTTGGATACCACTCCAGAAGAGATGAGGAAGGCACAGGCTGGGGATAAAACACTCAAGCCTTGTTTCAGAAAATTGTCAACTTGTCATACAACTCCAGGCAAGGGAGATTTTTACATGAAAAACAAGTTGATGTATAGGAAGGCCGGAACTAGATCCCATGGTCACGGACAGCTGGTTCTTCCAAAAAAGATACAGGACAGACTTAATAAGGAGCCTACATGTGAAACCAGATGGGGACCATGAGAAGATAGGTACCATCATTCAAAAGGTGGCTCACAATTATTATTGGCCCAAAGCAAGATGGGACATTGAGAACTTTGTAGAAAGGTGTAGCATAGCACATGAGGGAACACCCACAAGTGGGAACATGGATCAGGACCTGGACACGCCATGGGGCAAAATCAGGCCTAACAATAAAAGGAAAAATAAATTTGATAAAGTGGACCAAATGGAATGGGAAGCCCCTTTTCACGGACAAGCTTCACTTAACTGTTTTACAATGGCCACTATGCGGAGAGTGCAAAGAGATGTCTTACCCCAGGATAAGCCGAAAATCCCTCAATCGGACTTAAACAAACTGGAGGAAGAGGATGTAGGGAGGAAATCTCTCATCAAGAATTTTAAGTGGGGAGAAAGCCCCAAAAGAAAAATTGGTAGCGGTCGTTTTGTGCATGAAAATTCTGGGAGGAAAAATCATCACTATAAAGCTTCGAGTGGAAGAGACCATACCGGTGCATGGACAAATAGGTCCACACAATAAAAGGTCCACTTGAAGCTTTGTTAAGAACGTGGACTGATGAAAAGGCAGAGGAAAACATTACATCTTCATACCAATATGTGAATGAGCTGACCACTCGGTTGAAAACTGGCTGGAAACTTGCCAATGAAAATTTGAAACAAGCCAGGAAGAAACATGCTGCCTATTATAACAGGAAGGCGAAAGACAGAAATTTGGCTGTGGGAGAGAAAGTACTGCTTCTTTTGCCTGGGAGTCAGAATAAGTTACAAATTGGATGGCAGGGTCCATATACAGTTTTAGAGAAGGTGTCTAGAACAAATTATAAGATAGATAAGAAGGGGAAAGAAAAAATCTATCATGTGAATCTCCTGAAGAAATATTTGGAAAGAGAACATCAGGAAGAGACACACTTGTTGACCTTGTCCATCGCCATGGAGATGAAAAAGGAACCACTTTCATCATTTGAATATCCATTACACCCCTGTGAGACAGCAGCACAGGTGAAAATCAGTACACATTTAACGAAAACTCAGAAAGAGAGAGTGCAACAGGTTCTAAATAATCATGCAGAGGTGTTAACAGACCGACCAGGGCATACAAACCTATTGGAATATGATATGAAACTGATAGACCCCACACCTGTCTGTATGAAACCATATTCGATTCCGTTTGCTAAGGAGAAAGCTTTGAAGGAAGAGATAGACTATCTGTTGAAGGAAGGAATTATTTCGCACAGTGAGTCTTCGTATAGTTCCGGTGTTGTACTCTTAAGGAAGCCCTCTGGAGAACATAGACTCTGTATAGATTACAGGAGACTGAATGCTATTACAGAAGGACAGGTGGATCCATTGCCGGATACAAATCAGCTGTTTGCCAGACTAAATAAAGCTAAATATTTCTCAAAAGTGGATCTGAGTAAAGGATACTATCAGATTCCAGTAAAGCCTGAGGTTAGACCCTACCTAGCTTTTAGTACCTCAGAAGGACACTATGAGTTTAATAGATTGCCATTTGGATTGAAGAATGCGCCTAGTGTCTTCTCTAGAATGATGAGAAAATTATTGGATCCTCTGAATAATCCCTGTATAACAAATTTTATGGATGATATCCTTATAGCAACAGAAACATTTGAGGAACACATTGACTCTCTGAACATGCTGTTTGATCGACTTAGGGAGGCAAATTTAACAGCCCGTCCAACCAAATGTTGCGTTGGATGTAAAGAATTGGAATTTTTGGGACACACAGTTTATCAGGGAAATATGACCCCTGACCCAAAGAATTTAGAAAAACTACAGAAAGCCCCGAGACCACAAACCAAGAAGGACGTGAGATCCTTTGTCTCATTATGTGGTTTCTACCAGAAGTATATCAAGAACTTTAATTCCATATGTGCACCGTTAACTGAATTGACACGTAAAGGACTTCCAGATCGCATTACATGGACACCACAATGTGAAATGACTTACCAAGAATTGAAGGAAAAGCTCACAAGTAAACCCATTTTGAAATTACCTGACTTAAGTCAAGAATTCATAGTAAGGACGGATGCAAGTAATATTGGGTTAGGTGCAACTCTACTACAGAAATCAGATGCATTGGATGGGGAATTAAGCCCAGTGGCATATGCTAGCAGAAAGTTGAATAAAGCTGAAATCAACTACTCAACTAGCGAAAAAGAATGTCTTGCAGTAATATGGGCAATAAAGAAATTCAATATTTATCTATATGGGAAGGCATTTAAGTTGCAAACAGATCACAAACCTTTATCGTTTCTAGCACAGGCTAAGCATGAGAACTCTAGGTTACTCCGATGGTCTTTACTTCTGGCTCCATATAATTTTAGCATTGAGTATATATCTGGAAAAACCAATTTGGGAGCGGATTTTTTAAGCCGCCATCCGTGTGATGAGAATCACCGTAAACCCCAGAAATAATAATAAATTTCTCTATGTGTATATAGAATAAAGGACTGACATATAATGTCTGTTTTAAGAGGGGAGGTGTCATGAAATATTCTAATCCACATATATAAATTATTAGGTAAATATGAAGCCTAACAAATAAAATTAATAAAGAAAAGAGCAATGGAAAAATAACAGTGCTGTCACAAAGAATGTACTCGAAATCCCCCTTGTTTTCTGCTTCGTCTGCAAATTGTAACGCTTTCACGTTGATATAAAAGCTTACTGTATTATTACCCGCCTTCTTCAATGAAACGTGTGCTGCATTTCTAAGAAAAACATTGAGACGTACTGCGTAATGACCTAAATTAATCCTAACATTAATTATACTGCGTTACCAAAACGAACGAACAGATGGACAAAAGGATAAAGAGAGAGGGGAGGGCTGAAAATCAGGAACGCATGCAACACGCGTCGCGCGATACACAAATGCTGCCATCACGCGTGTAAGTCTACATGCACTAATTTTTTTTTTCAGACGGACAGTGATAAAATACACTACCCTTTCCCAGAGTTAGGTTTATAAATCATAAAAAACTCTTATTAGAAAAGATAACATTAGATGGGTTTACGGTTGAAAACATAACAGTACCCAGACAGCACATCTTCGAAACAGGAGGTAGAAGAAATTGCATATTTTGAACGCAGCCACGTAGCTCCTTTAAATTTGTATTTTTGGGTTCCTTAGGGCTTGCTGACAAATAATATGTAAAACGTTACGCAAATAGTCCAGGAATTAATAAATTATACCCAAAATAAAATATTGGGGGTGCCTGACAGCATAAAATCATTTCTGCTCATAAGATTTTTTTTAACGTGTTTGAAAAAAATTTACGTTACAGAAATAGCCTACCATGTAAACTCCAAATTGATTGGAGCGCAACAAATGAAAGCCTAACCACGATTGGTCGGGCTATAAATACTATCTTGGTTGTTAGGGGAAACGGGGAAAGGTAACATTTTTTCAAACACTTGTCGAAACGGGGCTCATTGGTCAGACTCGCTGATATACACACTTGGGAGCGTTAGTTCGAAACCACTTGTTTAAATAAGATTGATAAAGCATCAGTGCGTTGAAGCCAGCTTATATTTGGCTAAATAAAAGCCTGGAAGATAAGCAGATGGGAATTTGTGCCAGTTTGTGCCAGAATTCATTGCTAATCAACGTATCTGTGTTTATTCGTATGAATTGTGGTAAGCTTGAACCATTCAATATCTTTTAATGAAAATTGAATGTGAATTGTTGATTTATGCCTGTATATATATGTGTAGTTCAGTGGCCAACGTGAGGTAAAGCCTGTAATGCTCCAGCCTGAACAGAGGGTGTCGGAGAGAAGTAAAACGGCATGGAATGGCCAAACAGTACACTGACACCTGGATGATTGAATAGAAAGAAATAATGCTGGAATTGCAGAGGCGTAGTAACCATTAAGAAGGGTAATACTGGAATAAAGTATTTCAAATGAAGCTGACAGTTGGCCTAATGCTCTGAACTCAATGTTTGTGCTGTGTTGTGATCAGTGTAACAAGAGAGTTTAAGTTAGTTATGAAGTAGAAGGTACATCCTTCTTGATTTCAGGGACAGTGGTCTTGATGGTACTGAGCAGCACCTGGTCAGAGCTTTGCTGAATCCAGTGTCGGACAGCATACTCCTTGGTCCTTTTAGCTATCAGTGAGGTGTCTCCAGAGCCCAGAGGAGAATTCGAGCAGAGGAGTCCTTTCCTGCCGCCATCACGCCAGATAAGCTAACTTGGCCAGCTGAGCTCAACATTATGTCCCCTCATCTTGAACTGACTTTGTAAAATTAACATTAAGAGGGGAATTAACTTGTCTTAAAATCAGGAACTGTGAACATCTCCAATACTAGTCCCTAAAGACAAACTATTGAAGTCATGATGACAAATACCAACAGAGCTTGAACAAAACAAAACCAGTATTACCTCATTTTACTACTACACAACTGACACACATAGAACATTTGTAATAATATATGTCACTACAATATTCATATTAAATACATTCTGTACATAACTTGTAATTTAAATTGATTGTGATTCCTGGTTCCCTTGTAGTTGAATCAGGACACATATTCATTCATGCCAGTAATGAATACATATTGTTATTTGAAAAGTTACGAGTGACTTCTTTAAGATATTCTCATAGAGTGTTATATGTATGTGAGTGTCACAGTGTTGTTAAGAGTAGTGGATTAAATTAAATTGTTTATCTGTCTGTTGTTGTGACTTACACTTCATCATACACATACCCTAGACACATAACGTAGTCATCACACTATTCCAGAATAATTCTGACTGAGATATATAGATATGTGGTAGCAAGTAAGGTGATATATAATACACTACTCTTATTAGATATATATATACCTTCACAGCTGATCTCAGTCAGTACACTAAGTCCCCTATAAATATTTATAACATCCCACTTCACCACATCGTGATTGATTATTTATATGCTCAAAGCTATTAGCATGGTCATTTTTGTAAGCCCATGCATCCTACCAATACGTTGCCGTAGAGCTTCCGCTAATCTTGATGTAACTGTTATTTACTATTTACATTTTTGCCATGACTATGCTGATGAAAAATGTCTGAACTACTGATGTTCAGTATGTCCAAGTATCGTCAAATAAAATATGTATCGACACTAACTTTTACAACGAGTCCAGCATCTCTTCGTTGTCAGTTGGTCATACTGTCTTGACCCATTCATCGTCGTTACCGAGCTTCATTGTCATTAGCCAGATCATCATCATACGACAAAGTAACTGCCCACAATATATTCGCGTCATCTAGAAGTACGTCGGCCACATTAGCAGGCCCGACAGACCAGTCAATACCATTGACACCTAAGAGACGTAGAAGCACCGGTAATATTGTCAAAAATGATAAAACACTATACTTCTGACAAAATATATGGCAAAGTTTAAAGCGGGGATGCCATTGATGGCCCCGATCTAGAGCTTTTCTTTTGTGATGTGATTATAAGTAATGAAGTTATATAGTTTGGCGTTTTTTGTTTGTTTTTGTTTTGGCTTTTTTTGCAAACCGTTTTTTTTTTTTTTGTTGGCTTCTTTTGGGAAGCGGTTTGGCTTTTTGTCACACTTTTCGGTTCTTGTGCGTTTATTCACCGGTTAAATCAAATTCTGGATATTTATTACCCAAACCGATCACCGTACTCTTTCTTGACTGAAAAAAGTGTCATTGTCCTCTCCCCCCTCCCCCGTTGCTTAGAATTTTTTTTAAAACACGCCTGCCGTTCGTAAGGTTGTAGTCACGTAGCACATTCTGCCGTAGGGGAGTGAAGTGTTATAGACTTCGATGTACTGGGTCCCAGCTTCATGAGGTGGGGTGGCCTGTTCCCTTCCTCGCTGCCGTTGCCTTCTCTAACTCAAGATCAGAGGCAGGTACCCTTTTACAGCTGGTTAGACTGATGCGTGACACCTGTTCCCTTCCTCGCTGCCGTTGCCTTCTCTAACTCAGGATCAGAGTAAGGTACCCATTTACAGCTGTTATGGAGTGTTAGAGACTTCACCATACTAGGTCCAGCATCGAGAGATGGGGTCTACCTAGCTATAAATGGGTACTTAACTTTGAGTTAGGGAAGGAAAAGACAGCGAGGAAGGAAACTGGTCTCCCCACCTCTCGATGCTGGACCTAGTATGGTGAAGTCTCTAACACTCCATAACCAGCTGTAAATGGGTACCTGACTCTGATCCTGAGTTAGATAAGGCAACGGCAGCGAGGAAGGGAACATGTGTCACGCATCAGTCAAACCAGCTGTAAAAGGGTGCCTGACTCTGATCTTGAGTTAGAGAAGGCAACGGCAGCGAGAAAGGGAACAGGTGTCACGCATCAGTCAAACCAGCTGTAAATGGGTACCTGACTCTGATCCTGAGTTAGAGAAGGCAACGGCAGCGAGGAAGGGAACAGGTGTCACGCATCAGTCAAACCAGCTGTAAAAGGGTACCTGCCTATGATCTTGAGTTAGAGAAGGCAACGGCAGCGAGGAAGGGAACAGGTGTCACGCATCAGTCAAACCAGCTGTAAAAGGGTGCCTGATTCTGATCTTGAGTTAGAGAAGGCAACGGCAGCGATTTCCCTTGTTTTCTTTGTACCGTTAACTTGTAGAACTGATTCAATTCCGTTCTATTGGTTTATAAACTTTTTTTTTTTAAATACGGGGGGGGGGAGGGGGGGGTGGGAGGGGGGGGGGAGGGGGGTGGGGGGGGGGGGGGGGGGAGGGAGGGGGGGAGGGGGGGGGAGGGGGGGGTGGTTTGGGGCCGGGGGGGGCGGCGGGGGGGGGGGGGGGGGGGGGGGGGTGGGGGGGGGGGGGGGGGGGGGGGGGGGGGTGGGGGCGGGGTGGGGGGGGGGGGGGGGGGGGGGGGGGGGGGGGGGGGGGGGGGGTTTGGGGGCGGGTCTGTCGTAAGCGTGTCAACTATGAATGCAAGAGAAACGCTTTTTTTTTTAACTTGCCTCCCAAATCACAATGTGAAATCAACATTTTTCAGTCAAGAAAGAGTACGGTGATCGGTTTGGGTAATAAATTTCCAGAATTTGATTTAACCGGTGAATAAACGCACAAGACCAATTTTCTTCTGGCAACCCTGGTAGCGGTGAGGAAATATGTCAACACTGTTGTAGTTACGCATATGCCTACACGCACTAGCATGTAACACGACAAAGGTTTAAGATGACACTATCATACACAGAAAAATACACTACAGGTTGATCGTCACAATGAAACTATTAAGACAACAATATTTTATTGCTATAAGAAGGCATTGGTAGCCTCACAGCAGATACTGCAGTGTGGAATGGAGGAATGGTGAGTGTTAGAGACTTCACCATACTAGGTGCAGCTATTTTTTTAAGAGGTGGAAGTCACTAGCTCTCTTCCTTCCTGCCTTTTGCCTTGCGTAACTCAAAAGCAAAGGCAGGTACCCATTTGCAGATCGGTAGACTGAAGCGTGACGCTACCAGGTTTCAAGGCATCAACCCGGAAACTTTGCCGCCAGATGAAACCGCTCTAACCGCTAATTAATTAGCTGGTTCATTGCCCTTCATTACCCCATGGAGCATAGGCCTTCAACATAGCATGCGTTAAACTTTATAATTCATTATCATTTCCCTTTTGTTCTGTGTGGAGCATTGATCCACCACTGCAGCTGGTCTCTTTGCAGGAAGCCTGCATGAAGCATGCTCTGTCAGTGATGGTTTATGAAGCATGATCTGTCAGTGATGGTTTATGAAGCATGCTCTGTCAGTGATGGTTTATGAAGCATGCTCTGTCAGTGATGGTTTATGAAGCATGCTCTGTCAGTGATGGTTTATGAAGCATGCTCTGTCAGTGATGGTTTATGAAGCATGCTCTGTCAGTGATGGTTTATGAAGCATGCTCTGTCAGTGATGGTTTATGAAGCATGCTCTGTCAGTGATGGTTTATGAAGCATGCTCTGTCAGTGATGGTTTATGAAGCATGATCTGTCAGTGATGGTTTATGAAGCATGCTCTGTCAGTGATGGTTTATGAAGCATGATCTGTCAGTGATGGTTTATGAAGCATGATCTGTCAGTGAGGGTTTATGAAGCATGATCTGTCAGTGATGGTTTATGAAGCATGCTCTGTCAGTGATGGTTTATGAAGCATGATCTGTCAGTGATGGTTTATGAAGCATGATCTGTCAGTGATGGTTTATGAAGCATGCTCTGTCAGTGATGGTTTATGAAGCATGATCTGTCAGTGATGGTTTATGAAGCAATTTGTTTTACACGGTCAGGCTGCTAGCCTCATGTACAACCTCATATAAGTATACATGAACTTTATAATTACCTGAAGTTAGTTTACATGTTGTAAAGGTGAATTTACTTTTCAAAAGTGTTGTAAAATAAATACTTGCCCCCTGTAACTCAGTTATATGCAAAATTTTCATTGACTTTAGCCCGTGGAGGCAATGGGTCCGCCTTTCTTATCATCTGGCAGGTCTCCTTGGGTCTCTATGTGACAGGTCTTTACATGACTGGTCTCAAAATGACCATATCTACAAAAGTGCTGAAAACTCGTAAACTTCAAAATGTTAGCAGCCATCTTGGCAAGGAGAGATTACTCTTCAGATCAATCCAGTTTAGCGCTGTTTGGAAAGTTGAGCACAAAATAGACAAGCAGCAGTTGAAAATTACACATAAAAGTGTAAACTTAGCGCTAGAGGGGAAATGGAACATGGAAGAGATAAACTATAATTAACGCTAATGGAAAATTAAAGCTTGAAACGGATAAATTCAACTCAATTTTAATGTGAAAGGTGAGTCATACAAGAGCTCAACCTAGTGGGAAGGTGAGACATAACATTAATAAGCCTCAATTAATGCTAGTCGTTGAGTAAGTCATGCAAGAGATAAACCTAAATTATAGCGAGTGAAAAAATTAACTCTTTCTACCCCAAGGCGTTTATCACTCCACGTTACGGCATATAATTCTCCCACTTCTGATAGCTCTTTTGGTTATATCAATATTTCCTCATGTCTACACTGTACACCAGTGTTAGGCAACCCAGGATTTGTTGGGATCTACTTTAGAAACACTCAGCTCTCTGAAGATCTACCCAGATAAAAACATGACTGTTTTCAGGGTTCAGAGTAATTAGCAGAAGTGCAGCCTATATGTCAATTTTAACTCAGCCGGGCCGAACTTCTCGTCCTGCCATTCCATCGACAGAGCGATTGACAATCCAAAATAAAGTATATTAAGCAGAATATAAACTTCAGTTCAAAGAAATGTTAACTTTTCTTTTTTTATGCAGTTCAGGAATAAAGGTAACGAACGAAAGAACGAACGGACGTATCACGCACGGATTGCCTCCCCTGCTTTGCAGTAGTGGTCCAACAGTGGCCAAATCTCAAGAGTATCTAAATGGGTCGTCAAAGGTGTCTACCTTCGCACAAGATTACTCTTGGCAGAGATGTAGATAGATGGGTAATGACGCTTCTACCTTACGGAACCTTCACACGATATTTTCAGAAGTCAAGAACAATGTTGCACTGGGCTAAACAATTGTTAACTTATATATGATCCGTCGCATTTTGTGAAGGATTTAAGCAATTATTTCTCAGACGGACAATATGGTATTCTATTGAATCGATTTGCACGACGAACTTGGGTAAACAGGCGCCGTCGCTATCAAAAGGTGGTCAGACTGATTGAATTGATAAGCGTATAAGCCACTCACCGGCCTAATGAATGGGTAGTGTTACGATAATAACACAGTTGACCTGGCGAAACGTAAATAAGTCTGAGGAATGGTCACAGCAAAAAGAATGTAAGGGCAATAAATATGCCAAACAATAGGACGATGAGTGAGAAAAATGAAGAAATGAAGTGGTACTACCGGAGAGGATGAGAGTTATAAAAATTGCACGACTGATTTCGTCACAGGGCGAACGAGCGCCTATTGTGGTGAGAATTAGGCACACAAGCCTGTCTGAAATCATGCCCTTTGTCTTTCATCCTGTATCATGATATTCGCTCATGCGGTCAAACCGTAAAAAAAATTACTCTGCATTGATGCAAATGACTCTTAATAAGCTACTCGAGACTTTCACATGGAAAAAAAAAAAAACTTTACTCAAGGTGGTACCACGATTGTAAATGCCAGCAGGCAAGGGTTAGTTCGAAATTTTCTTCGTTTAAACACTCTTTCTTTTTCTTCCCTTCGTTACCTAAAGATCTACGAAATCATCCACTGTGACCTATCGGCACAGCGATCAACCGATTACCGGACCTCTGCTTTACACGGCTCAAAGCAAATTTATTTTATATGTTTGCGTGCATACGTTTGCGTGCGTAAAGCCGTGTGTGGGAGTGAGTGCATACGTAATCTGTGCGTGCGTGTGCGTGAGTGTGCGCGTGCGCGTGTATATATAAGAGTTAGAACTCTTCAAAGCATTCCTTAGGCATTTCACAACGATTGTATATAATTACAACACACTTTCTTACAAATCTGTACGTTGTCTACGTGTTTTAAAATATAACGTATATAGGCATTTAGCGTTTATTTGTTAGTACCTGGACAAAACTTTAAAAGAAAACCGCCTGGGGTAAAAACATTTAAGCTTGAATTCATCATCAATTTCCATTTCACTCCCTATAGATCACGTAGGTACTACTGCCGCTGATCCCCTTGCAAGAAGCCTAAATAAAGTGGTCACATACTCTTGCAGTGATGGTTTCTGTAATGATTTGTTTTACATGATGAGGTAGCCAACTCTGCCAATGCCGGTCCCAAGCCCGGATGAAAAAGGAGGAGGGTGGCCTGCATGGAGGCCGTAAGGAGGCAGCCCCTCCACCATGCAAAGGCACAACAGGCCAATCACCTGTTTGCTTTAAATCACGATTACTAGCAACACCAGAGAGAAAACCGGACTGATTCTAAAGGCGACGAACTGGAACGGACTACGGACTACGACTTATGGAACTTGGAACACAAGAAGTATAAATGGGAAGGAAGAGGAGCTGGTGGAAGAGATGAGGAAAGCAAAACTAGAAATCCTGGCTATAACGGAAACAAAGAAAAAAGGACAAGGAGTCACGGATTTCGATGGCAACACGCTGCTCTACAGTGGTGTACCCATATCTGAAAGAGCTAAAGGGGGTGTGGGTTGCATTGTGACCCAAAATCAAAAAGATAGTATCAAGGGATGGAACTTTGTCTCGGAGCGCATTATGGTTGTTAAACTAAAAGAAGGAGAAACCATAGTCAACCTGGTCATAGTGTATGGGCCAAATGAGGATGAGAGAGCAGAGGTCAAGGAGGAATTCTTCGAGCTGCTTCAAAGGACAGTGGATGACTGCCTAGATGAAGTTATCATGCTCGGAGATTTTAATGCCAGAGTTGGAAATGACCATGCTAGATGGGGTGGAGTTATCGGAAGATATGGAGAAGATACTCTCAATGACAATGGAAAGCGACTCCTTAGATACTGCAGTGAGCAGAATCTGATCATTACAAACACAAAGTTCCCCCATAAGCGCATACATGCATACACTAGATGTGAACCAACAAAGAATGAGAAGTCAGTGATCGACTATGCCATTGTTCGGAGAAGCTCATTCAAATATGTCCGAGATGCTAGAGTCTGGAGGGGGCCAGAGATTGGAAGTGATCACTACCTGCTAACAATCAAAAGAACAACTGAAAGAGTTGCTCAGCCTAGGAACTGTCCAACATCACGCAAGAAACCAAGTAAACGAGCAGGAGAAATGAGTATTAGGACCTACAAGCTGAGAGAGCCAGAAATTAAGACCAGATATCAGGGGCTTATTGCTGCAGCGGTGAGCAACACAGAAGAACGACCTGATGACTTGGAAACACTCTGGATTAAATTCAAGGATATCATAAAGACAGCTGCTGCAGAAGCATGCGGTGAAGTCCGACTTGGGAACAAGAGAAAGAGGACACCTTGGTGGACAGAGGAAGTCAAAGAACGAACGAACGAACGAACTTTATTTTCAAAGGGTTAAGAATTGGGCACGCAGGCCCGTCTGACATTCTGCCCTTCCTCTCTCTCTCATCATGTATACTAATATCCTTTCATCCTCACATTTACTTTAAGCATTATTAAGGCATTTATCATTATAAAAGTAATATTACATTTGCAATAATCATCATAATTAAAGTGTTTTTAAAATAAAATAAAATAATTTAAAAAAAAAAATTAATAGTAATAATGAATTTGAAAAATAAATAAATAAATAAAAAATAAATAAATTTAAAAAAGAGAAAATAAGAGAGAAGAAAATGGCATGGAAACAATACTTAGGAGCTAAAAACACAACAGGACAAATGGAAAAATATAGAGAATATGTGACACTCAGAACAGAAGCAAAGAACAAAGTGCTAGCAGCAAAACAGAAGTCCTGGGAAGAATTTGGAGAAAAGCTAGAAAAAGATGCACAAGTAAACCAGAAATTGTTCTATAAGACCCTAAAGAACATGAGGAAGGAAAAACAATGCCCTCTCAAATTTATAAAGGACAAGCAAGGCAAATTGCTTACTGCCCCGAAGGAAGTAATGGGAAGATGGAAAGAATATTTCTCAGAACTCCTGGATGGTGAGCATGGTGAAGCATCAGAAATGATAAACACTAGCACGGAAGAGAAAACCAATGATGGTGAAGATGACATAGAGATGGAAGAACTGAAGGCAGCACTGGAGAAAATCAAGATGGGCAAAGCAGCAGGGCATGATGGTATAACACCAGAAATGGTTAAGTTCATGGGAGCATCAGGCGACCTATTACTCTTAAGGGTTTTACAGGCAGCGTGGTTGTGGTGAAGTGGGATGTTATAAATATTTATAGGGAACTTAGTGTACTGACTGAGATCAGCTGTGAAGGTATCTATATCTATTAAGAGGAGTGTATTATAGATAACCTTACTTGCTACCACATATCTATATATCTCAGTCAGAATTATTCTGGAATAGTGTGATGCTACGTTATGTGTCTAGGGTATGTGTATGATGAAGTGTAAGTCACAACAACAGACAGATAAACAATTTAATTTAATCCACTACTCTTGACAACACTGTGACACTCACATACATATAACACTCTACAAAGATATCTTAAAAGAGTCACTGATAAACTTTCAAATAACAATATGTATTCATTACTGGCATGAATGAATATGTGTCCTGATTCAACTACAAGGGAACCAGGAATCACAATCAATTTAAATTCCAAGTTATGTACAGAATGTATTTAATATGAATATTGTAGTGACATATATTATTACAAATGTTCTATGTGTGTCAGTTGTGTAGTAGTAAAATGAGGTAATACTGGTTTTGTTTTGTTCAAGCTCTGTTGGTATTTGTCATCATGACTTCAATAGTTTGTCTTTAGGGACTAGTATTTGAGATGTTCACAGTTCCTGATTTTAAGACAAGTAAATTCCCCTCTTAATGTTAATTTTACAAAGTCAGTTCAAGATGAGGGGACATAATGTTGAGCTCAGCTGACCAAGTTAGCTTATCTGGCGTGATGGCGGCAGGAAAGGACTCCTCTGCTCGAATTCTCCTCTGGGCTCTGGAGACACCTCACTGATAGCTAAAAAGACCAAGGAGTATGCTGTCCGACTCTGGATTCAGCAAAGCTCTGACCAGGTGCTGCTCAGTACCATCAAGACCACTGTCCCACAATTCATACGAATAAACACAGATACGTTGATTAGCAATGAATTCTGGCACAAACTGGCACAAATTCCCATCTGCTTATCTTCCAGGCTTTTATTTAGCCAAATATAAGCTGGCTTCAACGCACTGATGCTTTATCAAGCTATTTTAAACAAGTGGTTTCGAACTAACGCTCCCAAGTGTGTATATCAGCGAGTCTGACCAATGAGCCCCGTTTCGACAAGTGTTTGAAAAAATGTTACCTTTCCCCGTCTCCCCTAACAACCAAGATAGTATTTATAGCCCGACCAATCGTGGTTAGGCTTTCATTTGTTGCGCTCCAATCAATTTGGAGTTTACATGGTAGGCTATTTCTGTAACGTAAATTTTTTTCAAACACGTAAAAAAAAAATCTTATGAGCAGAAATGATTTTATGCTGTCAGGCACCCCCAATATTTTATTTTGGGTATAATTTATTAATTCCTGGACTATTTGCGTAACGTTTTACATATTATTTGTCAGCAAGCCCTAAGGAACCCAAAAATACAAATTTAAAGGAGCTACGTGGCTGCATTCAAAATATGCAATTTCTTCTACCTCCTGTTTCGAAGATGTGCTGTCTGGGTACTGTTATGTTTTCAACCGTAAACCCATCTAATGTTATCTTTTCTAATAAGAGTTTTTTATGATTTATAAACCTAACTCTGGGAAAGGGTAGTGTATTTTATCACTGTCCGTCTGAAAAAAAATTAGTGCATGTAGACTTACACGCGTGATGGCAGCATTTGTGTATCGCGCGACGCGTGTTGCATGCGTTCCTGATTTTCAGCCCTCCCCTCTCTCTTTATCCTTTTGTCCATCTGTTCGTTCGTTTTGGTAACGCAGTATAATTAATGTTAGGATTAATTTAGGTCATTACGCAGTACGTCTCAATGTTTTTCTTAGAAATGCAGCACACGTTTCATTGAAGAAGGCGGGTAATAATACAGTAAGCTTTTATATCAACGTGAAAGCGTTACAATTTGCAGACGAAGCAGAAAACAAGGGGGATTTCGAGTACATTCTTTGTGACAGCACTGTTATTTTCCCATTGCTCTTCTCTTTATTAATTTTATTTGTTAGGCTTTATATTTACCTAATAATTTATATATGTGGATTAGAATATTTCACGACACCTCCCCTCTTAAAACAGACATTATATGTCAGTCCTTTATTCTATATACACATAGAGAAATTTATTATTATTTCTGGGGTTTACGGTGATTCTCATCACACGGATGGCGGCTTAAAAAATCCGCTCCCAAATTGGTTTTTCCAGATATATACTCAATGCTAAAATTATATGGAGCCAGAAGTAAAGACCATCGGAGTAACCTAGAGTTCTCATGCTTAGCCTGTGCTAGAAACGATAAAGGTTTGTGATCTGTTTGCAACTTAAATGCCTTCCCATATAGATAAATATTGAATTTCTTTATTGCCCATATTACTGCAAGACATTCTTTTCCGCTAGTTGAGTAGTTGATTTCAGCTTTATTCAACTTTCTGCTAGCATATGCCACTGGGCTTAATTCCCCATCCAATGCATCTGATTTCTGTAGTAGAGTTGCACCTAACCCAATATTACTTGCATCCGTCCTTACTATGAATTCTTGACTTAAGTCAGGTAATTTCAAAATGGGTTTACTTGTGAGCTTTTCCTTCAATTCTTGGTAAGTCATTTCACATTGTGGTGTCCATGTAATGCGATCTGGATGTCCTTTACGTGTCAATTCCGTTAAAGGTGCACATATGGAATTAAAGTTTTTGATATACTTCTGGTAGAAACCACATAATGAGACAAAGGATCTCACGTCCTTCTTGGTTTGTGGTCTCGGGGCTTTCTGTGGTTTTTTCTAAATTCTTTGGGTCAGGGGTCATGTTTCCCTGATAAACTGTGTGTCCCAAAAATTCCAATTCTTTACATCCAACGCAACATTTGGTTGGTCGGGCTGTTAAATTTGCCTCCCTAAGTCGATTAAACAGCATGTTCAGAGAGTCAATGTGTTCCTCAAATGTTTCTGTTGCTATAAGGATATCATCCATAAAATTTGTTATACAGGGATTATTCAGAGGATCCAATAATTTTCTCATCATTCTAGAGAAGACACTAGGCGCATTCTTCAATCCAAATGGCAATCTATTAAACTCATAGTGTCCTTCTGAGGTACTAAAAGCTAGGTATGGTCTAACCTCAGGCTTTACTGGAATCTGATAGTATCCTTTACTCAGATCCACTTTTGAGAAATATTTAGCTTTATTTAGTCTGGCAAACAGCTGATTTGTATCCGGCAATGGATCCACCTGTCCTTCTGTAATAGCATTCAGTCTCCTGTAATCTATACAGAGTCTATGTTCTCCAGAGGGCTTCCTTAAGAGTACAACACCGGAACTATACGAAGACTCACTGTGCGAAATAATTCCTTCCTTCAATAGATAATCTATCTCTTCCTTCAAAGCTTTCTCCTTAGCAAACGGGATCGAATATGGTTTCATACAGACAGGTGTGGAGTCTATTAGTTTCATATCATATTCCAATAGGTTTGTATGCCCTGGTCGGTCTGTTAACACCTCTGCATGATTATTTAGAACCTGTTGCACTCTCTCTTTCTGAGTTTTCGTTAAATGTGTACTGATTTTCACCTGTGCTGCTGTCTCACAGGGGTGTAATGGATATTCAAATGATGAAAGTGGTTCCTTTTTCATCTCCATGGCGATGGACAAGGTCAACAAGTGTGTCTCTTCCTGATGTTCTCTTTCCAAATATTTCTTCAGGAGATTCACATGATAGATTTTTTCTTTCCCCTTCTTATCTATCTTATAATTTGTTCTAGACACCTTCTCTAGAACTGTATATGGACCCTGCCATCCAATTTGTAACTTATTCTGACTCCCGGGCAAAAGAAGCAGTACTTTCTCTCCCACAGCCAAATTTCTGTCTTTCGCCTTCCTGTTATAATAGGCAGCATGTTTCTTCCTGGCTTGTTTCAAATTTTCATTGGCAAGTTTCCAGCCAGTTTTCAACCGAGTGGTCAGCTCATTCACATATTGGTATGAAGATGTAATGTTTTCCTCTGCCTTTTCATCAGTCCACGTTCTTAACAAAGCTACATATGGACCTTTAATTGTGTGGACCTATTTGTCCATGCACCGGTATGGTCTCTTCCACTCGAAGCTTTATAGTGATGATTTTTCCTCCCAGAATTATCATTCACAAAACGACCGCTACCAATTTTTCTTTTCCTGGGGTTTCCTCCCCACTTAAAATTCTTGATGAGAGATTTCCTCTCTACATCCTCTTCCTCCAGTTTGTTTAAGTCCGATTGAGGGATTTTCGGCTTATCCTGGGGTAAGACATCTGTTTGCACTCTCCGCATAGTGGCCATTGTAAAACAGTTAAGTGAAGCTTGTCCGTGAAAAGGGGCTTCCCATTCCATTGGGTCCACTTTATCAAATTTATTTTTCCTTTTATTGTCAGGCCTGATTTTGCCCCATGGCGTGTCCAGGTCCTGATCCATGTTCCCACTTGTGGGTGTTCCCTCATGTGCTATACTACACCTTTCTACAAAATTTTCAATGTCCCATCTTGCTTTGGGCCAATAATAATTGTGAGCCACCTTTTGAATGATGGTACCTATCTTCTCATGGTCCCCATCTGGTTTCACATGTGGGCTCCTTATTAATTCTGTCCTATATCTCTTTGGAAGAACCAGCTGTCCGTGACCTTTGGATCTAGCTCCAGTCTTCCTATACATCAACTTGTTTTTCATGTAAAAATCTCCCTTGCCTGGAGTTGTATGACAAGTTGACAATTTTCTGAAACAAGGCTTGAGTGTTTTATCCCCAGCCTGTGCCTTCCTCATCTCTTCTGGAGTGGTATCCAACATAATATCCTCCTCCTGTCTTGAGGTCGACCTGACCTGAAGGGTTGCCATATACACAGGTTTCCTTCTGCAACGGTCAGTGTCATGATTGTCCATCTGACAATTTTTACACCACCTTTTTCCTTGGTTGAAAGATTTTCTTTCATCATATTTCCTTTCATCGAATTGTGGGAATTTATTTTTATTTTCATACCGTGGCCTATCAAATTGGTGCTTACCTTTATTTTGATCCTTAGGATCAAATTTATTAAAGTTCTGTGGTGCCCTAAAGTTATCCACCTGTTTCTTTTTATTACCTGTTACCTCTGCTTGAGCTGCTTGATACCTTTCAGCAACATTTAGCAACTCACCCAGCCTCTCTGCACCTTGTTCCATGAGAAACTTTCTCAGGTTTGGAGCCATGGACTCTCTTAGTTGCTCTATAAGGACCATTTCCTTAAGATCTTGGGTTTTCCCCAGAGAAGTCCATTTCTCCAAGTATGTCTCTATTCGTGCAGAGAACTGGTGATAGGTTTCACCTGACAGTAGTTTAGCATTCCTAAATTTTTTCCTGTAAAACTCTGCATTCTTTTCATACCTTAACAAAAGAGCCTGCTTTAGCATGTCATAATTTTCCTGATCACCTCTGCTCATTTTTGCAAAAACTTCATAAGCTGCCCCACGAAGTCCCTGAGATAACTTTAAGCTCCACCTTTCTCTCTCTAACCCATACGTGGTAGCTAATAGTTCATATCTATTTATATAGCTCTCAATATCATCGTCTTTCTCAACAAAATGATCTAAATGAAAGTTCATAGCTGAGGTTGAGGCTCCCTGAGTAACCGTAGCATCAGAGGCAAAGGGACTGGCACCATTTTCAGGAGCATGGCCTTGAAACTCAAACTCCCTTAGTCGTAATTCATGTTCCCTTTGTAATCTTTTCTCCTCCTTTTCTGCTTCCCTCTCTGCAGTCAATCTTCTTTCTTCTGCAGCTAATTTCTTCTCTTCTCTTTCTGCAGCTAATTTCTTCTCTTCTCTTTCTGCAGCTAATTTCTTCTCTTCTCTTTCTGCTTCCAATTTCTTAGCCTCAGCCTCAATCTGCAACCTCTTAGTCTCAGCCTCAGCCTCAAACTGTAACTTCTTAATTTCCCTTTCAGCCTCTAACTTTCTTTCGGCTTCAAACCTTCTTTCTTCACGTTCAATAAATTTGTCACATTCCGTCGTGACATAGGCAACCATAACTTGCCCATCTAATCCTAACTCTTTTGCAGTCTGAACCGCAGCAGATCGAAATTTGGCCAGGTCCGCCATTGTCTATTATGTAAATTTATACAATGTCTAACCAACAATTCAATCTCTAATGGACAACACAGGCACCGTGAGCTCAACCTTATTTAATTCCACCCAAGGATACTTTTTAATTCTTATCTTCCCTGAAGTGAATTACCCCCAATATTTTTAATAGTGAAAGATTCAAAATCCCAAGAGCGAGACCCCAATATATGTGGTGAAGTGGGATGTTATAAATATTTATAGGGAACTTAGTGTACTGACTGAGATCAGCTGTGAAGGTATCTATATCTATTAAGAGGAGTGTATTATAGATAACCTTACTTGCTACCACATATCTATATATCTCAGTCAGAATTATTCTGGAATAGTGTGATGCTACGTTATGTGTCTAGGGTATGTGTATGATGAAGTGTAAGTCACAACAACAGACAGATAAACAATTTAATTTAATCCACTACTCTTGACAACACTGTGACACTCACATACATATAACACTCTACAAAGATATCTTAAAAGAGTCACTGATAAACTTTCAAATAACAATATGTATTCATTACTGGCATGAATGAATATGTGTCCTGATTCAACTACAAGGGAACCAGGAATCACAATCAATTTAAATTCCAAGTTATGTACAGAATGTATTTAATATGAATATTGTAGTGACATATATTATTACAAATGTTCTATGTGTGTCAGTTGTGTAGTAGTAAAATGAGGTAATACTGGTTTTGTTTTGTTCAAGCTCTGTTGGTATTTGTCATCATGACTTCAATAGTTTGTCTTTAGGGACTAGTATTTGAGATGTTCACAGTTCCTGATTTTAAGACAAGTAAATTCCCCTCTTAATGTTAATTTTACAAAGTCAGTTCAAGATGAGGGGACATAATGTTGAGCTCAGCTGGCCAAGTTAGCTTATCTGGCGTGATGGCGGCAGGAAGGGACTCCTCTGCTCGAATTCTCCTCTGGGCTCTGGAGACACCTCACTGATAGCTAAAAAGACCAAGGAGTATGCTGTCCGACTCTGGATTCAGCAAAGCTCTGACCAGGTGCTGCTCAGTACCATCAAGACCACTGTCCCACAATTCATACGAATAAACACAGATACGTTGATTAGCAATGAATTCTGGCACAAACTGGCACAAATTCCCATCTGCTTATCTTCCAGGCTTTTATTTAGCCAAATATAAGCTGGCTTCAACGCACTGATGCTTTATCAAGCTATTTTAAACAAGTGGTTTCGAACTAACGCTCCCAAGTGTGTATATCAGCGAGTCTGACCAATGAGCCCCGTTTCGACAAGTGTTTGAAAAAATGTTACCTTTCCCCGTCTCCCCTAACAACCAAGATAGTATTTATAGCCCGACCAATCGTGGTTAGGCTTTCATTTGTTGCGCTCCAATCAATTTGGAGTTTACATGGTAGGCTATTTCTGTAACGTAAATTTTTTTCAAACACGTTAAAAAAAAATCTTATGAGCAGATATGATTTTATGCTGTCAGGCACCCCCAATATTTTATTTTGGGTATAATTTATTAATTCCTGGACTATTTGCGTAACGTTTTACATATTATTTGTCAGCAAGCCCTAAGGAACCCAAAAATACAAATTTAAAGGAGCTACGTGGCTGCATTCAAAATATGCAATTTCTTCTACCTCCTGTTTCGAAGATGTGCTGTCTGGGTACTGTTATGTTTTCAACCGTAAACCCATCTAATGTTATCTTTTCTAATAAGAGTTTTTTATGATTTATAAACCTAACTCTGGGAAAGGGTAGTGTATTTTATCACTGTCCGTCTGAAAAAAAATTAGTGCATGTAGACTTACACGCGTGATGGCAGCATTTGTGTATCGCGCGACGCGTGTTGCATGCGTTCCTGATTTTCAGCCCTCCCCTCTCTCTTTATCCTTTTGTCCATCTGTTCGTTCGTTTTGGTAACGCAGTATAATTAATGTTAGGATTAATTTAGGTCATTACGCAATACGTCTCAATGTTTTTCTTAGAAATGCAGCACACGTTTCATTGAAGAAGGCGGGTAATAATACAGTAAGCTTTTATATCAACGTGAAAGCGTTACAATTTGCAGACGAAGCAGAAAACAAGGGGGATTTCGAGTACATTCTTTGTGACAGCACTGTTATTTTCCCATTGCTCTTCTCTTTATTAATTTTATTTGTTAGGCTTTATATTTACCTAATAATTTATATATGTGGATTAGAATATTTCACGACAGTGGTACAACAAGACCATACCAAAGGATTGGGAGATTGCCATCATAACACCAATTTTCAAAAAGGGTGACAATCGACAGTGTGGAAACCACAGAGGCATATCCCTTCTCAGTGTCCCTGGTAAAATCTACTCTAGAATCCTAGAGCAGAGACTCCGACGCCTAGCTGAGCCACAATTGGATGAGGTCCAGTGCGGATTCCGAGCAAACCGAAGTACTCAAGACCTAATCTTCACACTCAGACAGCTGAGTGAAAAGGCCCTTGAGTATAAGAGTGAGATGCATCTTTGTTTCATAGATCTGGAAAAGGCGTTTGACAGGGTCCCCTGGAGCAAACTTTGGGACTGTTTGGCAAGGAAGAATATTCCAGCACCTCTGATTCATGCTATACAGAGCTTCTACAAGTCTTGCAGAAATTATGTGAGGACAGCAAACCATAAGTCGGAAGGGTTCAGGACCACCACTGGTGTAAGACAAGGTGATATCCTATCACCTTACCTCTTCATACTCCTTATGGGCGATGTCATCAAGGCATGTAAGGAGAGAACAAGAAAGTATTCAGTGGGGTACTGGAAGATGAGACAGGTCTATATTTCGGAGCTGGCATTTGCTGATGATGTTGCCCTGATTGCTAAATCAGAGGCACATCTCCAATCCAACCTGCAAGTCTGGAAGGAAGAGCTGGAGAAGAGAGGGATGGTCATAAGCAGCTCTAAAACAAAATCCATGGTGATATCACGAAAAGAAAGAAAACATCAGATTAAGCTGTGAGAACAGGTCCTGGAGCAGGTTGACCACTTTAAATACCTAGGAGCTATTATAGACCGAAAGGGAGGCATCAAAGAAGAGTTGGCCACTCGAAAAGCAGCAGCTGGGAGACTTTTTCAGGCCATAAATCGAGGATTCCTCAGCAAGAGAGAGGTTGGTAAGAAAACGAAGATGGCTGTATACCGCTCCACCTATGTCCCAGTCTTGACATACGGATGCGAGTCATGGGCAATGACTACAACCCATAAAAGCCAGATCCAAACCTCAGAAATGAGGTATCTGAGGAAGGTGGTTGAAGTAACAAGAAGAGACATGGTACGCAACCAGACGATACGTCAAGGCCTTAAATCCTACCCCCTGCAGACCCAAGTAGAACAGTCCCAATTAAGATGGTTTGGCCATGTCTGCAGAATGGGAGAAGATCGGATACCACGACACGCATGGGAAACAAAGAGCCAAGGATCCAGACCCCGAGGACGACCCAGAGTCCGCTGGGAGGACAACATTAGACAATCTTTGAAGGATCGAGGACTAGAATGGAACCAGGCCAGGAGGAAGACAGCCGATAGGATAGTCTGGCGCTCTCTCTTCCAAACCTCTACACCTCACGGTAGAAGGGGAACGACTAAGTAAGTAAGATGAGGTAGCCAATCTCATACACAACCTCATAGTAGCCGCTTTGTACGAGGAAACAGCAGCCCTATTCTTTCTTATTCTCATAAGAGATCCCCGGGAGCTATATGGGGGCACGCTAGAAATAGATTACCTTAAATTAAAGTTAGTTTGATAGAGGCGCATGATGTTGATACAACTAGTTCAGTTCTAGATGTTCCCATAGTCAGCTATGACTAAAGGGGGTAATAGTTCTAGGTATTCCATTGTCAGTAATGACTAAAAGGGGATAATAGTTCTAGATGTTCCCATAGTCAGTAATGACTAAAGGGGGATAATAGTTTTAGATGTTCCCATAGTCAGTAATGACTAAAAGGGGATAATAGTTCTAGATGTTCCCATAGTCAGTAATGACTAAACGGAGATAATAGTTCTAGATGTTCCCATAGTCAGTAATGATTGTCACAGTATAAATATTATAAAATATTAAGCTGGTCACGCTGTAGAGTGTCGACCCTGATACTAATTTAAAACCCGTTTGGTCAGTTGAGCCAGAACGGAAGAGGATATGAAACTTTTGGAGGGAAGGCATTCTAGGAGATGTCTACCGTCCCGTGCGGACGTTGTCCCTTTGTCAGCTGTGGTGCTGGGATTATGTGAATGTCATTTTGGTTTATATTTCTTGCCGATTTTCAGGTGGTCAGTATTATTTGGTTTACTGCTAGAACGTTGTTGTAAGTTCTAGTGGTTTTTTTCCTGGATATTATTTATGTTAAGTATCTTGCGTCCACGTATTGCTTTGCTTCAGTACAGGGCTTAGCTAGTGAGCGAAAGTCATTGTGTAGTCACTGGATAGATTAGATCGGTGATTATGTTACTGCTATATTGAGCTGTTGATTATGGCAAGTAGTTTGGCAGTTCCATTGCATCGTTATTCTATGTGTATTATTAGCCGTGTGTTATTACATTATTCATGTCAGCTATTGTGTACTGTGGTCTTACTTTTAGACAGCGGGCTAAGAGTCTAGTCTGAGTATATACTAAATCCATAGTACCAGTAGAGAGTATATTCTGACATGATTAAAGGGGGATAATAGTTCTAGATGTTCCCATAGTCAGTAATGACTAAAGGGGGATAATAGTTCTAGATGTTCCCATAGTCAGTAATGACTAAAAAGGAGATAATAGTTCTAGATGTTCCCATAGTCAGTAATGACTAAAGGGGGATAATAGTTCTAGATGTTCCCATAGTCAGTAATGACTAAATTGGGATAATAGTTCTAGATGTTCCCATAGTCAGTAATGACTAAAGGGGGATAATAGTTCTAGATGTTCCCATAGTCAGTAATGACTAAAGGGGGATAATAGTTCTGGATGTTCCTATAGACAGTAATGACTAAAGGGGGATAATAGTTCTAGATATTCCCATTGTCTGCTATGACTATGGCGAGCATCTTTGGCACGGCACATGTGAGTTTTATATCTGAAGTGAATGTAGTGCTCACGTATGTTTGCACATCTTTTGTCGCTATGCGTAAGTCTATGACGTGCCTTTGTTTGGCCTAGCGACAAAGGCAATTCCCCGATGTGTATATATGTATGTCTTTCAGTATGGAATATGTTCCCATTGGAACTTATAAATAAATATGTGAAATATATAGTCTGCGTCCTGATATGGACTAAGTTGAGGAAGATTCGATCATTAATACCAATTGTTATAAGGAATCATTCAATATGTGGATATACTAATGTTCGTGATGAATCATAACAAATGTGTCTGTGTGGACAGAGAAATTTATGCACTTGATGCTGTTGCCACAGTTGGCCAGTTATTTTGTTTAATATTGTTTTGAGATAGCTTCATCAATGACTCGGGCCATTTGATATGAATCATACCTCACCTCAAAGTTCCGTCACAGTGGGCTACTAGTTCCACATGAAAAGCGGGCATGAAATACATGGATAAAGTTAGCTTAACGCTTGTAGGGGCCTAAGAACAACCAGACCACAAGATCTTTTGTAATTTGAACACGCGCCCAAATATAACCGACGGACCCTGATTCCAGGTTGAACGGGGCTCGCCTTGCCAAAACGACAAAAAATATTTTAATTGTTTGTAATTGTAAGAAAGTTTAACAAGAATGTAGTTCAGCTGTAGAAGGAAAGCTGAGCGAACAAGAAGATATATATATATATATATATATATATATATATATATATATATATATATATATATATATATATATATATATATATATATATATATAGAGAGAGAGAGAGAGAGAGAGAGAGACAGACAGACAGACAGACAGACAGACAGACAGAGAGAGACAGAGAGACAGAGAGAGAGAGAGAGACAGAGAGAGAGTGGTGATGGTGTAGTTGAAGGTTAATGATGACAAGTTAAAAAAAAAGCAGTTTTAGGCTACAAAAATACCTTTAATCCAGTATTTTTTTAATGCACTGAAACTGAAAAAGTTCTGCGGCGTTGTTTACAGTTTTGTGCACTTCACCAAATTCTGTTCACAATCTTGTGTACAGTGTCACCAAGTTATGTGGTCCTTTCACAGCTTGTACTCTTGTAAAAATTCTATGACTTTTTGGCTATAATTTTTATAAGTCGGGCCATCGACAGGTCAGTGGAGGTTCCTTCAAATTTTGATAGCTTATAATGTACCACGATAAAAAAAAAATTTTTCTCTTTAGGTTACCTGAAACCTAGTAAAACAAGGACTTAAAGATTTGAAACATTAAAAACCAATGCTCATATCAAACTAAGTAAATATGTTTATAAAGACAGGATGTGTTTGTGTGTGTGTGTGTGTGGGGGGGGGGGGGGGGGGAATCCTGTACAGCTATTCTATCAAGCAGCTCTTTGAAATGTTCCGTCAATCTCTTCATTTGCTTTTGCATGTTGCTAAGCCGTTTCTCCATTCTAGTCTTTGATGAGGCAATTTCACTGTTAGCATCTTTTACTATTGCAGAGGTCCCTCGATATTTACCTTGGCTGCAGCTTTTTGTTTTTCTTTTATCTTATTGATAGTTTATGTTGCAATCAAAGCTTAGCACTGGCATTCTGTTACATCCACTGACTTCCCTGCATGTATCTCTCTCTCTTTCTCTCTCTTTGAATATTGTATGGGACCAAAGATGCGTCAACAGTGAGGAATGCAGTTAGCGACCCATAGCTAGACTGCTTGCGTCAGGGTCAGCGAACCAGAGCTGACCAAGACCCTACTCCACCTCCAAGTGGTGGTCCTGGAAACAGGCTGCATCACTGCAGTCTGGCTGAGTGAGTAGGGATCGAAGAGGGAAGGCTAACCCGGTCCCAAAAATGCCGTGCTGAAGTCGGATGTGTCGGCCGAAAGGCGCAAATATCGCAGCTTCGCTGTAAACGGACACAACGCAACCAACGTCCTTTTCAGGACGAACGAAGAAGAAGAAAAATATTGTATGGCTATTGCTACTGTCTTCTGTATTTCTTTCGTTTTCTAGTCGTTGAAGAACTTAATACTTATAATGGTAAATTGTTCCTCTGTTTCATTATTACTGTGATACCCATTTTTAAATTGCTGATTGAATCTATTTTTGTTCTATAACTTCTGAGTTTTAACTTTTATTTCTTTTGCTAACAGGAGATGGTGATCTGATATCACATCTGCACATATTTTTGTGTCATGTAATGAAGATCTAAACTTCCTGATTATTGTAGTGAAATTGACAGAGATACAACGGTAAAATCCCTCCAAAGATAACATTTAAGGAAAAAAACATAATGCGTAGGCTGCTGATGTACATGATCGCCTAGACCGCGGGTCATCATCCTCCATAATAATTGACTTGCTAGACAGGAGGGGAACGGCGGATCAAAAAGGAAAAATATGACTGGAAAGATTGCGTGAGACTAGAAAGGCTAAGGAGACGCAATTGGGGGGGGGGGGGGGGGGGGGGGGGGGAAGGGGGGGGGGAAACGGAGAAAAGTCACGTTTCCCAAGTTGACATAAAAGTAAGCAACTCGACAGAAGGGACCTTAGATATAATACGCCACAGTCATTTATTGGACGCTTTTGCAATACCAAGCCCTTGATTTGAATTCAGCGGCTAAAACGCAGATGTTAGGAATATTACAAAAATTAAAAAGTAAATTTTTCTTAATATTAATGTTAGGAATATAAAAATTAGCTGGCCGGATGGCCTATTCTGAGCAGTGAACTAATATGTTCTTAATTTTACAGACGGATAGATAATATTGAAGATAATGACAAAAGACAGTGTTGTTCACATCATCGACAGACTGTATGGAATCTAAAAGTGTCGCTAATTGCACAAAAAAACACGACCTCGAAACGCAGGTGTTCAAATCTACGTAGTATGGAAGAGAGGGTTTTTGGGTGGTAGCTGTGTCTAAATATAACTTTTAACGACACAATTTTGGAGGGGAGAGAAAGGTTGGTTCAAAAATCAAGTACATTTTGTAGAAACACAAGTAGAGACGGACAGACTAACAGATAACCATCCATACTTGACTGAAGCATGACTGAAATGACTTTATGGTAGGAAATTTGAAATTTAAAATAAACCTAGGCAGTGATTGGCCACAGACAATCATATCATTAGCGCTCAGACGCGAAAGTGGGGCCATTCTTCAATAGTTGTTCAGTGATAGACACAGATTTTAAAGTGTGGTGATTTCCATATGAAAGAAAGTGTAATAAATTTAGGGACGCCATACTATAGCCAGCAGCTCAGCTGAGTTTTGCTAGAAATTCTGTGTTATTTATTCATAATCTGGTAAGATTGAAATTATTTCCTTATATATTTTGAATATTGTTTCATGTTTGAGTGATTTGAAACTGCCATATCGAAATCTAGCCTTACAAACAAGTAGGGATTTGCTCTAGACCCCCCGCCCTAGTCAGGGTCTAGGGACCAACAATGTACATAAACTCCAACAAGGGTTAGGCAAGACAGATCAAGTGTTGAGAATAATGAAACATATTACCTATCCTCTTTTAGGGCAGCAAACTAATAAATATTTTTCAGAATCTATAGTCTGGGAGGATCTATCTGATGTAAAACCACCATGGTAAATGTGCTGTTTGGTCAGAGAGATCTGACCTGGTCAGAGAGATCTGACCTGTCTGTATGATGTGGTTGTTGTGTCAGTGTTGTGTCCAGACGTGGGTAGAGAATAGATTTTGACACATGGCCCATACTTTGATTGCAGAGCTGCGAGTTTCTGTTGTCAACCAAGCAGTGTCTATTCAGTTGGTGACTTTACTCGAGTGTATCTGTGCAGTACTTGTGACAGAGACCACCATTATTGCCCGCCAGCACGGAGAGGTGGGACCACCTGATTTCAGCACCAGAGCTACAACTACCAGATGAGTGAGTCTCTGGTCTGCTGGACATTCACCAAAGCCCTTTAGTTACTAATAACCCCATAAAAATTCCCACCATTTTCTGGACACTGTGTAGTCAATATAGACAGGTGTGATGAGGCCACCCCAACAGCACAAACAGTAACTATCCTCCCAAGTAGATGACTACTAGAACATTTTAATAAAACTAACTAGTATAGTACATATATATGTACACTATTGCATTTATGATATAATATTCCATGCATTTCTTTCATAATCTCTAAATCCTTTTAAGTTCTGGTCAACCTAAAAAATTGATCCAGAACAAAATAAATGTAATATAATTTTTATCAAAAATTTTACACACGTGAGTTAGTTCAGTGTATTTTAACATTTATTAATATTATTAGTCTTGTTAAATATCTGTGGGTATATCTATAACCTATTACACCACACTACATATCATAACCCTAGACACTTTACGTAGCCACATTCATTAAAAAAAAAATTAAGTGTGAGGTCGTAGTGGTAGCAAGAAAGGCCTCCTGACAATTCTCAACTACATTTTATCTCAGGAGCCTTCACAGCTGGCCTCATACAATTACATTTAGTAATATCACCATCATACAATACCATCAAACACCACTACAATTATGCATACCCATGATCGCTCTGACTTTCTGTTCTGTGGTCTGGTGATATCCCTGTTGTGTTATATATTATTTTATGTCGTTCCTCCTTCGTTAGACAGCGTTAATGATATTTAAGAAGCACAGAACGCACTCATAGAATGATAATCATAACCCAGAATCATAACAGCAACATTCAAAACAGCTAAAAAGAAACACCTGTAAACATCATCTAGTGTTACGCACAATCTAATGGCAAAGAAGAATCTGTGAAAGAATTTTACATTTCGTATTTAACAAAAGGTAGTCCCATAGTAGATATTGTCGTAGGGGAATGAAGTGTTAGAGACTTCAACACATTTGGTCCAGCATTGAGAGGTGACCAGATAATCCAGATAGAATGAGACAAACAAGTATTTAAAGAGATCATAGGAAAACACGATGTAGGGATAACGATTGAAAATGGAGAAATATTTATACACTTTTGTGCTTCAAATCAACTTGCTATATGAGCTGTCCGATATGAGCGTTATGAACTGTCCGATATGAGCGTTATGAGCTGTCCGATATGAGCATTATGAGCTGTCCGATATGAGCGTTATGAGCTGTCCGATATGAGCGTTATGAGCTGTCCGATATGAGCGTTATGAGCTGTCCGATATGAGCGTTATGAGCTGTCCGATATGAGCGTTATGAGCTGTCCGATGTGAGCGTTATGAGCTGTCCGATATGAGCGTTATGAGCTGTCCGATGTGAGCGTTATGAGCTGTCCGATATGAGCGTTATGAGCTGTCCGATGTGAGCGTTATGAGCTGTCCGATATGAGCGTTATGAGCTGTCCGATGTGAGCGTTATGAGCTGTCCGATATAAGCGTTATGAGCTGTCCGATGTGAGCGTTATGAGCTGTCCGATATGAGCGTTATGAGCTGTCCGATATGAGCGTTATGAGCTGTCTGATATGAGCGTTATGAGCTGTCCGATATGAGCGTTATGAGCTGTCCGATATGAGCGTTATGAGTTGTCCTATATGAGCGTTTTGAGCTGTCCGATATGAGCGTTATGAGCTGTCCGATATGAGCGTTATGACCTGTCCGATATGAGCGTTATGAGCTGTCCGATATGAGCGTTATGAGCTGTCCGATATGAGCGTTATGAGCTGTCCGATATAAGCGTTATGAGCTGTCCGATATGAGCGTTATGAGCTGTCCGATATGAGCGTTATGAGCTGTCCGATATGAGCGTTATGAGCTGTCCGATATGAGCGTTATGAGCTGTCCGATATGAGCGTTATGAGCTGTCCGATATGAGCGTTATGAGCTGTCCGATATGAGCGTTATGAGCTGTCCGATATGAGCGTTATGAACTGTCCGATATGAGCGTTATGAACTGTCCGATATGAGCGTCCGATTGACAGAGTAGTTAGAGCGCTAGTCGCTCATGGAAAAGGTGCCGCGTTCGAATCACGGTACGACAAACTCCAGTCTACCCAGCTGTAAATGGATACCTAATTCTGCTCTTGAGTTCGGGAAGGAAAAGGCAGCGATGAAGGGAACTGGTCATCCCACCTCTCATAGCTTTTCCTAGTATAGTGAAGTCTCTAACACTTCACTCCCCTACGACAGTATCTGCTATGGAATTGCCTTGTTTAAGACTCACACACCAATTCATAATATTCGTCAGCCAACTTACAACAACAACAACTATATATATATATATATAATGAGATAGTTTCTCATTAATATACGTTTACTCCTGTTGATAGCAGCACAAAGCATTCCTTGTTCTGGAATCCTCAGTGGAAGAGAGGTAGATAAAAAAAACCACACAGACACTGTGGATAGATTTGTAGACGCTATTAAAAGTGGTTAGGGAGACATGGAAAGACTTGGAGCTAATGGTACAGGATAGGACTTGGCATGAGTTTGTTGAAGGTCTATGCTCCTTGGGGAGCTGTCGGGAAGTGATGATGATATATGTTTACTGTTTGTCTTGGGGGGGGGGAGCGACAGAGATTTTTCGGTCGAAATCGAACAAATATGGAATTTGGGATTAGTCCATTTTCTGGTAATTTGACATCTCCTGAAGTCAAATATAACACAATTAATTGCCAGAATGCATTCTAACAAACAATGTGACTATTTGACTTTTTTTCTGTAAAACTGAAAACTGGCTAGAACAACAAGATGTAACAATAAAACATTTGAGGTTAAAGGGAATATATTTTCAGAATAAAAAGAAATGGAAAACATTTGCTTGTATTTTAAAAACAAAGCAATAACTGTCAATACAAATGTATGACTTACAAGGCAAGGAAAAAACCCATGGTTTAGGGATCTAAATACAAGCGTGTAAGGAAGCACACTATTTTCTGATGTTTCAGGGAAACTAGATCATCTACGTACTATAATAAGGTCAAGGTATTCCCATAGCACAGTGTTTCTCAACCTTTTTATTCTGTAGGAATCCATGAAATAATGTTGAGATCTCAGGGAAACCCCACTGACAAAATTATTATATCAACAGCTAATGGTACCTAAGGGTAATGAGTAAGCTGTAAATATAATAATCCAATAAAATTTATCAATGCTCTTTTGAACAGAGAATGATTTTTTTCAGTGGATCTGTTTATGTTGGCCTAATCTTTTTATCTTTTTGTGTGGTTCCCTCTCAATACAAAGGACATCAACTGTAATGCAAGTCAATAGTGTAGGTTAAAGGAACAGTTTTTCCTTTTTTTTCCATTTTCTACTTGATTTTTTGTTTTACCTTAGAAAAGTAGACCAAAAGTGTTATAATAAATTTCTATTCTACAAGATGCTAATGAAATGTGCTTTTTACAAGAATGAACACGGTTCTGTTACGCACTGCCATACGGGGATGTTCGATCACTGCCCACCACTGCAAGCGCCACCATTGCCCAGCGCGCAAAGTTAAAATAAAGGACCTTTTAATTTTATTTTTCAATCACGATCTCTCGCGGAACCCCTAGCGACCTCTTGCGGAACCCTAGGGTTCCACGGAACCCGGGTTGAGAAACCCTACCATAGTAGATGCTTGCGTTGAGGAGTGACGTGTTAGAAACTTTACTATTCTACGTCCAGCTTAATGAAGTAGGTTGACCAGTTTCCTTTTTTTTTGGTCCTATGTCTTTGATACATTTCTGCGTAGTTCACATCTTTCAACCATTCTCCATATGCATGGAAGTGTTGGTTATATCAGAACGACCTTTCGAAGTGTTATATATTTCCCGATTGTGCGAGCTTTTTGTACTGTGCTGTATTAGTTCTTTATGATACCATTGCTTTGTTACTATTGTTGTAAGAAAATTAGGAGTTTGTTTTTCGAATCCAGTTCCCTTCCTTGCTTCCTTTCTCTTCGCCTAAGTCAAGAGCAGAGTCGAGTACCAATTTACAGCTGGGTAGACATATTTTCACTTTGAAGTATACCACGTAAGCACGTTATGTCTAGAGGAACAACAAACTTTTCACGACAATAGATAATATACAAGCAACCGATTGCAAAGATATCAATCAAAAATGCTGTTTCAACAGACACCTTTCCGGTATGAGCTGTATACAATAACAGAGAAAATTGTAAAAATCCATAAGCAGTTAACACACTTGCGACGAAGAAGTCACAGCCGGCAAGATATTGCAAATATGTTCCGACTGAAGTTTTGTAATATTTTTGATTAAATATTTCATTAAAAGAATGATAAATGAAAATTTGGTGTGGAAAATTGTAAAGGTTAAATCATTCCGTGTCTGCAGAGGTCTCGAAGCAAATACAATACAGGGTTAGTTTTTTGTATCGAAAATTTGGGCCATGACTTCTTATAAATATAGAAGGTAAAAAAATGTGGAAATAAAAATAAATCTGTAATGAAGTACAAATAACAGTGTGAAAATTAATTCCTCAATAAAAATCCACAAAATCCAGCTCCAAATCTCAGAAATGAGGTATACTGAGAAAGGTGGTTGAAGTAACAAGAAGAGATGTGGTCCGCAACCAGACGATACGTCATGGCCTCATAACCCAGCCCCTGCAGCTCCAAGTAGAAAAGTCCCAACTACGATGGTCTGGCTATGTCTGCAGAGTGGGAGAAGATCGGCTACCGTGACATATATGGGAAACTAAGAGCCAGGGATCTAGACCTCCAGGACGACCCATAGTCCGCTAGGAGGACAACATTAAACAATCTCTCAAGGACTAGATGGGAATCAGGCCAGGAGGAAGACAGCCGATAGGATAGTCTGGCGCTCTCTCTCTCTCTCTCTCTCTCTCTCTGGCGCGCTCTCTCTCTCTCTCTCTCTCTGTGGCAAACCTCTACACCCCAGGTAGTAGAGGAACGACTAAAAGTAGAAATTACAGTGTGAACATCACTCAATAAAAATTCACTCTGTCTGTATGACTGAATGCATGTCTGTTTCTCTCTCTCTCTCTCTCTCTCTCTCTCTCTCTCTCTCTCTCTCTCTCTTTTTCTCTCTACATCAACAATTTCACAGTTGACAGACAGACGTGAACCAGCAGTACCTTGCTGTATTGTTTATATTCTGTAAATAATTAGGATAATACGAATAAGTAACTGTAGTGGGTTTGATGGTATTGTATGGTGGTGATATTTCTAAGTGTGATGCATGAGGTCAGCTGTGAAGGCTCCTGAGATAAAATGTAGCTGTGAATTGTCAGAAGGCCCTTCTTGCTACCACTACGACCTCACACCTATCTTTTTTTTACTAATGAATGTGGCTACGTTAAATGTCTAGGGTAATGATATGTAATGTGTTGTGGTAGTTTACAGACACACACACAGATATTTACTAAGTCTAATAATATTAATAAAATGTTATAATACACGGAACTAACTCAGTTGTGTAAAATTTTGATAGTAATTTTCTTACATTTATTTGTTCTGGACCAAGGTTTTATTTTGGCCAGAACATATGAAAGGTTTTAGAAATTATGAAAAAAATGCATGAATATTACATAATAAATGCAAGGTGTGTACATATATATGTTACTAGACTAGTTAATATTATTACTGGTTATAGTAGTAATCTATTGTGGGAGAACTTTTAATGGATGTGCTGTTGGGGTGGCCTCATCACTCCCTGTCTATGGTGACTACACATTGTCCAGTTAATTGATGGAATTTTTATGGGTGTGTTAGGAAATACGTTGAGTTGGTGAACTCTCAGCAGACCAGGCGCTCACGTAACTTGAAGGTGTAGCTCTGGTGCTGAGATCTGGTGGCCCCACCTCTCCGTGCTTGGGGGCAATATCAGAAGTCTGGTGGCCCCCACCTCTCCGTGCTTGGGGGCAATATCAGAAGTCTGGTGGCCCCACCTCTCCGTGCTTGGGGGCTATAATAGGCTGCTCTGACCAAATGTTACTGCACGGGTCCACTCTGGTAAAATTCAACAACTCATTTGACACCGCATTGGTGCCAACTGAAACTCACAGCTCTGCAATCAAAGTATTAGTCATGTGTCAGAATTCCATCCTCTAACCATTTCTGGACACAACACTACACAACAACAACACCACATAGACGGGTCAGATCTTTCTGACCAAACAACACATCTTACCAAGTTGGTTTCACATAGGCTAAGTTCTCCCAGACTACAGATTCTGAAATATGTTCATTAGTTTCCTGCCATAGAATAGGATAGGTGATATGTTTCACTGATCTCAACACTTGATCTGTCCTTCCTAATCCTTGCTGGAGTTTATGTATTTTATTGTCTCTAGACCCTGAACTGGGGCGGGGGGTCTAGAGCGAACCCTTACTTGTTGTAAGGAACAGATTATGCTATTGCAGTATCAAATCACTCGAACCTTAAACAAATATTAAAATGTACAAAGAAATAATTTCAGTCTTACCAGAATTATGAATATAGTACACAGTTAAATAAATGCTAGCAAAACTCAGCTGAGCTGCTGGCCTTATGATGGCGTCCCTCTAAATACTTCAATAGCTTCTGGGAATTACACCACTTAATAATTCACTGTGTCTACAAGGACAACTTATACTGAATGGCACAAAATGCGCGTCTGAGCGCCGATAATATCTTCATCTAGGGCCAATCACTGCCTTTTCTTTTTTCAAATTCAAATATCCTACCAAAAGTCATTTCAGTCAGACCTCAGTCAAGTATGCCTTATTGTCTGTTGGTCCGTCCGTCTCTACTTGCGTTTCACAAAAAAAACACACTTGTTTTTTGAACCAACCCTGCCTTCCCCTACGCAATTTCGCCTTTAAAGTTATTTTTTAGCCACAATTCACCATCCCACCCCGTCTCTTCATTCCACTAGATTTTAGCACTTGCGTCTTCAAGGCCACAACTTTTTGAAAATTAGTGACATGTTTTATCTCAATGCAGACGTTCGCCGATATGAACAACACAGTCTTTTGTCAATATCTTTCTTATTATCTGTCCGTCTGTATAAATGAAAGCATATTATTTCACTGCTCAAGATGGGCCATCCGGCCAGCTAGGTTTTATATTCCTAACATTATTATTAAGAAAAGTTACTTTTCAAATATTTTCTAGAATTTTCTGGAACGCGCTCATCACTGCATTCAAATAAACGGGCTAAGTTATAGCAAAAGCGTCCAATAAATGACTGTGGCGTATAATATCCAAGGTCCCTTTTGTCGATTTCTTTACTTTATGTCAACTTGGGGAACGTGACTTTTTCCTCCTTTCCCCACCAATTTGCGTCCTTTTAGCATTGCTAGTTTCAAGCACGCGTTCAGTCAGATTTTTCCTTTTGATCTCCGTTCTGTTTTGCCTTCAAGTCTAACAATTTAATTTCCATGGCGGGTGATGACCCGCGGCGTGGGCGATCATGTATTCTAGCAGCTTACGCATTAGTTTTTATCCCTACGTTGTATCATTGGAGATATTTTAACGTTGTATCATTGTTAATTTTGTGACAGTAACCCGCCAAAAATGATGGGAATTAATTTCTGCTGTATGTCATCATGAGTGTACTGTTTCTCTTGTAGTCAGTTCATTTCTTTCCATTCCATCTCAACATCATAGCATCTTTGTACTCAAACTTATTGTGACTTATGATCAATTGTCAATGCACTATGAAGAGACTGCAAGGCATGAGCATTCTTTTAATGGGGGTTCAGTTTAGTTTTCGCGAATCAATGCTCGCTTTTTCCGTATTTTTTTCAAAAAAGCTGACTGGATTTTTTCGTTGCTCGTTACAGGACGTCACAGGTGTCAATATTTTATGATTATCTCCTGGACTGAACATTACATGCTCTTCCTGTTGTTTGAATTATGTACTTTAATGAATGTTTCCTATTTTTGTGGATTTTTTTTTCTTTCGGGTAATTAACAAAGTTGCCTAACTACCAGAAAGAAATGTTTGAGAATCATCAATTTTGATTCTTCTTCTTCTTCTGCGATCAGTTTTGTATTCATGCTAAATCTGCAGGCCTGTCCCCAGGACGAAGTCCACAGTCTTTTCTAGGTCAGCACGGCAGCCCCAAGGCTTCTGCTTGAGCTCAGCACCCCTTGGCCAGATCAGACCTCGTGGGTCATTATGGGAACTTTGATTGAATGTCATGAATCTTGCTTCACTGCTACCACTTTGTGTCACAATATTCAACTTTGTCCCACAATCTTGACTCTCTTTAAGTGTTACCATCTTCGTGTAGAATAAAAATCAACGGTGTTTAATTACATCCTTCACCGGTCTTGTTCCAGGTAATTAGCTTTCTTCCATAATAATCACCAAGAGTACTTTATAATCCTCAATATTTTCTCATTTGTTATTACTTTTATATTGTTATTTTCACAGCTGTCTCGGAATTTTAAAGTTAGCAAAGGTTAAACTGTGTTATCCATTTAAAAAAATATATTAACCAGATAAAACAAATATTAACCCTGTTTCAATATCAGTCTTCGCACGCCTTACTTCAGTGTCATTAAACGTGTCCCATTGTAATGAAAGCTACCTCACAATCCTCAACATTATCTTATTTTTTATCACTTAAATATCGTAATTTACACGTCTGTCTCGCAAATTGTATAACTGCCTTTCAAATTTTAATGTTAGCAAAGGTTAAAATGGTCTAACCAAACAGGAAGACAAAACAAAGCCGGCTTTGTGAAATCATTCCATTTTGCTTTTTGTTTAATGAGAACCAATCTTGAAGATAGCGCGCCATTTGCGTGGATCACTCAATCATGTTGCAAAACACTAATGCTGACTATGAGAAGACTAGAACAATAAGTATTGATCGGTGGTCAATTGGAAATCTGAGATCCTGGAATGTAGGTCGGGTGGGGGCGAGAGCATATGCGCGAGGTAAAATATTAATAAGAGTACTATTTGCGTAAGGGAGGTTAGTAGAATTTAGTGAGAGACACAGTATGCCAGAGATAAGGAGAAAAAGAAAACGCCGGCACAAAGCTTGGATAGCAATGGACACTATCAATAAGATAGAAACGCTGCAGCCAAGGTAAATATTGAGGTCCTCTACAATAATATAAGAAGCTAAGTGGGAAACTGCGTTATCAAGGACTAGAATGGAAAATTGTTTAGCGAAATATGAAGTAGCCACTTGGAGTTCTCGGAGGCCCTCAACAGACACAGAGATAATAGAACTACGGCTCTCCTAGGCATGTTGTAAGGGGCGACTAATATGAAGTTGTGCACGCGGCTGGTAGCTCCATCATGTGAAACAAACTGCTACAAGAAACGCCGCTACAGAAGCACGTGAATATTCTGGAGTGGGCTCCTTCATGGGGGATAGCTGCAGTGGTGTATCCATGCTCCATGGGGGGGCGAAAACAAAATGAAGTGACACAAAAATTTTTTTTCTAAAAACTATCTGAGAGTGAGAGAAATGGAAATGTAAATGTGACAATGTGTGAACATTTTCACTAAGGAGAGCTGATAAGATTGAGTGACGGAAAGAACGAGTGAAATACAGTATGTATGCGTTAAGAACGCTAAGAGCAACGCGTAAGAGAGGAAAACATAAGAATTAGAGAGAGAGAAAGAGAGACTGACAGAGAGAAAGAGTGAATAACGTATAGCTGGGAGATTGATAAGAGTAGTGTGTAAGGAAGGAGAGCTATTTAGGATTAAGTGAAGGAACAAAAAACCTCTGATAGAAGAACAGAGATCGGTTAATTAAAAACGAAAGTGACAGAAGGTTTAAGATCAAAGATATATTGACCAGATAAATGTATGAGGGTTTTAATGTGCGTATGTTGAAATAAATTTTGTATAGAGAAGTTATTTATTTTTCTTTCATCTCGCTTTCTTTATCCATCTGACTTTCTCGTTCCTATGTCCTGTGTTGATAATTTTCTTCTGGTATTCGCAAATTCTCGTTCGCTATCTTTCTCATTCTCTAACTTTCTCATTCTCTAACTTTCTCATTCTCTAACTTTCTCATTCTCTAACTCTCTCATTATCTAACTTTCTCATTATCTAACTTTCTCATTCTCTAACTTTCTCATTCTCTAACTCTCTCATTCTCTAACTTTCTCATTCTCTAATTTTCTCATTCTCTAACTCTCTCATTATCTAACTTTCTCATTCTCTAACTCTCTCATTCTCTAACTTTTTCATTCTTTAAATGTTTCATTCTCTAACTTTCTCATTATCTAACTTTCATTCTTTAACTTTCGCATTCTCTTTCTCATTCTCTAACTTTCTCATTCTCTAACTTTCTCATCCTTTAGCTTTCTCATTCTCTAACTTTCTCATTTTCTAAATTTCTCATTCTTTAACTTTATCTTTCTCTAACTTTCGCATTATCTAACTTTCTCATTCTTTAACTTTCTCATTCTTTAACTTTCTCATTCTCTAACTTTCTCATTCTCTAACTTTCACATTCTCTAACTTTCTTATTCTCTAAATGTCTCTTTCTATAAATTTCTCGTTCTATAAATTTCTCATTATTCGAAATTTCTCGTTCTCTAACTTTCTCATTCTCTAACCTTCTCATTCCCAAAATTTCTTACTTACTTACTTAGTCGTTTCTCTTCTACCATAGGGTGTAGAGGTTTGCCAGAGAGAACGCCATTCTGTCTTACCGGCTGTCTTCCTCCTGGCCCGGTTTCAATCTAGTCCTTGGTCCTTGAGAGATTGTCTAATATTGTCCTCCCAGCGGACTCTGGGTCGTCCTGGAGATCTGGATCACTGTCTCTTAGTTTCCCATACTTGTCGTGATAGCGGATCTGCTCTCATTCTGCAGACATGGCCAAACCATCGCAGTTAGGACTGTTGTACTTGGGTCTGCAGGGGTTGGGTTTTGAGACCTTGCCGTATCGTCTTGGTTGCGGACCATGTGTCTTATTGTTACTTCAACCACTTCCTTAGATATCTCATTTTTGAGGTTTGGAGTTGGCTTTTGTGGGTTATAGTCATTGCTCATGACTTGCATCCATACTTCAAGACTAGAACTTAAGTGGAGCGGTATACAGCCATCTTCGTCTTCTTGCCAACTTCTCTTTTGCTGAGGAATCTTCGGTTTATGGCCTGAAAAAGTCTCGCAGCTGCTGCTTTTCTCTAATCTTCTCATTTTTTAACTTTCTCGTCGTCTAACTTTTTCATTTACTAACTTTTTTTATTCTTTAACTTTATCGTTCTCTAACTTTCTTATTCTCTAAATTTCATTTTTTTTTTTTTTTTTGGTTGTTGTTTAATTTACTCATTCTCTACTGTCTCGTTTTTTTTTAAAACTTTCTGATATTTATCTGCCTCATTCTCTAGCATTCTGGCTGTCTAATTTTCTTTCCCAATGTAACGCTACACAGTAATGCAAACTAATGAAAATGTCATGATTATTTATGATCTCAGGGTTTTCCTATGAGAGATAAAAATAACCGGATAAATTAGAGCAGGAAAAGGGAACTGTCATAAAACCACCCGAAAATTAAAAAAAAAAACTTTTTGTACAAAATGTCAAAGATTGAGTTTTGATATAAGAACCCTCGAAGTCCTTATTTCAAAACATATTTGGGTTTGTGAAAGAGAACAGGAGACTGGAACGGGAATAGACGAAGAATACAGAAATGGGGTGAAGCTGTTTATTTAGAACAAGCGCATTAGGGAATAAACATTAAAAAAAAAAAAAAAAACAAGAAATGGCAAGGAAAGAAAGACGCATATCTTAAAATAAAAATGGCGAAACTGTATCGTCACGAACACGTCTGCTGACTAAGGTCTTCGTCCAATATTCTGCACTTTCTAAAGCCTTGTGCAAATATCACCCGCTCTATCAGTTCCCGCGCAAACTTTCCTGTTTGAAGGGTCGGCGTATTATCTGGGAACCTAAAGTTCAAGAAGATGTACAAAAGGCAGCTGTTAACCGCATCTGAATTTTGCTGTAATGAGATAGTCCACAATTTTTAACAATCAACTGCGTTATCATTTGTGGAATGCATAGCAACAAAGTCTGAACAAGCCCAGAGATGAGACCCTAGCAACCTTAATGAAATGTTGCAAAGATTGACAACAGACACCTTTATTTGAAATCCACATCACAGCGCCTCAATTCTTTCTTCTAACTATTTGTTTATTGCCTTTTTTCTACACCGTGTAGTAATAAAGATTACGTGACTCATTTTAAATATGGGAGTTATTTAATTGAATGTTAAAATTTGTCTCATGTTGTTGAATGTTCCAGAACAGAAATCACCGTGCAATGTTTATCAACTGGTTTTCTTTATGTGTGTCCTATCAAATGCTGGTCTGTGTCCAGTTCTTGTCATCAATTCCACTGTGGTGACCTTGTTGTATCATTTCCGTCCTTATGCTCTACAAACTAGACGAAGTATCAGTGGAACAAGAGATAATATGACGACGCTAGCGATGGATTGAGCACACATTGAGAAAACATGTTGATAACATTAACAGGTAGGCCTTGTTCCGGAACCCCCAGGGCAAGGGAAGTAGAGCAGACCCAAGAACACCTGTAGAAGAGATTTTGGAGACAGAAATGAAAATGATGAGAAAGACATGGAAAAGCCTTGTGCTCAGGGCCGGATTATCCATTAGGCTAAGTGAGCTGAAGCCTAGGGGCCCGGATCTTTTGGGGGCCCGTGCATAAGTTTAAAAAATTTTATATTTAATGTATAGATTTTTCAAAAAATGTTTTTATTGTGTTTACCTTAATAATGTCCGCGTCTGTGGCTTAATGGATATGAACGCAGTTTCATAATCCAGATATACCAGGTTCGAAACCTGCTGCAGGCGGTTTGGTAGCAAATCGCTTTGTGTGGATTTTTAACAATGGTATAAGCGCCGTACCGTTCAGAAAGCAATGGCAAACTACTGAACGTAAAAATTGCCTAGAAAAATCACAAAAACAGCCAATAAAAGCTGGGGTTGATTGCCACGTCCTGTAAAGGATATTTTTGTCTTTTGGTTGAAGAAGGTGAAGCGTGTTTTAGGACAGTCACTCACAGTAGCGTACACACCAAGTCATGGAATGGTGTAACGTCTGATGATTTTTTTAATCATGGTTTATTACAATTATAACATCACGTAGATCTAGACGAATACAGTTACATCGAAACAGGAATCTTCATAATGTAGTTAACACACCATACGGCCCTTACACATCCTGGCCTACAAAATCTCTACTCCACATCAGTGCACAAATACTGCATCTACGGCAGTTATATAATAGTCATGGCCTACAAAATCTCTACTCCACATCAGTGCACAAAGACTGCATCTACGGCAGTTATATAATAATCATGGCCTCTCTAAAGATAGCAAACGGCTCACATCATCGCCGTGCTACTGCATAAATAGCATCCTCAAGATACTCTCCTGTGCTATAAGATATAATGCTGGATCCGTAAATATGGCCTCCTCACAGATAGCAAACGGCTCGCACCATCGCCGTGCTACTGCAGAAATATTGTATCCTCCAGATACTCCTCCTGCGCTATAAGATATAATAATGGATCCGTAACTATGGCCTCCTCACAGATAGCAAACGGCTCACATCATCGCCGTGCTACTGCATAAATATTGTATCCTCCAGATACTCCTCACATCAGCGCTGTATTAATAATAATGGATCCTTCTCAAAGATAGCAAACGGGCATCCTCGCCGTGCTACACTCACATAAGCGCTATCATAATCTAATGAGTCCTACCAGCAATTTCTCACTCGACTCCATCCCCGGCAGTCTGCAATAATCTCGCCTTTACTCATTTTTAGCGCTATTATATGACATGTGTAAGTTAATGGATCCTTATCAAAATATTCACAATACTGCTCACCCAGCAGTTTGCAATAATATCACCTATCAACATGTCTTCACATAACACAATTATCCTCTCTAAGGAAATAATAATGGCCTTACATAAATCATGGCCTCTTATATTCAGCACTGTACAGGCTTACCATCAAGAACACACACTATGGGGCGACCTCTCCAGATCGATGCCCAAAACTCACTGCCCACGGGAATACACATCCTCCCCCTAAAACAGCTACGAGACCCGGCTGTTAAAAAAAAACACCGTTCAGTCTCACTACTTGCACGGGCTAGCCACAAATAGCTAAACACCCGTATCTCAAAACAGTTCGGAGTGAACAAACCTCCACAATTGAACTGACTAGCGTTCACACGCTGTGTAACCTTACTTCTACTATTACAATTTAACATAACATTAAAGACAATCACGTCTTCAAGCAATGACAACCCATAATCTAATCTGCTCACCTAATATTTTCCAGATCACGTCCCCTTCCATTAAAATTACTGGTAACAGTTTGCCACACCGTCCGGGAAAAAATGATTTATCATTTTTTAGAAAATTTAAGATCCAAAAATTTAAAGGTTAATGAAATTATATGAAATACGTACAAAAATAAACTCCCCAAAAATTTAACTGTCAATGAAGTTATGTCAAATATCTCTTTAATTAATTCCCAAAAATTTTAAAAATTAATGAAGTTCTATCAATTACCTACAAAAATATACCTATGACAAGAAAACATAGCACATCTACAAAAATATCATCAATAAATGTAAGATAACGACTAAATCATCCAACATACTCATTCAAGCATACCAAAAAAATAATCTAATACAAAACCAAACTAAGTATACATAGTACAAACTAAACAGAAAATAAACTATCGTAAGAGAAAAAGACAAAATATGAAATGGGAATATGATAAGAATCAAATAGAATCATAATTACACAATGAAGACAACAATTCCATACATGTAAAACAAATAGAACTATAAGAACCAATTACATTATCTAAAGTCATATAATTAATTTAACAATACAAAGAATGAAAGTATAAATAGCGTAACACGAAAAAAGAAAGTATACAAGAAGTATGAATTACATCAAAGATGAAACACGGAAGCATAAACAAAATATTAGACAATATTGAAAAGACAACAGAAAAGATGTAAAGAAATGACGAATAGTCAACAAAGAGAGATGACAGTAAAGATGCAAATGTAAAGAAAGTTGGTAACAACACCTAACAATAACTATCTAAATGTAACAACGTATTGTAAAATACAAAAATGCTAAAGTATATTTATATACTAACACAAAAAAAAAGAAAGTTAATGACAAGCACAGCATAATAAGTAATTTAACTAAATTATAAACTTATACATAACTAAAAATAAATTACATCAAATATCACCCAAAAAAAAACAAAAAATTATTAACGATAACACACGTTCCGCATTGACGCATAGTCAAGCGCTAACAACCAAAAAATACATCCAAACATCACAACATTTTCAAAGAATTAATGTCACTACATAATAGTAACCTTAACATACAATCTAGCGCTGGCGCAGAAAAAAAAAAAAATATATCACAATGTCCAAAACACATTTTTTCAAAAAAAATTACAATACAAAAAATGTTTCTTAACGCTAGGTTAAATAAAAATAGTATTTTTATTTCTAAGTAATATGTAGGTATAATTAATAACTAACAATTAAATTAGCTGAGTAACATAAAAATAATCTTATCTTTAAACAGACATACATGAAAAACGTGTAAGTTTTTTTTTTTTTTTTCTTCTTTTTAAAAAAAAAATACATCACAGAAACGTTACATGGGCTAACACACTGTTGAACTGCTTACGAAGTTATAAATATATAAGTGTAATATTATTTATCTTAACTATGTATTATAATCAGATATCTAAATTCTTTAAATGAACAATAGTATCAGCCGTCGCTGTTAATTCTACCCACTTAATTTAATACGAAATTTAAGTTAATTCTAGCTGACAAAAAATCGAATCGTTTAAATTATCAAATGTCATAATTGAGAAAAAATGGAAACCAAGTTTCAGAATACGTCCTTAACTTCAACGCAAAATCATTAATAATACATACAAGTTATGTTTAAAATTACCTTTCACTAAACAATTAATTCAAATAATCTGTATATAAATATGTTAATTAAACATGGTATCAAACCCATGATGAAAAACAAAACCAAAATTTTAAGTAGTGAATAAAAACACTCAGGACTATCTACAGAAATGACTATTACATTGTCTCAGTAAATAAGTTTGTGCATAGAAATTATTTAATGCATAATTAAAATACAGTCATATAAGTAACAACCAACAAATAATTATGGCAATCAAATGTTACAAAGATTACATAATATTTCATTAACAACATATAAAGTTCTATACTAAAGAATACAATAACATTCAGTGTTTGTAAACAGAACAAAAAATAAACAGGACCTTTGAAAAAAACAAAAAAAACAAAAAATTCCTTCGAGGTCTTGCGAACATCTCATCAACACGCAAGGTGACATCATGACACGGTGGGTTAACGTACTGTCTAGGCTCGCTTGAATGGACAAATGGTACATAGTGATCTATATCTCTCGCAGGTAATGTCAAATTAGAATGGTGATCCCGCTCGCTCGCTGTGAGACAATACAAATGAAAATATCTATTTTAATCCATGGTAAGATTATGAGTGAACACGGAAAATTCACTTTACAATTACCCAAACTCCGTGGTGTAAGGTTGTGGCCCTCCTGCGATGTCAACAACTCTCGTCACATAGCAGACAACATAGACGTCCCAGGGACAACCTGACCTATAATTCACAGCTGTCAGTGCGGTAGGCTGAAAAAAATTTACTACCTTCACAAGACCGAGATGATCTCTCAAACCTATCAGCATGACAAGCAAAAGCATTTAAGAACCTATTACCGTTCCTATTACTCTGATTGCTAATAATCTTGCTCTTATATGGAGCACAGTTAACCTGGTTGCAATCTGTATAATTTCTTTTGAGAGCATTGTTATTTGCTCTATTAACACCGTTGTACTGATTTAAATCCCAGTTACAATAGTTATTCTTAATACTTCTTCCCAGATAACAATGTCCATCAGATAGAACTGACTTTTTAGCAGGAAAATTATTACTAGACTCATAAACTTTCATATAATTACTTCTGCTATAGTTTTCTAAACTTTTAGAATCACAATGTTGAGATCTGTCACATTTTTTCTTGTTTTTAGGAGAAGAAACGTTACCGTAGGATGAACTCCCTTGGTACTTTATAACCTTAGGGTTATGTCTCCTATCAAAATTTTTTTTTTCTTTGCTTGTGGTAATGTGTTTAAAAAATGAGTCACACTGCCTTGACTGGGTATGACTAGAAGGTTTGACAATCTCTTTATTTTTTTTCACAACATCTGTTTCCTTTATGGAACAAGCAGTAGTATGTTTGTTACTTGTAACCAACTTATCAGATCTGTCAATAAATACGCTGTTGGTTTTTAACACACTGACTTGAGATTTAGCACTGTTTCTTTCCTTATCTACAGGACTGCCTATTACTGTAGAATTCTCTTTGTTGGACTGTCGCCAAGAAACAATATTATTGGAAATATCATTGGTAGTGCGCTGAAAGTTATATCTTCCCCGAAAAGATACACGTCCACTATTCTCGACCTTAGAATGTGCAAAAAGTGTCTGAGGCTGACTTTTTGCTTTTGTGGTCTGATGATACGAAACTTTCTGTCTATCCCTGTCACCATTGACAGAAGACCACGTATTGCTATTCAAGACTACGTCAAGCAGACCATATATTCTTCTTCTTGCTTCTGCAATCTCAATGTCTCTAAGTGCAATCTGTTCACTTAATCTCTTGCTTAAACTCTCAGCTTTTAAGACCTTGCAGCTTTCCTCTGCTAACAAATTTTCAATCTTAATCAATTTGTCTTTCTCCCTCATTAACTCTTTCACTCTCTCTTTATCAACCCTCTCAATCTCAATATCATGACTATTCGTAAGCCTATCAACCTTCTCTAGGGATATAGTATCCTTTTCTTTAATTTGGCGACCACAAATCACATCGTCACTTAACAGATCAATAAGTGTTTCATTACACAACTTCTCATATTTCTTAATCTGAACTTCTAATTTTCCACCAATCTCCGTCTTCTCTTGAACTTTTTGAGTCAGATTTCTAACTTCGCCATTTTTTTTTTCCACCTGAGCTTCCATCTCTTTAATTTTGCCTAATGCCGAGTCTAATTTTGCTCGAACACAAGCAAGCTCAGAATTTGATTTACATAAATCACCTGTAAGTTTAGTCACTTTTTTCTGTAGCTTATTCACTTCAGCAGTCCTTTTTAAGCAACTTTCCCTTTGCTCCTGTGTACTCTGTTTTATATCTCCTATTTGCTTCTTCTCTTTTAACTCTTCTTCCTGGTCACTATATATGTCGTCGCGCCATAACGTACGCATAATCTTCAATATTTCATCACGTTTGTTACCAATATGCTTGTCCAAAAACAGACGAAGGTCCAAAACTAACAATCTCGCTAGATCCTTAGCCATACTCACATGAGGAATTGACTGAAATCTCTCATCAGCAAACTCTCTTAGAGATCTCGATGCAGAGACCAAAAACTTGTCCATAACATGTGACTCAAGCTCTGGGCCTTTTAATCCCTGATAATCTGTCCCTTCCTGAAACAGATACTCTAATACAGGTCTCATATCCTCCGGATCTGTATCAGAATCCATTGTGACTTGTTTACTTAGTCAACCATATATGTCTTAATTAAACTTTCATTATACCAAATCAAGTTTAGATTTCAAATATTGTATCATCAATCCCTGTACATCATCACATTCTATAATTAATCGATATAATTATCGACAACAACAACAATAGTTATCAATAGAATAGGATAGTGCAGATTGAGGCTCGTTGACATGGACAGAAGTGGCAACATTTACACACAACAAAAGCACTTAACTGAAGGTAATCCTGAACCTTTCGCTAACACACTGGAGAAAGGTAGAAGGACTAAGCTCTCTTGTCTTCAGATCTCTGCCACCGTACAGTATGTCCTCAACAATGCATCAGACGACAGGAACCGATCACAGCAACTCCGCAATCACTTGAGGTATACGTGCAGACGAACTCTCCAACATACTGCACCTATAGTTGAATCTGCATATGGAAAGACTGGAACAAGCACTGTAACAATTATGGCATCAATGTCGCTATCAGATAACAGCTGTTTGATATTGAAACCAACTAATACAGTTAGTTTAGTTGCTACAACATGCCAAGATATGAGGATGGATATGCGCAGTCAGCTGATACCTGTGTACTGTTGAATTAAGCCACGCCCACACAGAGCCAAACATAACAACTTTCAGTGTTCCCACTTGTAAGGACTGGTCCAGAATCTGACCTAATTTACTCTCTTATCACGCGAATGTAATGTGGGTGTTACGACCCGTTGATTTGGTCCACCACTGATAAAAGTTATATTTTTGTCTTTTGGTTGAAGAAGGTGAAGCGTGTTTTAGGACAGTCACTCACAGTAGCGTACACACCAAGTCATGGAATGGTGTAACGTCTGATGATTTTTTTAATCATGGTTTATTACAATTATAACATCACGTAGATCTAGACGAATACAGTTACATCGAAACAGGAATCTTCATAATGTAGTTAACACACCATACGGCCCTTACACATCCTGGCCTACAAAATCTCTACTCCACATCAGTGCACAAATACTGCATCTACGGCAGTTATATAATAGTCATGGCCTACAAAATCTCTACTCCACATCAGTGCACAAAGACTGCATCTACGGCAGTTATATAATAATCATGGCCTCTCTAAAGATAGCAAACGGCTCACATCATCGCCGTGCTACTGCATAAATAGCATCCTCAAGATACTCTCCTGTGCTATAAGATATAATGCTGGATCCGTAAATATGGCCTCCTCACAGATAGCAAACGGCTCGCATCATCGCCGTGCTACTGCAGAAATATTGTATCCTCCAGATACTCCTCCTGCGCTATAAGATATAATAATGGATCCGTAACTATGGCCTCCTCACAGATAGCAAACGGCTCACATCATCGCCGTGCTACTGCATAAATATTGTATCCTCCAGATACTCCTCACATCAGCGCTGTATTAATAATAATGGATCCTTCTCAAAGATAGCAAACGGGCATCCTCGCCGTGCTACACTCACATAAGCGCTATCATAATCTAATGAGTCCTACCAGCAATTTCTCACTCGACTCCATCCCCGGCAGTCTGCAATAATCTCGCCTTTACTCATTTTTAGCGCTATTATATGACATGTGTAAGTTAATGGATCCTTATCAAAATATTCACAATACTGCTCACCCAGCAGTCTGCACTAATCTCACCTATCAACATGTCTTCACATAACACAATTATCCTCTCTAAGGAAATAATGGCCTTACATAAATCATGGCCTCTTATATTCAGCACTGTACAGGCTTACCATCAAGAACACACACTATGGGGCGACCTCTCCAGATCGATGCCCAAAACTCACTGCCCACGGGAATACACATCCTCCCCCTAAAACAGCTACGAGACCCGGCTGTTAAAAAACACCGTTCAGTCTCACTACTTGCACGGGCTAGCCACAAATAGCTAAACACCCGTATCTCAAAACAGTTCGGAGTGAACAAACCTCCACAATTGAACTGACTAGCGTTCACACGCTGTGTAACCTTACTTCTACTATTACAATTTAACATAACATTAAAGACAATCACGTCTTCAAGCAATGACAACCCATAATCTAATCTGCTCACCTAATATTTTCCAGATCACGTCCCCTTCCATTAAAATTACTGGTAACAAAATAATACTAAGAAACATTAATAAAAAATAATTACTAATAAAAGAGGTAAGCAATTGTAACAAACTAACATATCAGTTTATTAATAATACTAGTATGTACCATCCCCATGCTAAGGAGTTTGAAAGAAAAAAAATTAAAATTATTGCCTATATAATGGCACCGAAAAGCCTAGAGGTCCTTCTTGGCTTAGTCAGGACCGGACCTGTTTGTGCTGGTGCCACGCGACACAAAGACTGGACATAAGCTTGTTGAAGTGCTATGATCTCGGGGGAGCTAATTTGTTTTTAACTGATTGATTAAAAACAGACAGCGACGGAAGCAAAGATTGGCAGTGATTCAGAATGTTAACAAGGAGATGAGGTGAGAAAAAGAAAGCAGCAGAATTAGTGTGATACAAAGAGCAAGAAAAAGTGCGAGGACAATGGATAGAAAGAGAGAAAGAGGAAGTCGAAGTTGAGGAGGAGCATAAGAGAAGAAGAAACAGAAGACGTAGAAGAGAGAAAAATATAGCTTTAGTTGAAAAGATGAATGAGAGGGGAAGGTGGAATATGAGGGGACGAAGGAGGGAAAGGATATCGTGACGATGAAAAAAAGAAGCATTAGAGAAAAATGAGGATATAAAAGGTAGCAGTAAGGAAAGGAAGGAAAAATCAATATTATACTTAATCAAATTTTCATAATTTAAGGCAGTCACAACAGTCAAAGCTATTTTTTTTTTCTTATGAATGCAGTTATTATCACGTGATACTCCCAGGTGGTCAATAGCAGATACTGCCTAAGGAGAGTGAATTGTAAGAGACTTCACTATACTAGGTCCAGCTTTTTTGAGGGGTGACTAATTCCCTTCTTTGCTACCTTTGCCTTCCCTAACACAAGAGCAGAGTCAGGTAACAAAGTACAGCTAAGTGGAGTGGTTCACACTTTGGAACCCATTAACTTTAACCACTCCACCCTCTATGGGTTCGAGACCCACTCTCTATGGGTGCGAGACCCACTCTCTATGGTTGCAAGACATGCAGATGTTGTAGAATGCGAATCATCATAAACACTATATGATACACAGAACTCAAAAGTATTTGTATAAAATAGAACATAGACAACGTGAATTATTTACCGAATCTTAGTCACATTCTGTAAATAACATTTTCTCAAAATAAACTTTTATCGCATTTTTTTCTCTTATCTGGCACATTTCGTGAGCTAGAAGAAATAGGATGCGAGGCTTGTAAAAGCGCTCTAAAGGGGGTACGAGGCTTCATAAGGCGCTCTAAAGAACACGAGGTTTCATAAGGCGCTCTAAAGGGGCGCGAGACTTCATAAGGCGCTCTAACGGGGTGCGAAACTTCATAAGGCGCTCTAAAGGGGTGCGAGGCTTCATAAAGTGTTGTAAAGGAGCGTGAGATAATGTTAAGAGGCACTGCTCTAACAAATTGATTTCGCGCTAATAAACGATTATATTAGTCTATGTAGGAATGCACTCGTGTGAACCTGATAAATTAATGTTTATTATACGTTTTATGTTTAGTCTTTTCTGTCTTTCTTTTCGAAGTGGACAATTTTGGACCTGGTTTAAATAAGGCCTTAAATCCCACCCCCTGCAGACCCAAGTAGAACAGTCCCAACTAAGATGGTTTGGCCATGTCTGCAGAATGGGAGAAGACCGGCTACCACGACAAGCATGGGAAACAAAGAGCCAAGGATCCAGACCCCCAGGACGACCCAGAGTCCGCTGGGAGGACAACATTAGACAATCTTTGAAGGACCGAGGACTAGAATGGAACCAGGCCAGGAGGAAGACAGCCGATAGGATAGTCTGGCGCTCTCTCTTCCAAACCTCTACACCTCACGGTAGAGGGGGAACGACTAAGTAAGTAAGTAAGTTAAATAAGAACACGTGCATATGTAATCAGCTATACCAGTGATTCTGAATCTGTGGGTTACGGAAAACATCGTGATGGGTCGCGCCCCTTACGATTCCCTTACTCAAAGTTTTTAACGACATGCCTTTGGATGTTTACTTGTAAGTTCTAGTACTGTACATGGCTTCACCAACTGTGAAATTAGATTCGTTGTCGTAAACAGGCTGAGAACCACTGAACTATACTATATGTTAATCATCCATTTTGTTTGAAAAATTAATTATTCAAGCATAATCGTGACCTGAAAAGGCAAACGTGTGTAGGTGTAAACTACGCTTACCAAACATAGAGAGAGAGAGAGAGAGAGAGAGAGAGAGAGAGAGAGAGAGTGAGAGAAAGAGAGAGCGAGAGAGAGAGAGAGAGAGAAAGAGACAATGCTATAGAGAGTGGCAGAGACAGAGAGAAAGACAGAAATAAAGATAGAGAAAGAGAAAGAAAAATGGAGAGAGAGAGTGAGAGAGAGAGAGAGAGAGAGAGAGAGAGAATGCGATAAAGAGAGACAGAAACAGACAGAGAGAGAGAAAGACAGAGAGATAAAGATAGATAGATAGATAGATAGATAGATAGATAGATAGATAGATAGATAGATAGATAGATAGATAGATAGATAGATAGATAGATAGATAGATAGATAGATAGATAGATAGATAGATAGATAGATAGATATGGGGAGAGAGAGAGGGAGGGAGAGAGAGAGAAATAATGGCTCTAAATGACCACTGATGAAAAGATTATACTCGTAATTCCAATTAACTGATGGAAGCTGTTCAGATGGGGAATTTAGAAACAGGCTTAGCAAGCTGTACCGTGTTGTTGCGGGGAAGGGGGACAGTGTGTCTCTGAGAATTTAAAAACAACATAAGGACAAGTGCTTTCATAGGCGTGTCGCTAGAGACGCCCAATATGGGGTTACTTCATGGAGCCACCAGTCTTATCATGTAAAAAGAATTGCATCAGTAGCTTCCGCTACAAGAACACGTGAATGCATTAAGGCAGGCTTCCTGTCAGTGGGACCAACAATAGTGCTCTATTTAATAGAGAGAAGACACAAATAATATAAATTTATATAAAGGTACAGGTAGCCACATTACAGATAGTACCGTAGAGAGTGATGGGTTAAAGACTTCGTCATACTAGGTTAAGTTTTTGTTAATTAATATGAAACAAATATAAAGGTATGTTATCAGGCACTCGCAGGAAATAAAGAAGTAGAACACCAGACAACAGAAAAACAACAGACATGAGTGGCTTACCCAGGATTTGAACACTGGACCTTCCGTGCGACAACCCCGCCTAGCCATGCAAGTGAATCACACTATCCTCCCTGCCATCTACGCATCATCAAAAATGATGTTTCAATGGCAGGTCATCAGTGCGAACCACAATACACGACACCGGAAGTCCACCATGGGCAGTTCAGCCTATTAATGACGCAATCACTTCTGTTGTTCCTTATGTGTAATAAGTTTTTGTTAATGAATTTCCCTTCCGTGTTGTATTTGCTTTCCTTAACTCAGAATCAGGCACGGTATACTGGAGCGTGACACGACGGGGTTTCGATGCAGCAACATAATAACATCGCCACGAGAAACATACGCTCTAACCGTCTGGTGGGTTGTCTCCGCTTCTCTGCACTAGTGGTCCACTAATGGCCAAACTTCGAGTAAAAAGATGAGGATTTTCAAAGGTATCAACCTTCGATCAAGATTATTCTTGGCAGAGATATCAATAGAATAATGATGCTTCTGTATCATGGAGTCCCACAGGGATTTGTAGAATGTCAAGTACAACAACTGAGTTATCTAAATTGATATTAAATTTAGTATTCTCCGCCCACTTCTGTGAGAAAATAGGTTTTGACTCGTATTTTATGAGCCCCAGCTGAAGGTGATTCAGCAAAATGTTAATTTGATAGCTCTATATTTATGAAAAATGAGTCACACGGGTGCAGACATCAAATTCACTCATTTTAATGATGGACTCAACTAATGATTTATATTTACATATAAAACACGATATTTAATTGTGAATTATGTGATCAACATGGTTAAAATGAATAAGATTGATTTTTGTTCAGAAAAAACACAGTTAAATATACCTTCATTGAAAGATATTCAGGAATGGTGGTTTTGTTAAATTAAAGTGTCCGTTAGCTGAGCCAGTACTGGGTACTTAAACTGGCGGTATGGGGACAGTTGAATTCCGGTTCAGTCACTGCTGGTTCCCCGTAGAGTTTTAACGGTTTCTTCTCTTCAGGAGTCGAGTCTTTTTGGTAGGAGCACGTCCTATGCAATGCCGTGATAACTGCTCAGATTAACTCAGATAACTGCTCGTCAAGGGTCCTCAAGACCCTATCTATTATTAGTATCTAGCGTCGACATTTGGTAACTGGTACAAAAAACTGAGAGAAAACTAATGCCTCCCTTGAGTATTATGTTTTCTGGTGTAAGCATCAGGTAACCTCCTCTTCCCTCCACCATTTCATCCTCCTCAGATTTTTTCCCGATGCTCATGAGCATTAAATCTCAGCCCATCGAGTCTGATGAAAGTGTTTTAGGAGAGCGGTAGACTGCAATTTATCTATCTATCTATATATATATAAGCAATTCATACATGTCAAATACCAATAACAGTGAGCAATGCAGTTAGCGACCCAAAGCTAGACTGCTTGCGTCAGAGTCAGCGAACCAGAGCTGACCAAGACCCTACTCCTCCTCCAAGTGGTGGTCCTGGAAACAGGCTGCATCACTGCAGTCTGGCTGAGTGAGTAGGGATCGAAGAGGGAAGGCTAACCCAGTTCCAAAAATGCCGTGCTTAAGTCGGATGTGTCGGCCGGAAGGCGCAAATATCGCAGCTTCGCTGTAAACGGACACAGCGCAACCAACGTCCTTTTCAGGACGAACAAAAAAGAAGAAGAAAAAACCAATAAAAATTAATAAAATGTACATGCAATTAAGATACTGCTCAAAATCATACAGGAAAGAATAAAAAGTAAAGTAGACAGCGAAATCCAAGAACAACAGTTTGGTTTTAGACGGAACAGTGGAACAAGAGAGGCAATATTTTGCCTAAGAAGATTAGCAGAAAAATATACAGAGGTCCAAAAAAGTATGTATATGTGCTTCATTGACTATAAGAAGGCTTTTGACAGAATCCATCATGAGAAAATAATTGAATGCCTCAAAGACATAGGTATTTGTCACGTAGGGTTTATATTCATTTAATTTCCTACATCTTCTTCCTATTCTTTCACCCGAATTCTCTCTTTTATTATCTCTGTATTCCCTTTTTCCTGTATATTTTTCATCCATTCGTTTTGCGAATATTATTTTCATATAATTCGCAAACTTTACCTGTTTTCCTTTCTCTAAAACTGAGAATCGCACCTGGGTGGTATTGCGTACATGTCAGTCGCGCTGGTCGGATGATAGGCGTGAATTTACAGCATTCGCTAGACATTCGTCTGAGGGTCTCTGGCCGGGGGCGTGAAAATTCACCCGAGGGACATGGAAAGTAGACAGAGAGTCTGCATTTCAGTAAACGCATGAGGCTTTTCGTCAGAAAAAAACCCGGCTTAGCGTGAAAATCCACTCCGCACTGCAGACGGTGGTCTGAGATTTGCAACTCATGCAAGCCCTCGGCCACTGATGGCTGTTACGTCACGCGATAAGCGGACGAAGGTGTTATACGGACAGGGGAGACTATTTCGCTTGGCGAAATAAGATTAGGATCCTGTGTCCGATTTTAAAGATATTGGCCAAGTTTGAAACTTTAATTTCATTCTCGCTCATAGACTCACAGTAGATAGGTTGCTCGTAAACAGAATAGTTGTTAGCGAAGATCTCAGTTTGTTTCGGCAATTTGTCGAACTTCTAGACTTCCAGAAATATTTTCAGCATTTTTATTCTTAAGTTGTGCGACTACCTGTAATTCTGTGGTTGAGGTAATTAATATGATAGATATATAGATTTTGTGAGTGTTAAAGTGTTTAATCGCTTAATTCATTTTAATCTATTTCTTTAGCGCAGAAGAGAAATAAAGTGGTAGGCTATTATATTTTCTAGGGAAGCATTCAGTGGAAAGCAGAATAAAATTAAAATTTCTAGCTTATAACGGCAATTGTAGCTATTTATGAATTTAATTTAACCGCTAATACTCAGTCGAGTGTATTTTTCTAAACTAACGTATAAACTCTAGAATCGAGCCTCATGAATGGTGACGGAATACGCACGTGTTCCTAATTCATGAGGATTGCTGATTTTTAAATATAACTTACGTCACGGGAAGTTTAAATGATAAGCAAAGCTCTCTGCTTGCAAGTTTAAACGTAAGTTATAACCAGTACATATTCTGTTTATTATATTATATGTGTTATTTTTTCCTCCACACAGTGAAAGTTTTGGGGTGACCCTAACTTTACCAGCACCTAGTAGTAGTTTCCATACTTGTGAAGAAATAGACAGTCCTTATTTTGAACCACGTGGGTTTCTTAAGTACCACTGGACTAACAGTGCATATGCAACCCGAGTTAGCCAGAAATACTATATCCCAATAACGGGTTTTCAAAGACTGTAATGATAAATACTGGACCTTGGAGCCAGATCTTAATTTCTTCTAGAAAAACTCTACGTAATTTTTCTGCCTGGTGGCGCGAAATACTTCAAGTATTAACTAACATTTCCCGTCTATATATATATATATATATATATATATATATATATATATATATATATATATATATATATATATATATATATATATATATATATATATATATATATATATATATATATATATATTTTGTGGACAAATCTGTGGTGTGACTAAAGTGAATCCTATACTGAGGGAAGGCACCGACCTGACATTCATCATTTCTAGAAACCTACGCTATTGACACTGTGCTCTGCTAACTCCCGCGCCTGGAATAATTGTTAAGTGACTTAATCAGACATTTGAACAAATTTGCACACCCAAGTAGTCGTTCCCGGAGACTCCGAGTTAAATACGTCTTTTGGAACTGGGGACTTCTTGGCAGAAGACTGCATTTTTTTTTGAGTCTGTGTGAAAATCTAAAATCAGTGTGTTCCAAGAGGCAGCGAGCAAAGTCATGAGTACCTGTATGAGAGGCCATGGCGGAATGAATGAGTGTACGCTGGTTTGAGTGATATTTTCACTATTATATCTTTGACACCCTGTTGCTGTCCTATTTGTTTTTTTCAATCTGCATAATTTGTTGCTAAGGCTAGAGTTCTTGTGTTTTTGTCTTAGGTTAAATCAGATTTTTTTCAAACTCTGTGCATATAATTACGAGATAAAACAAAGAAAAACTCTTAGACTCAAACCCTATGTATCTGTGACTCGGGCGCCATCATCTGTTCTCTTAACGGGGCCGGGCTAAACCTAGAGTTAACACTATAACGGGGCTATCATCCTTGCAACATTTCCTTGAATTTTTATGACTATGTGTATATGTATTCTCCTTGATGTACTTTCTTTGATGTTGTGAGCCGATTTTTTTCCTGATATTAAAATCGCTCTTGAACTTAATAATAGTGTTTGGTCAGCTCGTTCTAGATAATATATATATCATTGCTATAGTTTTCCCACGTCTGTGTGTTTACCTGTCGTCACGTGTATGTGCGTGCCTGTGAGTGATAGAAATATACGTAATATGTATATTGGTGTAGTCTGTCTGACGCTGTAACAACTGTTGTAGAAGATAGGTGAGAGAGAGAAGAATTCTTTTCGCTTTCAGAGACAGCCACTATATCAAAATCTATCATCTCACGTGTGTGGAAATTCTATTACCTTTCACTAACTCTCACTGAGTCTATCACCTATTCAAACTTATTCAGAAGGGACCAAACCTAGTCTTAATTCTCCTATCGAAAATCTACGACAAATGGGTTCTCGTCCGACGGATTTTTGAACTTAGAATAGGAAGACGAGTACGACAAATGGGTTCTCGTCCGTAGGATTTTTGAACTTAGAATAGGAAGACGAGTACGACAAATGTGGACTCGTCTATCTGGATTTTGAACTTAAGATTCTGTATTCTGTTATAGAGTAAGAGTGTGATGTCTTGTGACTGTGTATCTTTTAAAAAAAATATTACCCCCTAGACTAGCGATCTGTTTACGGGCGTGCTGACCACACAAACTAATAAGTTTTTTTTTTCCACAGCATCTTTGAATAATATACATTTTGGTTACAGGTTGATTTTGTCGGGATATATGTTAACTGCTGATTGTAATACTAAATGCTGGTAAAGTGGTGAGTGTATAACATTCACTGGGTACTGAGGCAGAACGGCGTTTGAACTAAGTTAAGGAGTGTGTTTCGGACTTTTTGTCCAGATTAATTCCCTCCCTTACCCGATCTGACTTCAGGGGCGAACTTATAGTGGATTTTTAAAAATTAAGGGATTATTTTTCTCTTTAATTTTTGCAATATTCTTTTGCTTTTCCACTGTAGCAACTTATTTTTCAGTTGTAATCTTAACTACCATTTAGTTGGCGTAGTCGTGTTTTGCATTAAGTGCTTTATTGCCGATAATAGCAGCGATAGTTAGATTTTATTTTGGAGGAGGTATCCCAGGGTTTAAGGATATCATCTTTTGATTTTTGGTAATTTTTTTTCTCGTAAGTGGTAGGAACCAGTGTATCCTTTTTCCTATTTTCGTTCTCCACTAGTCTCAGTCACTGACATAATATGGCCGAGAGGGCAAAGCTTAGACAACTTCTCAGGGACGAAGCGAGAGAGGAGGGACTGGAAGGAGAGGAAGCGAAAGCTTTTGTCAGAGACGAACTGGAGAGATATGATGCGGAGAGGAAAGCAGCTGAAGCTTTACAGCAGAAGAAGATGGATGAAGAAATGGAAATTCGCAGGGCGAACGAACGAGAGAAGGAGAGACAGCATGAGGAAAGAGAGAAGGAGAGACAGCATGAGGAAAGAGAGAAAGAGAGACAGCATGAGTTAGCTCTTAAAACTCTGGAATTCCAAAGGCGTGGGGCTGCCTCTACCTCCAGCAATGGAGAGTCTTCTCCTCATTATTCCTTAACTGACCCTGCTAACACTCAATCCACCCATCTCACTGCTATGTCTTTTCCGCTAGAATCTTTCCCTTGTCCAAATGAGAAGATTGACACTTGGCTAGAAAAATTTGAGAAAATTGCAACTCTGTACGGTTTAGAGAGGTCGCGTTGGAACATTAAGCTTTCTCAGGCTTTGAAAAGTTCTGCGTATGATGTTTACGCCAAACTGGAAAGCAGCCAACAAGACAACTATGATCTGTTGAAGAAAGCGTTACTGGAGCGCTTTGAAATGAACGCTCGCAAATTTTTGCAACTGTTTCGCAACAGCCGGAAAGAGAATTCTGAAACTTTTCAGCAGTTCTCGTCTCGTTTGAAGGGTTATCTGACAAAGTGCCTAGAGCTCTCACAGCTCCCCTCTACCTATGAAGGTCTTGAGGAATTTGTTTTAACAGAACAAATAAAGAACACATTGTCTGCTGATACCCGGAGATTTCTCGCTGAGCAGGGGGCAGAAAAACTTGAAGACATTTTGGAAAAGTCTGAGCGTTATCACAATGCGCTGGCTGAACTACCGGCCACAAAGCGGAAACCGACAGAGGAGCATTTTCGAAAACATAACCTAGAGCAATCTTCTCAGGCTTCTAACCTAGATAACCACAGAGAAACTGGACCTCAAAACCCCCCTCCTGAAAAATCCAAGTTCTACAAGAACAAGTACCCCAACCACCCCAAACAGTCTGATCAACCCGACCGTCCTTCATGGCAGCGTGGCCAGAAAGGTCAAGGTGGCAAAGGGAGAACCCCTGAGCACGGGACATATGATCAGACCGAGCACACCGAGCCGAAACGCATCGGATGCTTATTGACAGTCTCGCAAGGCGGAATTGTTGACAGTGATTCCCAACCTGTTGGGGATAGACCCTCAACGCGAGGTACTGTTACTTTGAACGGTTCTCAAACTTCTTGCTTATTTGACACGGGGCTTTCTTACGATTGCATTGTTGCCAGAAAGCTGGTTAAACCCGGTCAAGAGACAGGAGAGACCGTCAAACTTTGTGGAGTTCGTAAGAGTGATGCACCTACAGCGCTTCCCATCGCATTGGTGGAGATACACTCTGACTTTGTCAGAGGCGTGATCAAAGCGGCGGTGATGGATGATCCCATCTACCCAGTCATACTTGGCGGGAGATACGTGTGTATTGGGAAACCGGAAGAGCCGATTGTGGCAGCAGTAACTACAAGAGGGCAAACCAAGAAGGAACGGGAGCCTGCGCCTAATTTGTTACCCATGGAACTTAAAGAAGCGCAATACAAGGGCCCTACTTTGGCACCCTGCTTTAGGAAACTGCCCATGGCTAAGGAACCCAAACCGCACGGGGACATTTTTTCTAAGGATGGCGTACTTTATCGGAGAACGGGCAAGCCTGACCAAGGTTACAACCAGCTCCTAGTACCGAAACAGTACAGAAGCCAAATCCTAGAAATGGGGCACTCTCTTCCCTTCAGCGGACATATGGGACAGAACGCCACAAACCAACGGATAACCACTCATTATTGGTGGCCAGGAGTAAACACTGATATTATCAGGTACGTCAAATCCTGTGCCCAGTGCCAACGTGTACCACCCAAGCAACGAGCACCCCCAGTCCACATGGGTGAAATGCCAATAATGGGAACACCATTCGAACGGGTTGTGATCGACATTTTAGGGCCTTTCGAAAGGACTAAAAGAAGGAACAGGTTCATCCTGACCTTAGTCGATACATGCACTTTATGGGCAGAAGCTATCCCGCTAACATGCGCAGATGCCAAGCATGTCGCAGAAGCCCTCGTGCAGATTTTCACTCGGTTGGGATTCCCTCAGCAAGTGTTGACGGATAATGGATCTCCATACCGAAACCTGTTGATGGATGAGATCGTTAAGATCTTGAGGACCCAGCACATCCACACTAAGCCATATACTCCGGCCGGAAATGGGCTCGTGGAACGTGCTAATGGAAACCTCACCATGATGCTAAGTAAGCTGGCACAAGTGAAACCTGAAGATTGGGATCTCTGTATTCCTGCAGCATTATTTGGCTACAGAGAATCTCCTCATACTTCCACAGGATTTCCGCCAGCTACCCTCTTATTCGGCAGACCCATTAAGGGCCCGCTTGAAGCCTTACTTCAGTCTCTGACAGACGAGAAGGCTGATGAGACAGTTGTCTCAGCCAGCAAATATGTGTCGGTTTTAAAGGAACGGTTGAAACTAGGGTGGGACCTAGCAACGACTAACTTTAAGCGAGCACGCACCAAGCACGCTAACCGATACAGGAAAGTCGCGGAAGAGAGAGAACTGGAAGCAGGAGAGAAAGTTTTGGTGTTGCTCCCTACCGAGAACAACCAACTGAAGATCGGATGGCAAGGGCCGTTTACCGTCCTGAAAAAGATTTCTAAGGCTAACTACCAGATCTCTATTGAAGGAAAGGAGAAGGTTTTCCATTTAAATCTCTTAAAGAGATACTTGGAAAAACCAGTGCCAACCTCCGACCATCTCCTGACGATCGCCAAAACTGACGAAGATGACGAGAGTGGCAGGAATATTCCACCGCTATCACAGGAAATCTTTCAAAAATGTCAGAAGCGGCGACGCTCTTTCAAGCGCGCATATGAGACATTCCAGGGGAAGGAAACTTTGAGGAGTGGACTTGAGTAGGAATTGGACAGAGATGGAGGGGGAAGAGGAGAGGGAAGAAGACAGACACCCCGAAGCTACGGTTATAGGAAATTAAACTCCATAACGTAGACATGGAGTGCTTCCATATCTTAAAGGGGGGAGGCTCTGTCACGTAGGGTTTATATTCATTTAATTTCCTACATCTTCTTCCTATTCTTTCACCCGAATTCTCTCTTTTATTATCTCTGTATTCCCTTTTTCCTGTATATTTTTCATCCATTCGTTTTGCGAATATTATTTTCATATAATTCGCAAACTTTACCTGTTTTCCTTTCTCTAAAACTGAGAATCGCACCTGGGTGGTATTGCGTACATGTCAGTCGCGCTGGTCGGATGATAGGCGTGAATTTACAGCATTCGCTAGACATTCGTCTGAGGGTCTCTGGCCGGGGGCGTGAAAATTCACCCGAGGGACATGGAAAGTAGACAGAGAGTCTGCATTTCAGTAAACGCATGAGGTTTTTCGTCAGAAAAAAACCCGGCTTAGCGTGAAAATCCACTCCGCACTGCAGACGGTGGTCTGAGATTTGCAACTCATGCAAGCCCTCGGCCACTGATGGCTGTTACGTCACGCGATAAGCGGACGAAGGTGTTATACGGACAGGGGAGACTATTTCGCTTGGCGAAATAAGATTAGGATCCTGTGTTCGATTTTAAAGATATTGGCCAAGTTTGAAACTTTAATTTCATTCTCGCTCATAGACTCACAGTAGATAGGTTGCTCGTAAACAGAATAGCTGTTAGCGAAGATCTCAGTTTGTTTCGGCAATTTGTCGAACTTCTAGACTTCCAGAAATATTTTCAGCATTTTTATTCTTAAGTTGTGCGACTACCTGTAATTCTGTGGTTGAGGTAATTAATATGATAGATATATAGATTTTGTGAGTGTTAAAGTGTTTAATCACTTAATTCATTTTAATCTATTTCTTTAGCGCAGAAGAGAAATAAAGTGGTAGGCTATTATATTTTCTAGGGAAGCATTCAGTGGAAAGCAGAATAAAATTAAAATTTCTAGCTTATAACGGCAATTGTAGCTATTTATGAATTTAATTTAACCGCTAATACTCAGTCGAGTGTATTTTTCTAAACTAACGTATAAACTCTAGAATCGAGCCTCATGAATGGTGACGGAATACGCACGTGTTCCTAATTCATGAGGATTGCTGATTTTTAAATATAACTTACGTCACGGGAAGTTTAAATGATAAGCAAAGCTCTCTGCTTGCAAGTTTAAACGTAAGTTATAACCAGTACATATTCTGTTTATTATATTATATGTGTTATTTTTCCTCCACACAGTGAAAGTTTTGGGGTGACCCTAACTTTACCAGCACCTAGTAGTAGTTTCCATACTTGTGAAGAAATAGACAGTCCTTATTTTGAACCACGTGGGTTTCTTAAGTACCACTGGACTAACAGTGCATATGCAACCCGAGTTAGCCAGAAATACTATATCCCAATAACGGGTTTTCAAAGACTGTAATGATAAATACTGGACCTTGGAGCCAGATCTTAATTTCTTCTAGAAAAACTCTACGTAATTTTTCTGCCTGGTGGCGCGAAATACTTCAAGTATTAACTAACATTTCCCGAATATATATATATATATATATATATATATATATATATATATATATATATATATATATATATATATATATATATATATATATATATATATATATAGATATATATATATATATATATATATATATATATATATATATATATATATATATATATATATATTTTTTGTGGACAAATCTGTGGTGTGACTAAAGTGAATCCTATACTGAGGGAAGGCACCGACCTGACATTCATCATTTTTAGAAACCTACGCTATTGACACTGTGCTCTGCTAACTCCCGCGCCTGGAATAATTGTTAAGTGACTTAATCAGACATTTGAACAAATTTGCACACCCAAGTAGTCGTTCCCGGAGACTCCGAGTTAAATACGTCTTTTGGAACTGGGGACTTCTTGGCAGAAGACTGCATTTTTTTGAGTCTGTGTGAAAATCTAAAATCAGTGTGTTCCAAGAGGCAGCGAGCAAAGTCGTGAGTACCTGTATGAGAGGCCATGGCGGAATGAATGAGTGTACGCTGGTTTGAGTGATATTTTCACTATTATATCTTTGACACCCTGTTGCTGTCCTATTTGTTTTTTTCAATCTGCATAATTTGTTGCTAAGGCTAGAGTTCTTGTGTTTTTGTCTTAGGTTAAATCAGATTTTTTTCAAACTCTGTGCATATAATTACGAGATAAAACAAAGAAAACTCTTAGACTCAAACCCTATGTATCTGTGACTCGGGCGCCATCATCTGTTCTCTTAACGGGGCCGGGCTAAACCTAGAGTTAACACTATAACGGGGCTATCATCCTTGCAACATTTCCTTGAATTTTTATGACTATGTGTATATGTATTCTCCTTGATGTACTTTCTTTGATGTTGTGAGCCGATTTTTTCCTGATATTAAAATCGCTCTTGAACTTAATAATAGTGTTTGGTCAGCTCGTTCTAGATAATATATATATCATTGTTATAGTTTTCCCACGTCTGTGTGTTTACCTGTCGTCACGTGTATGTGCGTGCCTGTGAGTGATAGAAATATACGTAATATGTATATTGGTGTAGTCTGTCTGACGCTGTAACAACTGTTGTAGAAGATAGGTGAGAGAGAGAAGAATTCTTTTCGCTTTCAGAGACAGCCACTATATCAAAATCTATCATCTCACGTGTGTGGAAATTCTATTACCTTTCACTAACTCTCACTGAGTCTATCACCTATTCAAACTTATTCAGAAGGGACCAAACCTAGTCTTAATTCTCCTATCGAAAATCTACGACAGTATTGATGGAAAAGATATAAGAATACTCAGTAACCTTTATTGGGAGCAAACTGCCACAGTAAGATCGGGAAGGAATTATTCACCATACATAGACATAAAAAGAGGTGTCAGACAAGGTTGTGTGCTGTCCCCCTGCCTATTTAATTTATACACCGAAAAAATTTTCAAACAGATACAGGAAATACCAGGACTGAACATCAGTGGAAGATCAATAAACAACCTTAGATATGCAGATGATACCGTGTTGTTAGCTGAAAGCGAACAGGAGTTATAAGAACTAGTGAAGCAAGTGAACAGTATAAGTCATGAATATGGACTCGACATTAATATTGAGAAAACTAAAACTATGATAATTAGCAAAACAGACGATAAACCCACATTAAAGATAAGCGTAAATGGGAAAATCCTGGAACAAGTCAAGAGCTACGTATATCTTGGTCATATAATAACAGAAGATGGCAGATGTGAAACAGAAATCAAGAAGAGAATAGGAATGGCCAAAGCTACATTCAACAACATGAAACATATACTGACATCCAAACAGTTATCTCATAAATTAAAACTGAGAATCATAAAGTGTTATATATATTCTGCATTTCTGTATGGTGCAGAAACATGGACGATGAATAAGCATTTGGAAGAAAGAATTGAGGCTCTTGAAATGTGGATATATAGAAGAATGGGGCGTATCTCATGGAAAGAGATGAAAACAAATAAGGAGGTCCTAGAAAATCTAGGTATGAAAAGAGAACTAATGAGAGAGGTCAAAGTTCGGCAGCTAAAATACTTTGGCCACATAAAAAGGCATAACACCTTGCAGAAGACCATAACAGAAGGGAGAGTTGAAGGTAAACGTGCAAGGGGAAGACAGCGCTATAAGTGGGAAGATAACATCAAGAGATGGACGGGAAAGAGTCTATCAGAGTGTACCACCAAGACAAGAGACAGAAGACGTTGGAGATCCATTACAGCCAACCTCCGTTGTGGAGATGGCAACTGATGATGAGGTTAAGAATTATACCCTGACTCTGATGCGCAGAAAAGGCCGTAAAATGTCGTGCACATGTTTAAGGTGCAATCGCCCCTCAAGTGGCTAGGTTTACTGGTTTATATATATTCCTAACTGTTGACACAGAGCGAAGGTTCCTCAGACTGGTGGCTTTCAATACTATATTTGAAGTTTTATACTCTGTAATTTTATACGATAATCCTAGTCTTATAGCATTTTTTATAATGGAATACTTATTACTACTCCTTATTCTGTCTATGATCTTCTGAAGAAGGTAAGGAATATAATTGGACAGTCTTAAACGGTGCTAGGTTTTAAGGTTGAAGTTCTACCCACGCTCAGATGGCGCCTTGTGGGGTTCCAATGGGTAACACCCAGTCATATTATGTTTAGTTTAATATTCTAATTTCAAATCAACCACAAGTAAAGCGTCTTAGCTTTAGTAGAGGGTACCCCACTACTCGTCTGAACATTATTGACATTGTTACGGGATTTCTCCCTCTTGCTCTGCAGTGATGGTCAAACAAGGTCAAAATTCAGAGTATCTACTGAGGGTCTTCAAATGTATTATTTAAGTGCAAAAAATCCCATTAGTTGACTTACACGCGTGTCTTTAATCTGTCTCCAGATTAATATTTTCCGACAAGTTCATGTGCAAACAAAAAACTGTCAAGCAAAAATCTTAGTTCTTGTTCCCTCCCAGACAGAAATAATCGGAGGTAACAATTGTCGTATAATGTGATAAGACAACTGACTGTGGCCATCTCCGCTTTGCTTATGTACTAATCCGGACGCTCCCATTCCCTGTCGTTATCTTTCTATAAACATTTGGTATCACTACACGAAATTAATCATCGTGAATTAAGGTCAATATTGCCCCAGCTGTATCTAATCTCACAAGGGATGGCCAATTAAACCCAGACATGACATGACTAAAAGGAAGAGAGTATAAACAATTAATCGAAAATCACAACTACTATCAGAGGTGGGGAAAAAAGAAAGGGAAGAGCACAGAACGAATTAACGGATAGCACAGGAAAATGTAACGAATGAGGTGATTTCGTCACAGACATGACCATATAAGGTATTGCCCTACAAATATTATTTTTACCAAAGACATTATATCACGCGACTTGCCCTTAATTATTACTTCTCCAAGGTTGTAATAATCCCAGCTTGTTTATTACAACAAGACGTCTTGTCGGAAGTGGATATATCATTTCTTCGTGTTCCTATAATCAAGACTGTTAATTCACGATAAACGTAAGGATTGGCCATGTTTTGCACGTTGCACCATACGTTATCTCCAACATGACCATTTGTTTTAACACTATCAGACTCATTTACTGCATGGCTGGAACTAACTGCATTATCTATATGTGGTGTTTAGACATGATAATGATACCCACTAAGACTGTTGTCTGTGGTTTATGTAACAAACATCTCAGTCCTAGCGGATTCAAAACTATCTTCCATTAATAAACTATCTGTCCAAACAATATAGCCGACAGTACGACTGACTACATGTCGACGTCTTTTCTATAATTGGTCCATCTGGCCATTCGAGGAATGATCACAATCAAAGAATAACGTGTCATACGGTCAGGTCACAACGTGGGGATTAAAGAAGCTTTTCGTCAACTCAGGAGAAGATAACACAGATAGGTGCAGGCGTAAACAACTGATAATGAACGGATGAGAAGGAAGAATGGATGGTACAGTGCAGGGAAGCAAAGTTGGTCATAGAGAAATTAACGACTGAGTTATGAATAGTCACAAACCTATTAGCTAATCAGACGATATATATATGTGTGTGTGTGTATATATATATATATATATTATATATATATATATATTTACTGGTCTGTCTTCTGCATGCTGAACAATAAATTGTGTAGATATTCAACTGTCCAACGGAAGCAGTTGCTGTTGTTTCCGTCTGCTGGGACCTCCTTTCCGTGATGGCGTCATTACCACCGTCATCTTCTCTGTGGCAGCCATTTATCCACTCTCAGATGTAAGCTTGGCTCGATGAAGATTAAACTTTTAATGGAACGAGCAACCCTAATTTAATGGCGCTCTTTTTACTTGTCGCTGTTCAAGAAGTGGTGGGCGGGAATGTGATGAGTCGTTTGAAGAAAGGCGGGAATGTCATGAATTGGGGCTTTACTAAGACAGACGAGAAACTTCTTCTTCTTCTTCGTTCGCTCTCATACTTCTACATTAATGACTCTAATAAAGGCAGTAGTCAGCTCAAGGTTCCTGACATCTTTAAAACGTTTTTTGTTGAGAGAAGTGGGTTGTTGCTATATGCTTTTTCCTTCTCTGTTGTAAGCTGGGCAGGACTGGAGCAGATTTTCGGCTTTCGTGTGGCTGGTGCTACAGATGCAGAATTCTGTTGGACCAATCCTGTACTTGTGAAATAGATGGTACTTCAACCTATTGTTAGCAGTACGTAAGCGGAAAATGATGACCTGGTCTCTCCAGCTTCGAAAAGAAAGGAGTATCCAGGTTTTGAACAGTTTTCCTTGTAAGAATAGGAAACCTGATATATTCCGTAACATATTTTGGTATCTGCGTCATTACCTGGGGTCCCTAAAAGGCAAATAATAGGACCACTGCTACCTGAGGCATATGGAAAGAGGCGATTAATATAAAGTTGTGCATGGGGCTAGCAGCCTTATCATGTCAAATAAAATGCTTAAGAAACGATTGCTGCAAGAGTAGTTGACGAAAGCGTTGATGAAGGCTCCCTGCTAGGAAACCAGCAGCAATGATGGCTTCATGCTCCATAAGCTGCAAGCAGGGCAAAGAAGAAACCTGACTGTGGTTCCCATGGGGTCTTATATGAGGAAAATAAAGAATATGCCTACTGCTCATGCCAGATATACCGTACGAGTAAACAGCGATTAGGGTGAGGTTGCGCAATGGGACTAGCAGTAACACTACTATATAAAACAAAATGCTTCAAGAAGCATTGTTCCAGCACAGCAGTGACCTCTGGCGACTCACGTGTTTCACAGGCTCATGATCGTAAGTCAAACTACTCCGGTCTTATTTTGTACTCGTGGCTAAGTTGAGAGTCTGATTGGGAGAGTGGTTAGAGTGCTGGTCGCTCGCGGCAAAGGTGCTGGGGTCGAAACACGGTGGCGTCACGCACCAAACTACCTAGCTGTAAAGGGGTGCCTGCCTCTGCGTTTAGGAAGACAAAGGCCGCGAGGAAGAGAACTGGTCAACCCACCTCTCGAAGCGGGATCTAATATAGTGGTCTCTAACTGACACATGCTTGAAGGGTGCATGCTGTCACATTAATTAATCCTCAAGATGCTTCTTATCTTCTTACATCATAATTGACACATCCATTCCTGAGTAACCAGCCAACACCAAAATTTAGTCCCCAACTGAACACTGTATTACGGAAATGTCATGAAACACAACCATTATATGGAATACAAATATCCAAGGTAATAATTCGTAATTCTTCCTTCAGAATTAAACAACAAGATTCAGCCATAACATCTAGCCATCTTCTCCGCTCTCCACGCAACCTTCCAGTTCACCTCTCAGTCCAAAACTCACCACTTCGCACCTTGAACTATTCTCCGGTGTTTTGACCCACAATCCGCAGGAGGCAAACTCACGTACAAGCCAGACTGACCACTTTTCATTCGCACTTAACATACACACAGGCCTACACAATTTACTGTTCACACAAACAACCTCTCTTACTTTATTATTTGCCCCCCCCCCCCCCCCCCCCCCCCACATACACATTGACCATTATCATCATCATCAGCGTAATAATCATCATCATCATTACAACATTTGCTTGACATCTGTATTACACTGACATCATCATCATCATCATGTGACACTAACACTTTACTTCCCAACAGCAGTGTCTGCTAAGGGACCACATTGACCTTTTCAAAGTCGACTTCTCAGAAGTGAAGAGTAAAATAGCCCAGGCTAAAGTAGCATTCTATCAAATGAAAAGTATTTTATGCAATAATCTCGTATTTGTTAATAGAAGTAAGAAAGAGAGTTGTTCAGTGTCATATAGAACCTATCATGATAAACGGAAGTAAATCACGTACATTTAGTAAACCAGTAGGAAAAACACTATAGAGCAAACAGAGATGTGTTTTAAAGAACAATGTTAAAGGTACCATCATAATATTTTGTTCCGCTCCCTATGGATCATGAAGCCACCATAGAAGCTAGTCCCCTAGCAACAAGCCTGCACCAAGCATTCACATGCCCTTGCAGCGGTAGATTCCGTAGCAATGTTTTACGTGATGAGATTGAAAGTTTCATTTAAACATACCATGGACATCTAAAAACAGTAATGAGGATGTCCTGAAATAGATCAAGGCGCAAACGAAGTTATTCTTCACGTCAACAGAAAGCAATCCGCTTTCTCTGGGCATGTTATGAGGAGAAGAGAACTGGCATATATCGTGGCAACAAGAAAGGTAAGGTAAAGTTAAAGGATCCCGTTACACGCCCATTGAGGCATATTGGAATATGGTGTTAGGCCCATATTTTCTTGACCATCGGCACACTAGGGGTGATGTGGTCAGCATCACGCCGGCCACCTTAACCTTCCCAGAAGAAAGATTGTAGGTAAAAACAGGTTGACGAGAACAAAGCAAGAGGATACTGGACGTTTTGACATCCTAGCATTGACAGAAGTCAATAACAGAATTAATATACAGTACTGGAGACAGGAAGTTGTGGAGAGACTTGGTCTATTACTCCATCTGTGCGCATGACACTCGAAGAAGTCGACACCATGTATAAAACATAAAAAGAGACGACATGATACTTATCTCAGCTAGATGTAGAAGGTGTGAATTTTAGTTGTTTTTTTTTTCTTCTTCCCATCTCAGTTATATGGGCACCCACCGCCTAGCCACGGGAGCTAATCGCCACTATCCACTCTGCCAGCTACACAAAATTAGTGCTTCACCGACAGAGGTCTAACACGACCCCCCCCCCCCCCCCCCCCCCCCCCCCCCCCGTAACCCAGAAATGTATCTAAAGACGACCCAGACAAATTATAGACGCAAGCACTTATGCAGTTTCACTATTAAACAGTATAGGCCAGATTAAGACAAAGACCTTAATACTGTGTCTAGTAAATGATAGAAGAATGAGAATAAGTAAAGGACAGAAGGTAGGTTTTTGGTATTTTATAAACGTATAAACATATAAGGAGGGGTAACCCGAGGCCTGTAAACAGTAAATAAATAAACAAACAACACACACACAGAGGTATGTTATCAGGCACTCAGTGAGAAATTAAGAACTAGAGGACTACACATACCTTTGTGTGTTCTTCGTTTATTTATTTATTTACTGTTCACAGGCCTCGGGTTTCCCCTCCTTATATGATGGTAATGATAATGGTGATGATGATAATAATGATGATGGCGAGGATAATGATGATGATCATGATGATGATGATGATCATGATGATGATGATGAAGAGTGTCACATAATCTTTTTAGCTCTCTTTTCCTGTCCGGCAGTATTGAACTACCTTTATTGGGCGTAATAATTATGTGAACTATTCAATTGTCGGCACATTCTATTATATATATATATTATTATCATCATAGCGGGAAACTGACATGGGGAGTGCAGTGTTAGATGCTTCACTATACTTGGTCCAGCTTTATGAGGTGGGACGACCAGTTCCCTTCCTCACTGCCTTTGCCTTCCCTAACTCAAAAGCACATGAAGGTACCTATTTACGGTAGACCTGAGCGTGCTGCTTCCAGGCTTCGATCCCTGAATCCGGTAACTGTGTTGATACAGGAGAGCTTTCTAATCGTTTAGCCAATCATTTACTCAGGATATTTTTAAAGTCAGAAAGCATGATGTAACACATTGTCTTGCCTACAGATGGAGAAACTTGACCACTACAAGAGAACATCAGTGTTCTTTGCAGGCTTCCTGCATAAAGGTAAAGGCAGCTGTAGCACAATGCTGCACAGATAGTGAAAAAAAAGAGAAACGATGAAAAGTATTTTCGTTATTAGATGAAATTTTTATGTTTATTGGATTAAATAAATAAATAGATTATCCTTCTTTGCTGTAAAGACTAGAATAGACAATTGTATCTCGCCATTTCATCGGCACAATCTTCAAGTCTTATGTCATGTCAGTTCTATTGCATGACTCTGAAACATGGACAATTAAAACATTTTTTTAATATAACTAAAAAAGCTACAGACTTTCATTAATGGTGAGCTTGCGTAGATTAGAACGATTGAAATGGTGCAACAAAGTCACCAATGAGAAACTGGTGACAAGAACCAGACAAGTACACGTGGACCGAGAGATGAGAAGACGACGCTGGCTATGGATTGGACACTCACTGAGAAAACCGGGTTTAAAGCATTACGAAGCAGTCCTTGTTCTGACATCCCCAGGGTAAGAGAAGCAGAGAAAAACACACGGAGACGAGAACTGGAGACAGAAATGAAAATTATGAGCACGACGTGGAAAAAGCTTGAGTTCTCGGCACACAACAGGAAGTACTTAGCACGAGTTTGTTGATGACCTATGCTCCTTGGAAAGCTAAACGGAATTGATAATGATGATAATGATACACATTTGTAAATGAATCGTTTATGTCAGCAATCGTTAGGTTCTTGAATTTGTTATAGTATTGGCATGTGCAAAGTTGGTCTTTTCTTTCCATCATCGTCACGCCAGCCCTTTCATGTAGCTCCTTTTTTAGTTTCTTGTTGTCATGACTGTAACAGTTAATTTACAAATGCCTGCATATCATTTCCCTGAGATGTTTCCGGAGGTCTGAACTGAGAAAGAGAGAATATGTCAACTGCTTGCAACAGACATGCCAGCAGCGGCCACTAAGGTATGGTTGTGGTTGGCAACGCAACCAAGCAAATCTTAGTGATTTGAAACTGTTATTGCAAGAGGACATCATTGCTTTGGTGCAGACTGACTACATAGGGATTACAGCAGTGGTGGCTCACTTGCACCATAAAAGGTGATGTGGCCGTGTACATAGTTGTTCCTTTGGAAACAGACTATATTCTTACAAGACAGAGGAAGCACAGACCACCCCATAATTTTATATTTTATGAGAAACAGAAAATAATAAATAGTGTCACATATTTAGGGTAGAGTCGCTTCTACACGCCATTTCTAATAATTGGGTGATTTCCCCTGACTAATCGGATAGCTCAGATTTACCCCGGGGAAAGTGGAACAACGACGCCATTTGGCAGTAGAATGAAAGAGCGCAACTCAAGAGGTCGTATCTGGTCCAGCTCTACATATTTCTTAGTTTGAGAAAATCAAACTTCAACATTTCTTATAAAATGTGTATTTCAGGACATTGAGTGGTTATATATATATATTTCTTACTGGCGTAAGTAGTGACAATCGTTAAATATGTATTTTGAATAGAGCTCCCAACCCTAGTCGCAGCAGAACTAGGTTCGAGGATTTGAGTCAATTTGCAAAAAATAGTCTTACACCTCAAACCATGTAGAGTAGAAAATATTCTTGTGTTGGAAAGCATTTAACTCAAGGAATGCTTATGATTATAAAGAAATCAAGGACAAATCTGAGGAGATGGGTAAATGTCGTCGAACCTAAAATAAGACGTTAGGCCTAACTTAAAAGAAGGAACACGGTGGAAAACGTAAAGTAATATGGTGCCCGTGACCACTTCTCCTTGATAAAGCAAATAACTAGCGATAATAGACCATGGACGATTTACTACAAAATTTTCAACAGCTGGGTGTGGAACAACAACAACAACAACCACAGAACCAACCCGTAAATGCACAACCATTACAGCCCACCGATTGACATGGCTAAGAAATATTTGCTGACGGGAAGTTACCCTATGCAGCATGAGCCATCACTGTGTCAGAGCTTTGCCCATCAGTTCCCCTCCCCAAGTTTCTCCAACCCACGCCGCCCCTCTGACTCTGACAAGGAAAAAAATCGTTTTCTGACGGGAGGTTATCCCAAACGTAAATCCTTGAGCTTACATCCCATTATTCATGGGGCAGATATGAAGTATTGTAATCACACCTCTATCAGGAGGAATGCAGTAACAACACACGCGGATGCGGAAAGTTACTCTGTCGAAAATTTAAGAAACCTACGATACCCATGTCTACCAACACATCATACCGAGGACACAGATAGTAGGCCTACGCTGTATCATTTTAACAGACGTGCTAAGAATCACTGGACGAGTTTAAATAGAAGAGATTGCCGCATTGCAGTCCGAAGCCTATTCACCAATGTCAAAAGTCATAGGACCTACGAAATAAAGAATCTCCATGCATCTGACAGGGCATGCATTGTCACCACAGATGAAGGTTTTCGTGCTGTTATAAAACCACTACATCCATGGCGAAGACAGGTCAGTTCAGTTCGGTGAAAGTAAACACGACGCTACATACCCCCCCCTAATAGACTAACCCGAATCGTGCACAAACAAGAAGAATTTATGAATGAACCAAAGACGACCTCTGTCGCGACACAAACAGAGAATAGAGCTGCAGTTTCAGCAACACAGACAGACACTGACACACCAAGTCAAGTTTGCGACCCCGTAGCACCAGTAAAACAGTTCGCCCAACAGAAATCCTTCAATGCTATCCCAGTTACTGCACTGAGCACAGAGAGGCTGCAGGAAGAAATAAATGACATCTTGAGGAAGGGTGATTTCAGCGTTCTCACGGTCAAATTGGTGTATGAATTACTAGAGGATAAATTTGCTGTGAACTTGTCTGCCAAACAAGATGAGATACGTTGTTTAGTAATAAACACGGTTCAACAGGATGATGGCACTCTTGAACACTATAACAGCACGTTAGATCGGGATGAAAGCAAGATTACCCTACAAGAGAAGAATTCTACAGAAGTATCCATCCGACCCATTAGAAGGGCAAAATATTGTTATCGCTCCACATGTTCGGTCCCCTTTAACGACACAGATTCTGACATGGACACACAAGAACCAATAGACCAAAGTTTTCACACCGACGAAATATCCAATATCTGCCCTGTTCAAACATACGGTGAGATAGTAACCAACAAGTATGAAAGAGACTCTGGTATAGATTCGCCTGGTCCTAGTTGCACAACTGATACATCATTCGCTAGTACGTCATCCCCGGAGATTCAAGCAGCTGGCAAACGTACCTGTTTTTCTTCATCAGACGCATCATCTCCTGTCATTAAATGCATGAAATTGCCACAAAATGAGATCAGACGAATAGTCAAGGCGAAACGCAATCATGTTCCAAAACCAAGCCGAGAAGTGTTAGCCTCATCTCAACTAGTCAAAAACAACAGTGTGCAAATTACTGTGCCCATTGTAACCAGTGCTAACGTTCAGCACAACCAGGTCAGAAGAAAAATCAAGGCGAAACATATACCTGCCTCAAAACCAACAGATGTTCCAGCCATACAAACCCTAACCACAGTAAAACCATCACCGCAATCAAATGATGTTAAGCCATCACCGCATTCGTCAATGTCCTCAGTGTCCCAACAATCAGCAAATGCAGTGTCGTCGCCTATCACACCCGTCACCACTGCTACTCAGTATGATGCTCGCCTAAGCAGTCGGGACATTGCAAGGTTAGAGATGGTGAAGGAACTAGCGAAGCTGTTCTGAAAAACACGCCCAGGTGTTTTATATGTTCGCAAATCCGAACACGGTCAACGCATATGTGAACAAACCTTTTTAACAATGTACTAACTCTCCCCATGTACTCTATTTTCAGTTTTTGACAGTTCAAATGACTTGCTTACAGACTAAGATGTCAAAGCCTCACTGAGAAAGTTATTTTTTCCAGCCTTAGAATACTGATGCCCAGAAAGAAATCAAGACCAGCACACGGAGGATTTTCTTTAGATAGCATAATTGTGAAATAAAAATGTTAAAACAATTGATAACACACGGTGTTACGAGTTTACAGACACCCTTATTTAGTTACATACATTTTCTTAATATTTAGAATGCTACACAACTTTACCTATAACACATGTGTCACACTATTCTGTTGTAACATTCATCTCCACTTTTGTAACTGATCATATTCCACGCTCCATTCACCAGCATTTTCATGCAGACACTTTACACCAGTAGTTTTTTTTTTTCTTACCTCATACTAATATTTCTTTGATCTATATTATGCTAAACTCCTTGATATCTGCCACCTTGATCAATCATACTGTTCCTACTATGACATCTCTTAACAGCACATAATTCATACCCAAAACTAGTATTGTAGGTTATGCTATTTTTCTCCACAGGATTATTTATTTTCAAATGTACATTATTATTTTAGACCCAGATGTATATTAGTACTGTCAAGAATTTTAAACATTCTCCTAAAGAGATTCCATATCCCAACCTTGACTCTCTATAGTAAGATTTTCTTCACTCCACTGTTACAACATCTTTAACTTACTATTTTTCCTTTCCACTATATTGAGACGACATTCTAGACTTGTGATTTTTTAAAATCCCAATCATATTCATTCCTTGGAATTACAATCATGTTGTAATCAGGAGATCCTTGATGTACCCTTTCCTCGCCACTTATTGACAACAGACACTGCTACAACATTCCTTCTATTCTAACCTAAACTATTACTTGCAACCCTATTGGTTAGGATTTACTATTAGAATATCTAGTGTTTAGTGAATTGATTTTTATCATTCTTTAGTACTTGTGATACAAACAGAAAAGAAATCACAAGAAAAAAAAAAAAAAAAAAAAGAAATGGAAAAAAAGAAAATGAAATGTAAAAAAAGAAAAAAAAAAAAAAAGGAATTCCAAGAAAACAGAAAAGACATAAAAGAAAAAAAACAATTAGAATGTTTTTTTTATATAAGATGCTATATGTTTATATGCCACCCACACACATTTTGATGATGATAAGACAATATTGTAAAACATTGACTGCCCTGAGGGTAGCAGATGAAGAAGAAAATAAATAAATCACCCTATGCCACTCATACCCCCACCAGCTTGATCCCTGATATTCCAACAATATTTTGTTGATATCACAAGTACCCCAATGACATTTGTGCATGCTGATTTTCTGCAAATGAACAATCCCTTGAGAGCATTAGTATATGCTAACCCCAGATTGAACAAATTGCACCTATTTGTTGATGATGCCTTTGCCCATGTTAAAGAAATAGCATTTGCACATGCTGACCTAGCAAATGAAATACCCCATTACCGCATGATAACCACTAATGACACATGAGATGAAGAAGCAACAGGTTATGTATGATGAAGATGACATTTTATATTAAGGTGAAACTTTATGTTGTCACAGCTGAGATTTTGTTGTAATGTTTATGCACAAAATCCCCCACATTAACATTGGAGGAGGAATAATCTTAGTCTTTCGTGGTTACGAGATAAGACAAGGATATAATAGAATATTTGATGAATACCATGGAACAAATCAGAGCAGATGATTGTTGCACATATGAGGACCATATTTGAAGTCATTATTGAAGGATTATCAGTAGACAAGAGACACAAATGAATTATGATAATCCCATGGAACCACAGGTACTAAGGACACAAAATGGAGATTAAATAATGGAGAAAAAAAATAATGACTGAATAATTGCTACGCCCAGAGGTAAAGGAAATAGAGATGCATCCGCATTTTGGAGAAGATATCTCTTTGATTTTTGCTTATTGCCTTTGTAATATGAACATTGTTGTATAACAAATGACTATTCCTTATCACGAATTACAGAATGTTGTAAGATAGTTGGAATAAATTGACAATTTAAAATACTCATAACATACCCAGAATTACAGGAGAGAAAATAAATAAATGATTGATGAAAGTGGACACACTGAGATTGCTCACCCCGAGGATATTGGATAAAAAAAAAAAAAAAATAATGTTATCCCAAGGACAGACATGTCACAGATATATCATGGAGATACTATGAAAAAAAAAAAAAAAAAAAAAGAATATCTAGATTAGAAATGCAGCAAACTTGGTCAAGGACACCATGAAATAGACCCCCGCCCCACACTTAAGATAACTGACGGATGAGATTTTTGAATTATAAGTACCATAAGTCACCCATCTGGCTGTAGTCAGCGGATGTTACAGGCACCACATAACTCTGACTAACCCTCGACCAGCGAAGGCAGAGTTGGTGTCGAAATTTTGCACATATGTAAAAAGACATGTTTTTGTTCATGTTTTGGTAAAGTCTAGACATTTATGTTAATAGTTCTATAAATGATTAGTTGATATATTGATGATAAATATTCGCAAATATAGTACATGGACAATTAATAAGGATATATTTCCAGTACAGAATAAGAGGAATAGGAAGGATCCACATTTTTAAATATTGGAGCACCATGAGCGAGGAATTGGACTTATAAAGAAAATGGAAATGGTACACTGTATGCAAGGATAACCAGAAATAATATGGATAAATAGTAGTCAGAGTGCCAGGAACTTTGTCTTACGAGAATATTGTAGATTCCTCACGATCAATTGATTATTTTCTTCCTTTCTATGTCACATTTTTTTTTTGAGTGATGACCCCAAAATTTTTTTTTTCATCTCATATTGTCAAAAGTTCTTACATCTCAGTTGATAGTTCCATAAATAATTGTTTGATGTGTTTTGCATAAAGGTATTGCTAGATAAGGTACATAGGGAGTTACTAAGGATGAATTCTCAAGATAACAGGAGGACTAGAATAGATACAATGATATTGGAACACCATAAATGATACATTGGTGTTATGAAAAAAAAAAAAGGAGACAAATATAAATTGTATACAAGGATGCCTCGAGAGTGACAACATGGATACATATTGTCAAGAGTATAAGCAGTTGTCTTAAAAGAGAAAATAAAGTAATACGGAACCCAATGTAGAAAATTCATGATGATTTGGAAACTATATTTTTCTTTTCCCTTATATTTCATAATATGATAGTAACACATTCGTCTGTTGGTTGCTGAATAATGTGATGTTTGAAAATTGATGTATGGGAAGTCAAAGAAGATCTTTGAAGAATAAATATATATATAAAATAATATTTCTAGGGAAGAGTTCAAAAAAAAAAAAAATAATACTGTATTGACAGAAAAGAAGGAATGATTAGAAATAACTGACTAATGGACAGGATCACCACCAGACGTACGGATATTGGAAACAAACATCACATATTTTTAAAAAAAAAAAAAAATGTAATATAGAACATTTTCTACAGTGACGGACTTAGAACGAATTTATACACTTACCATTTAGAAAATGTCTATAACAAGGAAACATTCAGATAGATAAATAAGGATAAGCCATGAGGTTTCAATGCTTTTATTGTGAAAAATGATTACTTATAAAAATGATGCTGGTCGTATTATCGTCTGATAAATATGCATATTATGTTTAGAGATGTTTTCTACATGTAATAATGAGCAAGTGGCTCATTCACAAAAAAAAAGAAAAAGAAGAAGAAGAAGATGATGAGTACCCATGAAAACATTGGCTATTCTATGAAAGTGGATTGCCATTACCATAGGAATTAGAGATTTTGGACATTTCTTGGAATATTGCAGAGTACTTGGGAAATAGAATAAATAAGTACGCCAGAAAAAAAAAAAAAAAAGATTTTTTTTAGTACTTGCAGGCTTTTAATATGGAGCAAATAACAGTACAGAAAAGAGATAACACCCCTATGAAAGTGGATTGCCATTACCATAGGAATTAGAGATTTTGGACATTTCTTGGAATATTGCAGAGTACTTGGGAAATAGAATAAATAAGTACGCCAGCCAAGTTCTGCAAAAAAAAAGATTTTTTTTCTAGTACTTGCATTTTTAATATGGAGCAAATAACAGTGTTGATAACACCCCTACCACATCCAAGAGAATGTAATCAACATTTTTTTTGAATGAAATGTAATAGATTATGATAATCCAGCCAAGTTTGCAAATAAGATAGTTTATTCATTCCCCAGTGTTGCCAATTGGCCAGTTGCCAATTGTAAATCTGGTGAAAAATATTTATGATGTGATGAATAAGTTACACTTTTTGAAGTTGATGTCCACTACTAGTTTTTTTTTTACATAGCAGACGACCTCATATAGACATAGGACCCCAGTATAGGAATTAGATTAAATTTTTTGGAAATATTTTTGGACTTAGAAAAATTTTTGAACTTTAAATTTTTCTGAAAAATTTTTTTTTGAACTTAGAAATTTTTGGGGATGGATTTTTTGTTATTGATAGTACTCAAATGTCTCCCTACGGGATACATTTGCGGAGCCCCGGGATCTATATGTGGCCGTGTACATAGTTGTTCCTTTGGAAACAGACTATATTCTTACAAGACAGAGGAAGCACAGACCACCCCATAATTTTATATTTTATGAGAAACAGAAAATAATAAATAGTGTCACATATTTAGGGTAGAGTCGCTTCTACACGCCATTTCTAATAATTGGGTGATTTCCCCTGACCAATCGGATAGCTCAGATTTACCCCGGGGAAAGTGGAACAACGACGCCATTTGGCAGTAGAATGAAAGAGCGCAACTCAAGAGGTCGTATCTGGTCCAGCTCTACATATTTCTTAGTTTGAGAAAATCAAACTTCAACATTTCTTATAAAATGTGTATTTCAGGACATTGAGTGGTTTTATATATATATATTTCTTACTGGCGTAAGTAGTGACAATCGTTAAATATGTATTTTGAATAGAGCTCCCAACCCTAGTCGCAGCAGAACTAGGTTCGAGGATTTGAGTCAATTTGCAAAAAAATAGTCTTACACCTCAAACCATGTAGAGTAGAAAATATTCTTGTGTTGGAAAGCATTTAACTCAAGGAATGCTTATGATTATAAAGAAATCAAGGACAAATCTGAGGAGATGGGTAAATGTCGTCGAACCTAAAATAAGACTGTAACTTAAAAGAAGGAACACGGTGGAATGAGAAGGTTCGCCATATTTGACAATTGAGTAGGCCTACGAGACAAGGATGCAAAAAAGGGATTTTTGCATCGATGAAAGCATCTGATGAGATGATAGAATTTTATTATACTTATTATTGTAAAAATGTTCTGAATTCCAGACTTTGTTGAAATTTTAAGTTTCATGCTGAAAGATATTAAAAGTTTTTGCATGAAATCGAACGCTGTTGAAAAGGTGAATTACTACAGTTTTGAGATCTAGATAAGAAATCTATCCATTTCAATTAAATTCGCTACATCAACACCTAAGAGAAGAAAATCGAACCTGGTAACACAAATTTAAGAGAGAAATCTAAATCTCTGGTGATTAGGCCAGTTAAACATCTGCTCTCTGTAAAGTAAACTGAAAATACTGCATATACCGGCACTGCCACATGAAGGTAATATGGTGCCGTTCCAGTCCTAAGGAACACCTGCCCCGGTTACAGTGAAAACCGGGAAGGAAGGAAGGAAGGAAGGAAGGAAGGAAGGAAGGAAGGAAGGAAGGAAGGAAGGAAGGAAGGAAGGAAGGAAGGAAGGAAGGAAGGAAGGAAGGAAGGAAGGAAGGAAGGAAGGAAGGAAGGAAGGAGCATCAAAGCCACCTTAACAACTTTTTCATTCAGCAGCAGCCGTACGTAGCTTAACAAGCCAGTACTGCATTACTTAAAATCTCATCGGTTTCCAAAGTTATTCTCAGTCTAAACAGCCAATAGCCTTTTCATAGTCCACAAATCCGATGTACAGTGTGAGTACATTCCAAGCCTTGCTCATCAATTATACACAGTGTGGCTATCTGGACTATACAAGACTTTTTATTTTATTTTGTGTGTGTGTGTGGAAAACCTGCGCGATCTTCTCTTAGCTATCTGCCTCTGGTCTCTTTTAATCTCTCAATCATTATCCTGGCATCGAAGCTAGCATTACTCCTCTGTAATGTGTGCAGTTTGCTAATCTCCTTATTTTGGCAACTTGGCCAAATATGCTTCCTGCCAATCTGCTGGCATTTCGTATTTCTATCAGACTTTAAAAAGTAATTTAGATAACGAAGTTGCAAAGCCAACAGTACAGATAAGGCACAGCGTAAATAACCACTGACTGACATGTAGAATAGAAGACAACTATAGGGACCAAACATTTTCACGAAGGAATAGCCAGAGAATAAATCACTGCTTCATAATAAATAATGGAAGAGGCTAGACAATAATAAAACAGGCTAAAGATTATTCCTGACAGAAATATGGTAAAAGTCTTCGTAAACTATTTTTTCAAAAAGGTTGGCAATAGGAATTTTGCTAATAAAATCACAGCTTTGACAGTAAGAGCGCAGTCTTTCAACAACATAATCGGACACCTCAGTTCTGATGGAAGTAGCACTAAAATATGAATACATCAGAAGAGCTAGTGAATACATCTAGAATGAGAAACGATAACACCATTAGTGTAACATTTAGAAAAAATACCAGACTTGGATCTCCTCAATAACGACAATTTTTCCAGTTTATGTGCAATAGAAATAATCAAAAGTGCTAGACTTTAACAAAACATAGGGGAAAAAATAAACCGCCTACGGAGAGAGTTACGCGGCGTGAAAAGTGCAATTTGAAGAAAAAAATAGTAAAACAAAACAAAAAGTAAAATTTGAAATACATGAAATAGTAAAATACAAGAAAATGTCAAATTAAAACAATAACAGTACAAGAAAAAATATTGGGTAAGTTGTGCATTGAATTCATACAGCGACATTTTAAAAAAAAGTATACAAGACTACAAATAGTACAAGAAACGAGAATTAACAATATAGAGAAAATGTTACGACAACGACAATTAATTCTAACTTCATCGTGATGTTTTGTCCCGGCAATGGCGAATTCTTCTTACTATTCGGATATTCGATACACATTAAAGCCACAACACATAAAATGCTTTCTGCAGAGGAAGAGATTGCGAGAGTGGTTTGTTAACAATTCGACCAGGAATTTAACGTGTATTGTTAATTGTCCAGGTGAAACGTCAGTAACGAACAATGAAACTAATCCAACCAGCTTTTCGGGGAAAAACGGAAAAAGCACGTATTGCACCGAGCCAGCTAAATTGAAAGCCCATTAAAAGGACTTCTATGCTTACAATTTTTTCATGGTGCATTTTCTGGAAAATATGAAAACATTGCGATTGCGCCGTGAAAACTACATTGATCCCATTAAAATAGCACGCATGCCTTTGACATTTTCAGGATGCATTGGCCATTGACCATACGGCATGATAAGGACCATACGGCATGATAAGGACCATACGGCATGATAAGTTTATAACTACAAAGATCCAATGAAGTTGAAATGGAATGGTGTAACGATTCATATATTCGAACATTACATTTTCCTGCAACCTCCTTCAACGCTCTCCTGTACCCTTCCTTTTCTTTTTATCAACCGCTTCTTATCACACTTTTTCGCTCTCATCGACCAGGATTTTCTTATCATATATTGTCATTCCCTACGGATACCTGACCGCTTGATCTGTTTTGCAGCCACGTCGATGCGCTGTTTGTTTAATCGCTAACCAGACGGATTAAGAGCCTACATTTAGCTACATTATCATTGTTAAACCCAGACTTTTATCGACAAAGGTACTTAACGCACGTGTGATTCGTGGACGTGGCCAAATAAAAACAATGCCATGAAACCGTGTTCTCTCAGGTTTCAAATCTGGATCTCGGACGGAAATTTTAGACAAGATGCTATTCTTGCAGATATGACCACCTGGGAAGGCTTGGAGAAACTGGGATCTCTGATGATAACACTCTTGTTAAACATAGAGACACGAGGAATGATATAACACTTCCAGCAGATTGACTTCTTTGAAATAATCAACTACAATAAAGTAACATCTTGGAGGAGATTATCAGTGATAAGCCTGTGAAACGGTGAATTTGGCAGATATGACATGCGACAAAGAAGTGACAAGACCTAACATGATCATGAAGGACGGTCAGAGAGTTTAAAAAGGCTTGTAAGGGGAGTATCTTATGTGTCATACAGTAATCTTCTACACGAGGGTGGTGGAAACCCCTACCAAAATCAGACGCTTATTTGCAGTTGGTTGTCATTTAAATGCTTAAATAAACTACTTCTGACTGGAGCTTTCCGCAACGGAGAAATATGTGCATGGAAGCGAAATTTCGCTTAAAACCTAATGCATTGTAAGACTACTTCACTTCATTTCCATCTTGTCAAGAAGAAATCTCAGGTAACCAGGATAACGAGTTGACCACCTCCTACATTGACCACCTCCCGAAGTTGACCACATTTTCATAGACCGGACACGCACCACATATACTCAATGGAAGACGACCTCTATAAGTTGACCACCTCTGTAAGTTGTATCTTGACCACTTGGACTATGACACACAATAGTAATTTACACTCTATTACTTGACCAGTTTTTAAAGAAATCAGTGTCTTTGAATTTAGTCGGCACAGGTTTTCTGACCGCTTTTCGAATGATGCTTGCCGACAAAGAAAATTAACCTAACCTCTTTGATTTTTTTCGCAAACATGCAGTATAAAAAGACCAACTTCTAAGCATAATCTTCATTCTTGCTATGACTGCCCTGCCGGTTGATAGTAATTCAACTACTAAACTGTAAGTTCTCTCTCAGACTGTGTTTTATACACTTTATCGTTGACAAAATTAACCTAACCTTTTTGATGGCCCAAACGAAAGAACTCAAGGAGCTGACAATGAAGGAAAAGGTTGATCTACATTTTCTGGAAAGCAGCAGCCAAAGAAAGACGGCAGAACATTTTGGGGTTAGCAAGACCACAGTTAGCAACATCCAAAAACGTAAACATGAGTACTTGGAGAGATGTGGTAAGGAAAGCGGAGATCTACAGCGGAAAAGGAGGAAAACTCCCCTAGATGAAGTCAATGAAGCTACATTAAACTGGTTCAAACAAATGAGGGCAGTTAACGCCCGAATCTCCGGGCCGATGATTCAAGAAGTTGCTAAAATATTCGAAAGGGAATTCGGGGTGGCAGAAGATTTCCAAGCATCAAGTGGTTGGCTCGAGAAATTTAAACTGCGACACGCGATCTCTCAGAAAGTGTTGTGTGGTGAATCCAATGAAGTTACAGTAGAAGCGGTGAAAGAGTTCATCAAAAAGTCTCCTCACTTCGCCAGAGGCTTCAAAGACGACGACATCTTTAATGCTGACGAGTGCGGACTCTTTTTCAAGGCGATGCCTGACAGGAGCCTCGCCATGAAGGGTGACAAATGTAAGAGCGGAAGACTTTCCAAAGAACGTTTCACATGTATGCTTTGCGCTAGCTCAACCGGAGAGAAACTAAAGCCCTTGGTGATTGGTAAATCGGCAAAGCCACGTGCATTCAAGAACCTGAAGCCCGAAGACCTCTCCGTCACTGGGAGATCAAACAAATCCGCATGGATGACTGGCGCCCTATTTGAGGAGTGGGTAAGGGGCATCGACCGAGAAATGAAGAAGAAGAAACGGTCTATTCTACTGACAGTAGACAACTGTCCTGGCCATCCACAAGTGGAACATCTCACAAACGTGACACTGAAATTTCTGCCTCCAAACACGACCTCAAAAACCCAACCTCTTGACCAAGGCATCATCAAAACATTAAAAATTACACTGCCGGGCCCAGCTCTTGCAGTGGGTCATTACTAAAACACAGATCTGTGGTCCGCCTGTGGAAGCAACTTCATCCGTTGCATCAGTTAACGCTCTGGATGCTGTCCTCTGGATCAGTTCTGCTTGGAATAAAGTTCAGCCGGAAACGATACAGAAGTGTTTCAAGAAATTTGGATTCGTCACAACCCAAGAGCATGACGTTTTAGCCCCATCGGACAGTCCATCGCCAATGGCAGAATTCGAAGGAGTAGATTTTGAAGGTTTTGTTGCAATGGATGATGAGGTGGCAACCTGTAATGAACCTGACCCAGAAGGAATTTTCCAAGCGATATTGACCGAAGTACAGACAAGCATAACAGTGCATGAAGCAGCTGGTGAAGTTGAAGAAGCAAGTGACGATGACATAGAAATTGCAGAGACTCCAAAAGAAGAGGCTGTCAGGCATCTGATAATGCAGTTGAAGTCATTTGCTGTGGAAAAATGCCCAGGTATGTTGAGTGGTGTAGCCAGCGTTGAGAGTGCTTTCTCGTTTATGTTTGTAATAAGAATAATACACACAGACCAAGATTGACTCCTTTTTTCAGAAAGAATGATTAAACCATGATAAAACAGATGTTGATGATTTGATTTGATGTTGTGATCATGTATGATTTCGTATGATACTGTATTCTCCAATATAAGATGTTCAAGGAAGTAAAGTATCAGAACAATAGGCTTTGTTCCGTGTGTTGACCACCTCCGTATGTTGACCGGTTTGCTACAGTCCCTTGGGTGGTCAACTTAAAGAGGTTCTACTGTAATTCAATTGTCGTCTTTCACTGTCCAAAAGCACTCTCATCCGACTCACTGGGTCTAAAACTAATGCTCATGAGGGTACAAATAGTAAAGAAGATGAAGTGGTAGATGGAAATGGAGGTCTCCTGGTGTACATATCAGGGGATCCAATACTTTAAAAGAGGCATTTGTTTCCCCTTAGTTTGTAGTACAAATTCCCAGCAGTCGACGCTAGACGCCTGCTTCAGACAGGTCTTGAAGACGCTTGCCTGGACAACCTAAGTAGTGTTGAAAGGGACGTGCTACTGTCACCAGATTTGACTTTTGAAGAGAAGGACCAGTCCAAATCGCCTGCGGGAACATCAAGCGACTAAAGAAGACGCCAAACGACCTTAAATAGTCAGTTAAGTAACATACAAGCACAGCCAAGGGACATTTCCAATTATATTCCCTTAGCCACCAAAATGTAAAATCATCTGATGAGGACAAATATCATTTGTTTCATTTTGTATAAACAACTTTGTTTATTGTAATTCTGTTAATTCATAATTGATTGTTAAACGTGTTACATGTAATTATAAATCTATAGTTGATTTAAGGGGGCATATACACCCAGAAATAGACAAAAAAGGTTATTTTTTATTTGAATATAATAATTGTGTTTTAAATATTTATAAGCCTTTTTACTTCGATATTCTTTTTGAATTATGTGTTTATCTGTAATAGTGTATGAGTTATCAATGTTCAAGCTCTTATCAGATAAGTGTTTTAACATTTTAAAAACTAAACTTTAACGAAAACAGGGCCTGCGATTCACAGTTCCGGTGATATTTTCTACAATTTTAAAGCTATAGCCTTCAAATTTTGCACACTTATAGCCCATGTTATCCTCTATGGCATGAACCTCTACTTTTTTCCTTACATTGTATAGAAACAGAGATATTGCTATACAAAGTTCTAAATTTGTGCTATTTAAAAGGGTCATATTGCAAGAGCCATATCTACAAAGCTCATTGGAGTAGACATTTTTGGGTGGTTCACGCCATAGGTAGGGATGTTATGCACATCATCTGTTGGTTTGGCATTCTTTGCACTTTTTATGTGAGTGAAATTCATTCCCAGGTGCACTGGGGGTTTTCCTTTCATTTTTTTTTCATCACTTCATGTTAATTAATTATTTTCACAAAAAACATTAAAATGTATAAAGTAAACTTTGTTCATCATAAAATATAATATCTCTTGTAACTTGTGGCCAAATTTTATGTCAACAAGTTCGTTAGTTATTTTTCTGTTAATTTTTTAAAAAGATAACCCATTTTTGGCTGGGTGTGCCCCATAAACCCAACGGGCTGATTACCCGTTTGCCAGTCACTTTGATTACGGAAACAACAACAAACGGATTGATTTGTCGTTGCCCTAAAGACGCCATTAGGCGTGATGGGAACAACGGCAAAGAAAATCTTCTTGCTGTTGCCCTTAAGACGCCACTAGGCGTAATGGCCACTGACTGCTTTGCCGGTCGTTGGCTAAGGACGGAAGAAGAAGAAGTGCCCCACAAAATCATAATTGAGTGAATTTGCACCCGCGTGACTCAGCGTTTTTAATACATAACAGTGCTGATCTAGTCAATTAATAGGTGCTGAATCACCTTCAGCTGAGTGCTCAGAAATAAGATTAATACTTTTCCGCACAGAAGGGGCGGGAGAATAATAAGTTCATGATAGCTTAATGTTAAGTCATATTTTAATTAAGGGGAGTTAAGTGTTAAAGACTTGAATGTACGGGTCGGATTTTTGTACACGCTAGTAAACACGCTCTGCGTGATGAGAGAATTTTTTAGTTGGGGGTTGTATGCTCAGTAATGTTTAAACTGTTACCTGACTAGTTGTTAGTTTGTTTAAAAATATGATAAAGAAAACTGTTCGAAAGTTTCTAATGAGATTTTGGGGTAGGTACGGTTTGAGCTGAGCGGTAGTCTCTCGCGGCTAGCCCGAGCATGTGTTATTGGCTGAGCTGTACTAAGATACGGTAATCTCGAGAAAGTGCGTTCCTGGCAGTGTTCCGGGATGGTTGTTAGCCATGTTTTCGCTGTGTGTACCAGTGGATATCTTTTGTGAAGGGAGAGTTTTGATAGATATTAAAGATATTATGAGGCCACAGATTGTACAGGCCATTATTTCATATTCATATTCCTGTGATGGATTTTTGCAGATAGATAGAGTGTTGAAGGGAATGTTATTTTCTCCCAGGGAATTTATTATTCAAAGGCACGGATCACGTTGGCTCGTTGATGTATCGTATTCATATTGATTCAAGCCATGGAGTATTGTAAACTGCGGTGTATGCAGTCCTTTTTGAGGGATATTGCTGCTGTGCATTTTCTATGAAAAGTGCGCTGCTATGTTCTGTAATTGAACTCTATGGATTCATTTAACCGATACTTCATATTTTGCTGTAAACTGTGTTTCTACAATGACTTGTTATGAAATGTCGTCCCATGATGTTCACGTGAGTTTGTCGTATTAAACTGTATAACGTTACCAGAAGTTCCAATATTCCCTGACTCCTACGTTTTGCTGTGGTGTGTGATTTCAGTCTGTCTAGATGAAAGAACCCTTAACATTCGCGTATGCAGAGATACATATCTACACACTTGTCGGCCATCCGTAAGCCCGACCTATGCTGATTCGCATCTATCAGCTACTATATGACATTCTCTCCCTGTCTCCACCAAACTTTTGATTTAACACTTAGACTATCTCAGTTGTTTTGCTTGCTTGCTTTTCTTTAAAATCCTGTAAGGCTCCCTGAAGTAGAAGCGCCATTCTTCTATTTATATCTATGCCAAGAGTAATCTTGAGCGAAGGTTTATACATTGAAGACCTTCATTTTTATACTCTAAGTTTGGCTATTGTTGGACCACTACTGCAAAGCAGGGGAGATAATACCATCACAAAGAGAAATGAATGAAAAGACCACAGGAGAATGAATATCGTCACCAGGACATGTTTCCCGTTATGTTATGACAGGTTACTTACTCGCAGGAAAAAGAAAAATCAACCAAGTATGACCATTTAATAGAACACTTATATTGAACAAAATTGTTTAAATTTTATTTCGAACGCTAAAACCGTTCTTGTCTGAAAATATGTTCCGTATAGTGCAGTGGTTCATGGAGATATGAAAACAAATATTTTAGAGATTTTCCATGAAACAAATGTTGCGAAACATTGATCTACAAGGATGAATGCCTTAAATTTGATGCAACTAAACTAAAGGACATAGAATCATATATATACCTGTATAGCATATACCTGTATATCGACTTCAGCCAACAGAAATGGAATCCAGTAGACTATGACTGGACAGCTTGATTATTTAGATTTTTCCGACGACTGAGCTCTCCTGTCCCATAACTGTAATATTTTAAGATTCACAGGCTGCCCTTAGGACCATTCAAAATTGCAGAATAAGCTCAACAGATGTTAGGCCGCTTACACACGAGCGTTTCTTGACGCGCGTTTCTCACGCGTGACGAATGAAGGAGTAAGGGATTTACAGGCTGCTCAGCCGAGCGAGACTGTCTGTAAATCCGTACTCTTTCATTCGTCACGCGAGAGAAACGCGCGTCAAGAAACGCTCGTGTGTAAGCGGCCTTACCCAAAATAATCACAGAAATATGTCACAAGCTTAAAGATCTATGATGAATTGATATCTTCATGCAATGGATTTCTGGACATGTACACATTCCCTTAAGTTTGTGAAGTGTTACTCTTAGGTCATCCATGTCGGCATTATTTTGATTCTTCAGCGTTGCAATCACTGACAGCGCGTCTGAGAAGATAGCTACTCGTACTTGTTTCTCTGAGATTTCTTCTGTGATTAGAACTTTTGCTGCTGCCTTTTTAAGGCCTCTCACATGACATGCCGGAGACAGCAGTAACCATATTGTTTCTTTATCTCAGTGACGAAATGGACGACCTCTTCACGACAGGATCAGAGACATATTTTGTACTGATTTTTATGTGTGTACTTTTAAAAGTACAAATTTCTTCTCATTATCTGCTAAGGAGCAAGTAGTTTGTATGTTCAAACATTTGTGACACTCCTTGCAGATAATGTTTATCCCAGCCTGCGAGAAACAACTAGATAAGACGAGCGCCGGTGTGTTTAGATGAAACCGCAGATAAGCTTCGTTTGTTAACAAGCTGGGCAAACACGGAGTTTTTGCGTACTCATACGACAGATAACGAGATTACTGTCTGTGTGACACATGTGGGCAGACAAGTGTGGCATAAGCGCTTCCGGGTCATCCTTGATACACCAACATTACTTTTTAAATAAAGTATTAAGTATTACAGCTTACCCAAGTTGTCACGTGTGTCTACCGATCTGCCTGTGAGAGTGTAAGCAAAGCATCAGATGTCCATAAATGGTAATACATGACCTTTGCAGCCACGCGCCTTATTTCACGTGAGACCTATTTTGAAAATATCACACCCGCCCGGCATGATTTGAAATAATTGGATCTTTCTGATTTGTTTCACAAAAACATTGAGGGGGGATATAACATGACGTTTGTTCAAACCCACTTCACTGTGCAAAAACTGCTGTGAGACACGTTCGCCAGAAGAACCCAGAATTGCCAAGTTAGAATTCAAGATTACTTTTATCGTACTGGACCTTTTATTAGATTATTCCAAAAGAACTTAACATAAAGCAGCCCAGGAAATCTCTAGCATTGTAACAAGGAAAACCAGGACTAAGGAAACCTGAAACACACGGAGTCAGAGAAGGAATCTATTGTCAGATTAAAGAGACCCAAGACGCGTGTAAGAGACCGACTCGTCTCTTTTATTCATCTGAGCAACAAGTCTGTAGCCAAGATTGGCTTATTGGTGGCACCAGCAGAAAGTACTATCTCTGGAACAAGAAGGGAACCGTGGCCTAAGCTTTAAGACGAAGGATCCACGTGGTAGACTCTCCTTGACATTTCTGGGAAACGAGCTACCCCCGACAACCTTGATCAGAGACGAGCGCGAGCAGAGTGAAAAGAACCAACTCATAAGAAGGAGCAGAACTGTCATTGGCAGCTACGTTCAAATATATGCTGCCACTTGAACTTCTTGTAATATCTCACATTCCCTAAAGACTGTGGTGATAATTTTTCTTGATCCATAACTATTCAAATTATTTCCAACTGTTAAAACCTAAATTGATTATTAAATTTTTTTATTTGTAATGTTACAAATTTAACTTCGATTTAATCATTTTAAAGTTGCTGCATGTTTGTCTCAGTCAAATTACTACACACACTCTAAACATAGCTATATTAGAATAATAGCATTCCACTGAGTAAATCAGCGGTGGGGACTTAAACAAGCTGAAAGTAATGAGTGCTTAAATCCTTCACAAAAGCGTCGGCAGAATTACAGAGTTAACATACTCAGTCAGAGCAGTATTGTTCTCGCTTATTCTGAATATCTTGTGAAGACTCCCTTTGTAATAGAAGTGTCATCACCCTTCTATTTACATTTCTGCCAAGAGTAATCTTGCGCGAAGGTAGATACCTTTGAAGCCCATATTAGATACTCTTGAGTTTTGGCCACTGTTGGACCACTACTGCAAAGCAGGGGAGGCAATACCGTCACATTCTTCCCAGTGACCCCCGAGAGGTACATGGTGCTAATTGTGTATGTTCGTGTGAGTAATGTTTGTTAGTGGAAAGGTCATATTCCATTAAAGTAACCTATCATGATATTAAAATTTTAAAGATCCACAAATTCCGCTAAAATGTATTACCTCCAGTTTTTTTTTTCTTTTCTTTTCTGTCAGTGTTTATTATGTGCTGTCTGATACATTTCAGAAATTCCAAAAAATAAATTCATTTTAAATACATTATATATACATAGCCTTTTCTTTATTATTTTCAGAGCTATACATATGACATAATTAGCACAGGATGTCATTTACAGCTAAATACATTTGACATGCCTTCTCTTCTTGTTCTAAATCTTCCGCTGATGTACCATGATACATAATACATATCAGGTTTGAAATTTCATCTAGTCTTGCAGAAAATTGAAATCAGAACCGGTCCACTGTGTCAGACAAGAAGCCCCAGTGTTACTTTGTGTAGAGAAGAAAGACAATTTTGAAGTTCATTAGTCCTCAGATCTCAAATTAACCTGACAGCAGCGACGTTAGAAGGCTAATAAACGTATATAATATCCAGGCTGGCAAAACTAATGCAAATAAAATTTGTTGCGGTACGTAATCAGGAGAGCAGAGAATTGTAAATGTGCTTAGATTTGCATATTTTAATGGAAGCCTTGCATGAAGAAAGAAGGGTTCGGAAGAAGAAAATGCGGACAGAACTGTTGAGGTAAGGTATACTCATTTGGTGGACCGATGCGAGATTATAGGTGGACCGCCGGACAAATAACAGTTTTTTTTTTTTTTTTTTTTTAAATTGTTTTTTAAATTAGTTTTTTTATTTAAAGGTATAACATGTTTTGTACGAATTTTTTAAGAAGGTACTTAGCTGAGACGATGCAGTGCATATCATCATCATATTCATTTTATTCTTTGTCGTTCGCTCAATTTCAGCGGAAAATGTGTTGTGTCGATATCTGTGCCATTCATTCGGCCAGGCACATCTAATTTCAGCAAGCAGTTTTTTTAGGTTTGCTTTCCTTAGTTCTTGAAGTCCCCAGCCGACCTGCAATGCAGCAGGTGGTTTAAAATCAGAGTCTTCCTTCTCCTAGATGACCTGCCATCCAAGGCTTACAAGGTTAATCTACCTGGAATTTAACCCATGCCTGGGGTTTGGGTTGGTGCTGACAAGAGCATGGCCCACTCGCCGGTGGGTACTGCGCCTGCACCTTAAAGGGACCCAAACTAATCCCGACCCGCTTATACAGCCGGTCACTCGGTTGCCCCCATAGCAAACTCTGTGAGAACAAGGTCCCACGTTTGTGCTGGAGAGGCCATATCCTAGAAGCTTACTGTCAGAGCAAGATAGTACCTTCCGTGGTAATCACTACACCTGGATGTGAGAGGTTGTGTGTTCTCATCAACACAACTTCCATTAATGTTGGCGGGACGTCGGGGCACATACCCTACATAGGCACCATCTTTATATTGTCTGTTATTATATTTTTTAATACCGTACTTAAAAATTATATTTCTCTTTGACGTTTTTTCTCATTTAATGTAACATTTATTTTTCCATTCACATACGCTTATTGTGTTTTGTCTTCAGTTAATGATCACTTTTCTTTGACCTTAATGCGTTCTTAATTTCACACGCATGTGAAGTTCCACTATTATTTACAGCTTAAAACTTGTAAAAGTAGCTACAATGAAAAATTTGATTTAATATACCTCAGCCTCATTTTAAGAAACAGTAGATATTCACATACTAAATAAAGTATGCCCTAACCTGCATTAGACATGTTTTGAAAAGCTAGTCATTGAATGACGCCCTGTGTTCTGTTCCCTTTGTAGTTCCCGTACATCATCATCATTATTTCGATTGTTGCACCCTATATTGGATACAGCAGCCTCTGCACCTGGTTCACTTGCAGGAGGCCTGCACCACATCATCAAGTGGAGGAGCTACAGCCCATTTTAAATCAAAACATGACAACGATGAAAATTTGGATTTGTCTTTATCTAAATATCCTATCCTATATATATCCTTTATATAATATCACAGCTTTTTCTATTGTCGGAGAGGTGTTGGTGGTTATTAAAATTACAGATATCCTGGACAAATAGATATATCAGAGGATACCAGGATAGTGCCAGATAAGAGACTGGTCTTATAAGAAATACCCGGGAGCCGCGCTGGTGTAATGGCTTCGGCGTTGTACTGGCGACCAAGTGTTCATGGTTCAAACCCGGGCGTCAGCGTTTGAAGAAATGTTTACGGCCGGAAATTTGACTGAATAGCCTGAACGGCTCCTGTGATAAACCCTCTGTGGATGGGAAGGAGCGAAGCTCCTGTCCGGGTTGGAAGGAAAGTCCTCAGGTTCCCCAGCCTCGCAATGACATGTCATTGGGCCGAAGGGCTGATAAGAAATACCCCTTTCTCTGAAAAGAGTAAGGGTGTATCGACATCAAAGTGGGGTCAAGCTATGTAAATCTACAGGTATGATGATAGTGTTTGGTCCTGAAGATCTATCTGCTACCTCTCATGATCCCAAAATGATTAATGTATATATATATTTTTGTTTGTGTGGCTAATTATCTAGGGGTAAATTAAATTAGTTACAGGTAATAACTATCAAACAGAACATTAACTTAATTAAAATAATTAAGTAAGACTGAATGAAAGAATTTACAATTTAATTGTTCCTAAACCCGGTTTCTTTTGGTTAGGAAAACTCAAAATTTGTTTATAATGTATTTACAAAATGAAATAAATAAGATGGAATGTTATCCATAACAAGGCAAAATTTTGCTTGTATATTTAGATATATAAGTAATTAAAGTTCATTCACTAGTTCACACTCTTGATATCAATGTCCCTGGCTTGTAACATAATAGGATTCGATTATGGTCCTCTGTGAGTCATCATGAATAATGTTGACTTCTATAATAAGTCTGTATTATAATAGTATAATTTTAGTCTTTACTACTTTTTATTTTCTTTATTCTGATTCTTTGTATGGTTGCTACTGGATAATCTGTCAAGTGGATCTATATCCACTTAACTGGCATGAAGTCTGAGACACCTCCAATCCTGGTTTGGTTCGCACAGAATATGAACTCCAGGCTGGGATATGTGGCTTTCGCTCTATCAAACTGGAGAACAATACACCACCATAGCTCCTCTCACATGTGTGTCTCATGAACGTGAAAGATACCAGGACAAAACCCTCAGGTAACACACATAAGCTGATACTGGCTCTTAATGGGCCCTTTAAGTCTGCTTTCAATACAAGCGGCAAAGTTTGACAGAATACATTTGCGCTCTTCTCAGCTCAGTGTATAAGTTTTGAAATGGTTGTGGCAAGAATCCGCCCAAGTTCAAGGCCTTTATACCGCCGTGCTCGACCAATCGAGACACAGTCAAAACTGGCGTTAATAATTTTCCTTCTGCTCGTTTTTTCAGTCCTACCGTATAATGTGATTAAGTTTAAATATTTATTATTTTGCTTATTATTGGACCGATTTTAATTATTTAAAGTGATAATTAAACGGCCAATTTATTTCTATCGTTCTATATGTATATTATTTAGCTATTTCTTGGCATTTCAATCTAGGTAATTTTTAAGTAATTAAATCGGGTGCTACCCTAATGGAAAAATATCACTAAAACCAATTTTTCTCTTTAAATGACTTACTTTTATGAGGGCAGCTTGGTATCTATTTCTTAAGTGATATATCAGGTGTTATAATAGCTATGTATTTATTTTTATTTATCGCTATTCTTTAAGAAATAAAATAACTCCTTCCCACCAAAAACACAGAATAGGCCCTTTCTGCTTAATATAAAAGGTATCTTTATAGACACTAGAAAAGGAGCGTTCTGATTGGCCATTATATTTGGACCTTTTATCCTAGATTGAGCGCGGAAAATATGACCGTGTTGTTTATGCACATTCAAATTACGACATCTATCTGTAAATAATGCCCGAAAATAGTAACACTCGACAAATAAAAGTGCGCAAAGCACGGTGTGCAAGCGCAATTTGAACGGTCGTGCATGTTCTGACTTTTTTTAACCTCGGATGTAAAACAAATATTTTGGTTTTTTTAATAGTAACTCTCGACAAATAAAAGTGCGCAAGTGTTGGTGTGCATGCGCCAATAACATCTCACTGTGAAAGCCTTGCACGTTCAGACTTTAACACCGGATTTTAAAACAAAATTGTTGTAAAATTTCTACATGTTTTTCCTCTAAAAAGTTGAGTGTAAGTAAAGAAATGGACAACGAAACACCCCAAGAGCGTCGTATGCGCTTGAATCGTAAACGTCAGCAAAGATGGCGCAGTCGCTAAAGAAACACTTCAACGAGTGCAACAAGAAATTGCTGCTCAAATATCGCAAATAAGAGCACGTGAAACTCATGAACAAACTCGAACCAGACGTGCAGTGGATCTGACTGCTAAGCGACAATGCCGAGCTCGAGAGACTGGTGAACAAACCCAAGCCAGACGCGCTGCGGATCTGGCGGTACACCATCAACGCCAAACTGTAGAGACTCTTAAGCAGACTCAATCCAGACAAGCAGCAAGTTTAGCAGCATGCCGACAATCGCAAGAAGCCATTAGTGAAAGTATTCGTGACGAGTTTCGACAGGCAAAGGAAAATCATATTTGTGTTCATAGCTGGGGCTCGATGAATGCAATTTGCCAATTTTGCGGTTCTCATAATTTTGTCCGGGAACGCCCATCGGATGGAAGGTTCAATAGCTGTTGTCAGAAAGGGAAAGTAAAATTGGAGAAGCCAAAAGATGCCAACGGACACTCTTTAGAATATCCGGAATTTCTGCAGCAACTCATGAGTAATCCACTTCATCCCCACTACAGCAATTTCCGTGAAAACATTCGCTCATATAATTGTTCTGTGTCATTCGCTTCAACCGGAGGAAAATTAGCATCTCTCACAGGACGCGGTCCTCGCTTTTTTCGTGTTCACGGACAAATATATCACCGCACTTCTGGTTTGCATCCACAACAAGGTAAACCACGCAAGTTTGCTTAATTGTACGTCATGGACAGCACACAGGCTATAGCAGAACGAATGACCTTGCCGGAAAATAGCAATTGCTTGCCTGAAGCCATTCGTGAGATTGATAGATTTCTCCGTGCAAACAATAGAATCGCCGACAGCTTTCGCATGCTGAAGGATATCGAATGTGAGGAGATCCAGAAGGCTGATCGAGAAGGAAGACATCAGTATGGTCCTGTGTAGAGATCGTCGGTCGGATCATAGGCGTTACAACACGCCTACACCGAATGAAATTGCAATGGTGTTTATCAATGCTGATGGCGAGCCACCATTTGAAAGGGACATTCGCATTTATCCGATCAATCCTTGAAATCCAGATCAGCGATTCATTCACATCAACATTCTCAGACCTAATTTGGATCCAATGACGCATGCTATTTTGTATCCTTACGGAGAGCCCGGATGGCAACCGAAAATGCAAACTGAAGGCTACGCAGAGAACGAGCAGCACATACGAAAAAACATCACCATGCTTCAGTACAAAGTCGCACAAACAGCAATTAGAGACAAGTTTCAATCCAATCATCAGCGCTGGAAAGTTGACTCAACAATGGATTGTAGATTCATATTTACAGGTTGAAGCAAACAATCTCAACTACGTGCACTATCGCCAGGACACTTTGAGAGCAGAGGTCTATCAAGGTCTTGCTGATTATATCGCGAACAACGCTGCAAATCTTGGCGTCCAACCTGGTGTTCCAATCATTTTGCCCTCATAGTTTGAAGGTTCCCCGATAAATATGAGATCGCGCTGCAACGATGCCATGTCGATGTTTGCAAAATTTGGTTCAATTGATCTTTTGTGACCGTAACAGCAAATCCTAAGTGGCCAGAAATTGAGGAGATTCTTCAGACAGGTGAAATTGCATCAGACCGTCCGGACTTGGTAGCATGCGTTTTTAAATTAAAGCTAAAAACCATTATGGAAGATTTGACGAAGCATGATGTTCTTGGCAAAAGCATGGCTCAGTCTACACCATCGAGTTCCAAAAACGTGGCTTGCCACACGCTCACATCTTGATTGTTCTACAAAATTATGATAAATTCAGGACAGCTTCTGCAATCGATCACATCGTGTCTGCTGAGCTTCCAGACATTCAAGCCGAGCCAAGACATTTTAAGAGCGTCACTCGCTGCATGATGCACGGTCCTTGCGGTACTGCAAACACTGGAGCACCATGCATGGAGAACAATGCGTGCAAGAAAAAGTTTCCTAAAGACTTTCAAATCGAAACACAAGTCAATGTAACTGGATTTCCCTTATACCGTCGACGTCCGGGAGTTACAGCGGTTGTGAGAGGAGTTGAATTGGATAATCGCTCTGTGGTCCCTTACAACAAATACTTGCTCTTAAAATATAACTGCCATATAAATGTTGAGATTTGTTCGTCAGTAAAGGCGGTTAAATATATTTATAAGTATATTTACAAAGGATATGCCTGACAACGGATATGACTCGTCACAAAACACTGTTGCCACGAATGATCAAGAAAGATTTTACTTACGTTTGCTTCTTTTGCATGTTGCGGGTGCTTCCTCATTTGATGATCTGCGTACAGTTGATGGAGTTACTTATGTAACCTTTAAGGAAGCAGCATTTCATCGACATTTAGTGTCCTCTGATGAAGAATGGGTTAAGTGTTTGGACGAAGCTGTGATTTTTCAAATGCCATATCAGATGCGCCAATCATTTGCTTTAATTTGTGTTTGTTGTTCACCAACAAACGCATACTTGCTTTGGGAAAAATTCAAGTTGGACCTGGTTTTAGATTTTCTGAAGAATCATCAAAATGAAGCAGCTTTCAACTTGGCTTTACACGACATCAATTATGTATTTCAGCAGCACGGATTCCATTGCAGTTCATTCCATTTACCCCAACCTACCGGAAAGTACAACCATCCGATTAAATTCAACGCTGTTGAAGAGCAACAAGAAGCCGAACGTCGCATCATGAGTCTCAATGCTCAACAGATGGCTGCTTTTGAAAGAGTAATGCAAGCGATCAATTGTAAGAACAGTCCTGATCGTTGTTTTTTCCTGGATGGTCCTGGGAAAACATACCTATACAACACGTTGATGTGCTTTATAAGAGGTAAAGGAGAAATAGGTGTTCCATTTGCCACAACTGGGATTACTGCAACTCTGATGAAAGGCGGTCGCACTGTTCACAGTGGATTCAAGCTACCAGGTCCAATTTTAGAGACTTCCGTCTCTAAATATGAAGCAAACATCTGAGGCAGCTGATAAAATTCGCCAAGCGAAGCTCATTATTATTGACGAAGTAACAATGTTACAAAAGAATGGACTGAGACGCATTGATTTGCTGCTACGCGAACTTATGCAAAATGACAATCCGTTTGGCGGTAAAGTAGTTGTCATTGGTGGTGATTTTCGCCAAACGCTTCCAGTTGTTCCGCGAGGGAAGCAGACAGACATAATCAAAGCATGCATCAAATCAAATGAGCTGTGGCAACACTTCGCAAAGATCTCATTAGTCTGAAACATGCAAAGTGAAGGACGAGACGCTTTCAATAAGTGGTTGCTTGACGTCGGTGCCGGCGCTCTTCCACAAATCAAAGGTTTGTGGCACAATGTCATTGAGAGTCCTGCTGATATAATCATTCGCGATGAAAAAATTATTGACATTATCTATGGTGAAAATGTATCAGCACTTTCGATGGAAAAACTTTCACAACGAATTATTTTGTGCACCAAGAATAACGAGGCATTATATCTAAACAGAAATATTATGACTAAACTTCCGGGTGAGCTAAAAATATATTACAGTTCTGATGAAATAACATCTGAAGATCACAGGGATGTTATGAACTATCCGATAGAGTTTCTTCATTTGCAAACACCATCAGGTATGCCTCCTCATGTCTTGGCTTTAAAAAATGGTGCCATCGTTATGCTTCTCCGCAATTTGAATCCGAAAATAGGAGTGTGCAATGGAACGCGATTGATCATTCGAAAATGTCATTGCAATTTCCTAACTGCGGAAGTTTTTTTCAGAATCACATAAAGGAGATATTATCAACATTCCGCGAATCGACATGGCCCCTAGCGATGTGAATTTGCCATTCATCCTGAAGCGTCGCCGATTTCCAATCATTCCATCATTTGCGATAACCAACAACAAATCTCAGGGGCAAACATTTGGTCATGTTGGAATCTTTTTGAACGAGCCAGTCTTCTCTCATGGACAGCTGCACGTCGCACTGTCTCGATCGAGAAATCCTAACAATGTAAAAGTACAAATTAAAACAACAGAATATCAAGGTGCTCTTTTGATGGAAAATCGAATGTTCACAACTAATATTGTTTTTCCAACAGTATCTGAATAATTAAAATTGCAGTTAGGTATTGCTGCTATTGAATTTAATTTCCGTCTTATGACGGGCTTTTGCACTCACTAGTCCTATATATAAAATCCCAGCTTTTTCTGTCAGTGCGTAACGCTAAGGGATGCAACTGTGGTTGAAAGTTAGACATTAATTGTATTGTTTCCCTTATATGTAACAAGATGCTCTTCTGTCATGTTCAGACTTTTAACATCAGATGTAAAACAAATAGTTAGGTTTTTTTTTTTTACTCTTGAATAAGTAAAATTGCCGTTACGTATTGGTGCTTTTGAATTTAATTCCCGTCTTATGACGGGCTTTTACACTACTATCAAAACAATTTTGTCAGAGCACATTCTAAGTAGGTGTATTTTGATTTTATAAATTGTATTATCGTAAGAAATTGTGCTTTTCCTATGACTAAAATCGTGAATGTCTCAGAACCTTGTTTTATCTTACTAATTTTCTAATATCTTGCGTATTTCTCAGTCAGTCTGTAAGAGATTTGACGCACATACTTTCCGTTGGATAATAAAACTTTTATCAGATCAGATCTTTCATATCAAATCAAAATTTTGATTTATTGCAACTACTGTTGTAAAATTTAAAAAAAAAAACTGCTTACTATTCTCGGATTCTAACTTTTAAGTTCTATATCTCAGGATGTACTTATGTAACCTAAATTCAAATCCGAAATAAGTTAGAAAATACAATGGCGAGCTTTTATTTCAACGTTGGTGCTCATAAATTAACAAATAAAAAAGCCTTAGGCAATTGAAACATAGGAGTAAAAGTCAACATGCCGCTGTTTCCATGGCAACGAAGAAGAAACCTGTTGGACACTTTGATCATGCCAAGGCCGTGCACAACCTCAAATTAATCGCTTCATACGACACGCATGAGTGATCAGTACTATTCTTTCTTTACTTCCGTGGAGACTCTCTGTGAATTATTTCCTAGAAGATCCCCTGAGAACATATTTATTGGAGATCCCTGTTAACTACTTTCTAGGAGACCCCCTGAGAACTACTTCCGTGGAGACCCCCCTGTGAACTATTTCCTATAAGATCCCCTGTGAAATACGTCTGTGGCGACCCCGTGTGAACTATTTCTTAGAAGATCCCGCGTGAACTAATTCCTTGGAGATCCCTGTGAACTACTTCCTAATAGACCCCATGAGAACTACTTCCTAGGAGACCCCATGAGAACTACTTCCGTGGAGACCCCCCTGTGAGCCTACCTATTGGCTGTGCGTCTGTGAAGAAAACGACTTTGTCTCTCGTTGCTTTCCTCTGCTATTACAATCTCTACTGACATTATCATAATCATCATCATGTTCCTCTTCGCTCCATATGCAACTCGCAGCCACCACTGCAGCTGGTCCCATTGCACGAAGCCTTACAAAGTAGTAACATGCTCTAACATTTTCTGTAGCAGTTTGTTTTACATGGTGATGTTGCCAGTCTCATGCACTATCTCTTATTAGTCTCCATGTACAACATGCCTGAGATAACAGCAATCCTCTTCTCCTGACACCTTGAAAGATTCAAAATGACAGGTCTGATCTGACCAGTATTCAATATCTTCAAGTTACTCTCTGGAGGAAACAGAAGATAATTAAAACGAGAGATCATCAATCCCGGGCACAATGGGCTAATCACCTGTTTGCCAAGTCACTTCGATTACATGTCTCGCCCATGGGCCTTGTGCACTTGGGTCCCCTCTACACCTCGTTTCACGGGGTAGAAGAGGTTCCGATTATGAGATGAGATGAGATGAGATCATCAATCTGCTCAATAATTGGGGGGAGACTTGATATAAACGTGACTTCAAACAAGCTCATTATCTTAATGGATATAACATGTTTTAAGCCTCTTTAGATCATGAAAGATCAAATAATGCAAGCTAAGTCTTGCCATTCCAGCTAAGCAGAGAAACTAGAAATTGACGAGAGCAGCAAGATGAAAGCACATACTAAAGAAATTAAGATGCTCGTAAATCTGCCCATCAGCGTACTCCTAAAGACATCATGTCATTAGGCAACTAATCGGACGGTGGGAAGTAAAACTCTATTTCGGAAATCAAGTACCCACGCTTTATCAAAATCTGCAGCAGCGGATATTAACATCATTGTTTGTCTTTAGCCTTGTTAGCAAGCGATTACCTTCACATCTATTCAGACATCCTTTTACATAAAGGAGTCCATTGTTATGATTCTCCTATTTTGAGGGATCTGTTGTAATGGTCTTTCCACTTCTAGAGGTCAACTGTTATAGTTATTCAACTTATATGTGTTGTAGTTCCACATAGAGAGGTCTATTGTATAGCGCTCCCCATTACAGAGGTTTATAGTTATACCATCTATATGGGTATATTGATATAGTTCTCTCACTTTTGGGATCGGTTCTAATGGTTGTGTCACTTAAAAGGGTCTTTTGCTAAAGTTCTGTAACTTATATGCGTTTTTTAAATAGTTTTCCCGTGTATAGTGGACTATTGTCATATTTCTCTCATTTATAGGGATCTGTTGTATTAAATCTCCCGCTTATAGGGATCTATGCTTAAGGTTCTCCAACTTAATAGGGTCTATTCTTGTAGTTCTCCCACTTAAAAGGATCCACTGTATTGTTCTCCAATTGATATGGATCTATTCTTATAGTTAGTCCATTTATGGGGGTCTGTTGTTATAGTCATTTTACTTTTATGACTCTATTGTTTTCTCACTTAAATGGACATATTGTTATAGTTCACATACTTACAGGGGTCTGTAGTTATAGTTCTCTCCCTAGTAGAGGTCTAATGTTAAAGATCTCTCAATTGTAGGGACCTATTGCTGTAGTGGCCTCACTTATATGGGTTTGCTATGATAGTTCTCCCACTTATAGGGTTATACTCTTATAGATCACTTACTTACAGGTGTCTGTTGTTATAGTTATCTCACTCATAGGAACCTATTGTTGTAATTTTCCCACTTATAAAGATCTACTATTATAGCCCTTCCATGCATAGGGGTCTATGTTATTATAGTTCTCTCACTTATAGTGTTATATTCTTACAGTTCACCTACTTACAGGGGTATGTTGTTATAGTTATCTCATTTACAGGGTCTACTATTACGGTTCTCCCACTTATACGGAATTACTGGTACAGGTCTTCAACTTCTAAATGTCTACTGGTATAGTTCTCTCACTTATAGGGACCTATTGTTATAATTCTACCACTTATAGAGATCTACTGTTATAGTTCTTCCTCTTATAGCGGTCTACTGTTATAGTTCTATCTCTTATAGGGATGTACTTTTATAGTTCTTCTAATTATATTATGTTTCTGTGGCAGTACGATGGACAATGGAAAATTGGTCAAACACCATCAATAATTGACAGGGAGGGATGCCGGCTATTTCCGAGGCTGCGAAAACTAGAAATGGGAAATCAGTGAAAGACCATCAGGGATTGACAGAATTGGAAGCTAGCTTGTTTCAGCGTCAGGACATTCCTAGCGGTTACAAAGAAACTGGAACCTAGCAATCGTGTGAGCATTGGTATATGTGTATTATTTTGCTTGCTATTTAAACATTGCGGAAAAAAAACAGTCTGGATGAAAACATTCATTTTCAGTTATATTTCAGGGTTCCAAATGCTGTTAAAGCCGGGAATGGAGCTGAGGATGAATACTCCATTTCTGCTTATAAACTCATAAGGCACGCGAAATATCTAGCCTCTGGAAGCAAAAACCCAACTCCTTGCGTTCTCGTGGCGAGACATGTTTAAAACTAACAGGATAAGAGGAGAGGGCGACTCTCTGGCGCCATAAAATCAGAAAGCTAGGGGTAAATGATTCCCGTAATCCATGGATGGCAAATCATCTAGAAGGAAAACTCTGATTTCAAACCATTTGCTGCTTGCAGGTAGGCTGGGGACAGCGAGAGGCTTAGGAAAGCATACCTGAATAAAACGCTTGCTTATATTGGAAAGCAGCAGATGTCGAGGCTCAGGTGTAAACTAAGACATTTTTGGCTCAAAACACACTCACAGACACAAAAACGCATGTTTTCCAGCAACAAAAGCCTGTTTTAGGTTATCAAAGGACACGGGTAACAAGCATTACTAATTATCATAAATATATTTAACGTCTCCTACTCGGATTTGAAAGCTCGTTCTAATGTGTTCTAGAACATCTTACATATGTATACCAATGTGGGCGCTAGCGTGTGGTGTATATGCAGAGCAGGCCCTAGAGGGCGTTGCGAGGTCTCATAACGGCGCCTTCTGTCATACCACCCCGTTCCGTGTTGTCCAGTTTTTCATGTTGTTGAGTTGAATTTGTAGTAACTTCCGCGGATATTTACTGTAGCATTGGACAAAAATATAACACAGTTATGGTTTTACAATCTTATGATAGGTAATTTAAAAACTCAACAACAATTTATGTTAAATTACAGAAGGGCGGCCAAAGCATTGTTCTTTTTTTTTAAATGTAATAATAAAACAGACATGGAATAATCGAATAACGTAATTTAAGAAATGAAATAAATGTAACTCTCCGGGTAATGTCAACCTAGACAGAACAAGAAATGACGACACCAGAAAAATTATGGGAAGTACATCCCGCATCAAGTATATAGAGACACAGAAAATCACGTGGTTTGACCATCTCATGAGAATTGTGCCCAATAAATTACTACTCGCATGCAACACTAGAAGATCTTGGTTCAGAGCACGGAAGACCAATAGACAGATGGATAGACAACTTCACAGACATCCTACAACAACTTCACAGACATCCTACAACAACTTCACAGACATCCTACAACAACTTCACAGACATCCTACAACAACACGGGCTCACAGCAGCTAAGGCGACACACTTGGCTTGGGAAAGCAAACGTCACCTTCACACATCGCTTCACGGCAATATTGGAAGGACACGTCACCTTCACACATCGCTTTACGGCAATAGTGGAAGGACACGTCACCTTCACACATCGCTTCACGGCAATAGTGGAAGGACACGTCACCTTCACACATCGCTTCACGGCAATAGTGGAAGTTCACGTCACCTTCACACATCGCTTTACGGCAATAGTGGAAGGACACGTCACCTTCACACATCGCTTTACGGCAATAGTGGAAGGACACGTCACCTTCACACATCGCTTTACGGCAATAGTGGAAGGACACGCCACCTTCACACATCGCTTTACGGCAATAGTGGAAGGACACGTCACCTTCACACATCGCTTTACGGCAATAGTGGAAGGACAAAGTGAAAGTAAAAAATAACAAATGTAAACATAAAAATAATTCGTACTTTAAACTCCGAACCAACCCACTTTAAAAAAAAAATTTTTAAATAAAATATTTGTTTTGTATAAATGTCCGAGCCCCCTTCCAAGAAGCCGCCCAGCGCGGCCAGAACACTTGCAATGCCCAAGAGCTGGCTTTGTCTATGTGTGCCTTAACTTTTAAGATTTAGACACTCATCAAAACCAATGTCCATTTCTTTTACACACATGATGTTTTACAACAACCAGTGAAGCCGTGCTGGTGTAGTGGTTACCTAACTGCGCTGGCGACCGGGTGACCCAGGATCAAACCCGGGCGAGGATTTGAACTGGATTAACTCGAGCCCTGGCGAGATCATTTGAAGAAGTCTCGTCGACCAGGGACTGGCGGCTCCTGAGCCGACCCAGCTCTAATGGGTACCTCCGAAATCGGCGAGTATCTGCCTGAATGGCGAGGGACACCTGTCTCTGTACAAGAAAAAAAGGGATACTCACGTAAAATTCAATCTCAGGTTAGACATACCAACCCAGAGATTTTGCATCGTGTAATAGCGGGCGTACGCAAAAAAAAAAAAAAAAGCACCAACCAGTAAGCATACATACAAGGTATTTCCTAGATAGCGTTTTGTTCATATACGTAAAACAGTTGTAAATTCTGCTTCTTCTTCTTTGATCCATAGCCGCTGTAGCGTAGACGTGAACCAATATCTAATGGCAATTAACGAGAGCCTACCTGGCCTACCTATATCAAAATATGTCAACAAATGTTTCGACCAATCGCTGCACGAGCTGAAAACCCGTATCCGGAACCTTAGGCTCCAGGATAGCTAGATGAAATTTGTGCAAATGTGAATATGTATTTGTGACTTCAGGTCAAAGGATAGGGTATGTCTCCCGGAACAGTGAGCACAGTAAGATAACAGGAATCATAAGCTTTCATTAGATACATGGATTTAAGTGGTAGAAGCATGGACACAGGAGTTATGAGTGATTACATGCAGTAATAACTTAGAGCGAAGGCTGTTTTCCCCGGTTTCAACTGTGATTGCAAACACTACAAGGGAGGCAGAAAAAGGTTAGCTTGTTAGAATGGTAGCGCCCAATCGGCCGGTTTAAACAAGACCTGGATGAAAGGAATCGGTTGGGAAACACCGGAATAATAAATTATCGAAGTTTTGGAAGATTTACAGATCGGGGAGAAAGCGTTTACTTTACAGAAATTTTGGTAAACAAGCTGACCCGGCCAGCCAATGGAATCGCTTGACTTCTGGTCGCCCGCTACCTGGAATAAAAAGGGAAGCAAATCTGGAATATTTCTCTTGAACCGCCATAAACAAATTCGCCAGAGGACAGTTGTCAGATTCTGCCGCACAGCCCCTTTAATATTTGCAAGTGATGCAGACTGCAGTGGTTTACTAAAAGCCTGTTGAATCTGAGATTGTGGGTAAGAGAATTAAGTCATAATATGTATAATATTAATTACTAGTGGCTGATAGAAGTGATTTTGTGTGTAAAATCTCAGTGTGTGAATTGCAGAAGGAAAGCCACCTTGTGCTGTATAAATTATGTTCGACATTAAAGCAAAGGCCGGACGGAATGAGGGCTGTTAGTTTCAGAAGCTTTTAAAGCCTTTTCTGATTGCTGGACTGGACAATACTATCAGGAATAAGTAAAAGAGGAAAGATTGTAATTTAATGTATTGTTTGAGTATACACTCATCACTCACCAAAAGGCCCATGCAGTTTTAGTGATGTCAATCATGGACATATTAGGAAAGTGTTTGTTGTAATGTTGTGTTATATTATTGCATAAACCTAATTGTCACTGACTGAGTCTACCTTTCCTGGGTTACCATCACTTATTCTGAACTGCCTCACTAATCTACGATCTGGGTATGAGGATTTTAGAGTCAGATGCTATGTAGGACCTATTACATTTCAGGTCAGAGGTATCCTGTCACTCATCTTGTTAGCAGAGACGAATATTGGTGTTGTACCTATCGGTGTAAGATTTGAACAAGCACCCCGTACCTACATCAGTTTGAAGAGTGGGGACCCTCAGTGTTGGGCTTCTCCATCTTATATTCCTGCTTCAAGTTAAAAGGCGGAAGCGAAGAAGTTAAGTCCCATTAGAAAAGACTGACTCGCAGAGCATTGGCGTAACACACCATTTTTAGCTTTGTAGTGATGAAAACAGTGATGCTTGAATTAGTCTGGTAACAATATAGACTTTAGTCAGAGTGACAGTTTTCAAAAGCTACATAACATAGAAATATTGTGAATTCAAGTGATCTCAGTAACATTGAAGTTATTGTGGCAGTTTTCATTATCTACCACCCAAATACTGAAGATAAATTCAAGTACTATCATTAACAGTGGTTCCAGAGTGATTAGTTGAATTAAGACTATTTTCATAACAAGGAAAAGACTTTATTTTTAGTATTTGCCTTTTATTTGATGTGCATACATGCAACATCATTAGTGTTTTTTTTTAATTAGTTGTATTTTTTGTGTGTTGACACAAACAAAACAAAACAGATGAATGTACATAAATAAAATTAAGAAATTGTAGCGCACTGTTTTGATTAATTTATGTCAGCTTTGAATTCATTTTACTTTGAATTTAATTAATTCCCCTAGATACCATAACAGCCCATAGGTAGTCTTCCGAGAGTGTCACCATAGAATATTGGTACTGAATATTACTATCTCGGCCAGTAATTCTTTACAGCCTGACTTTAAACCTATGAACTCTATACACCATTGCTCTTTTCTGAGAATGGGGTATTTCTTATAAGACCAGACTCTTCTCTGGCAACTATTTTAGTATCGCCTGATACACCTTGTTGTCTGTATTCTTCATAAATTAATTAACCTCTTGCGACAGCCGCCAACCATCAAAGCAGTCAGTGGCCATCACGCCTGGTGGCGTCCTGTAGGGCAGCAACAAATTGATTCAAATTTGCTCCGTCGGCGGCCACCCTTCGTACAGTGCCCAGACTCTGGTTCATTCTTTGCATCTCGGCTTCAACAGTTCTCCGCCAAGTTGTTTTTGGTCGGCCTCTCTTTCATCTTCCCTCGGGGGTCCATAGCATAGCTGTTCTTGTGACGGCATCAGGGTCCCTTCTGAGGATGTGGCCAACCCAACTCCAGCGTCTGCCAGCTATGATGACGTGCATGTCCTCCTGATTACTCCGAATAAGTAGTTTTTGGTTGCTGATGGTATTCGGCCAAAAGATTCGGAGAATTTTCCTTAGGCAGATTGTGCGGAAGGAGGACAGTTTCGACATTTCCTTCTCTGTTACTCTCCAGCATTCCGCACCATAGAGAAGCACAGAAAGTACACAGCTCTCATACAGTCTTAATTTGGTGTTTGTGCTGTACTGGGAAGACTTCCAAATGTTGTTGAGACTAGCAAAGGCTGTTCTCGCTTTATTCATTCTGTTTTTGATGTCCTTGCTTGTTCCGCCGTCATGTGTTACTATGCATCCTAGGTAAGTAAATGTGTCTGTCTGTTCTAGCTTCTGGTTCCTTATTGTTATTGGCTCAGGATTGCCCACATTTAGTGTCATGACCTCTGTCTTCTTCAGATTGATGTTCAGACCAACCTGCTGACCATACTTATTCACTCTATCGGTTTTTTCCTGGATGTGTTGATGTGAATGCACAAGTAGAGTTGTAAATTGGCTGAGGAAAATTTTGCAATGTTGCAAGTCCTATATGCCAGAAATGCGTTTCTTATAAATCGCGGGTGTAGTCGTGGTCCGAAAGGGGACACTGTAAAGTATCAAGCGTGTCGTAAAAAGCAAATAAGAGGAATTAGGCACGTGGGCTAGCTACAATTTTATGTAGAGACTTTAAACCAGGGGTCGGCAGCCCGGGACATTGTGGTATATACTTTAGTAACACTGAGCCATCTAAAGATCTACCATATATATATATATATATATATATATATATATATATATATATATATATATATATATATATATATATATATATATATATATATATATATATATATACACATAGTGCATGTGAATGTGTAATTTTAAGCGAGGAAAGGGTAAGAGAGGGGGGGGGGGGGGGGGGGGGTGTAATGAACGTTACAAAGAAAAAATCGCGTTCCTATCTCAAGCAGTTAATGAATATATTTTTGTAGCCAGCTTGAGAGCTCTCATTGGTGTGACAAAACCAATTTCGTCCATTTGTTTCATCTGTCTTTCTCCTGTAACTACTTCAATTGTCCATACCATTTTCTTCCTTGTCCTATAATAAGCTGCAGTTCTCAGTTATTCAATGCTACTTTCTTTATTACAAACGCCCATTGGTATTTTACTGTCGCGGCGTGGTGTAACAGCTCACCATGTCCTGTTGCAATACTCTACTGTCAACACCTTTCTGAACATTCTCCATGCACATTAAGATAGGGTAGACATGAGAACAGACTGAGATTCAGAGACTTGTTGGCGACGATCATTGCATCACAACCGGCAAGTAAGGATAACACTTGACGTCAAGAGTCTTACATTGCCTCTCACGGACGCGTAACTGATAAGATTCAGAGACGAAGAGGTGAGAGATACATCCGATTAATTATTCTGGCAAGTAAGGAAACTAGACATTTTATTGCCCACTCTACAGTTTCTGAACGGGGAATAGTTTACGGTTCTGAGAACATGTCCATTAGACAGCGAAGCCCAGATAAAGGACAGCCTATTTCTGAGATTAAATCTGCCTCTCTGGACCAACGCATGCTTATTGGAGAATAGGAATCGTTTTGACATTTTGAGACCTGCCCACCAAACATGTGATGCTTGAGGGAGGGAATAGATTGACCTGTTAAATATCGGAACCCTATAGTGTTTGGAACCTTCGACAGAAGGGAGGCCCCCCCCCGTTCCCCCACCCCCCAAGACAGTACTATTTGGGAAAGCTAAAAAGAACACAGAAGCTTACATTCCCCCAGTATTGCAGTGCTCCAACTGCATGAAATTTGGCCATGGCCGAAACAGCTGCAAAGGCAAGACAATATGCAGGTACTGTGCCGGTATGCACCCCGCTGCACAGTGGGAAAAGGCAAAGGCTGATGCTGATTAAAAAAGGCGAATGTAAACAGAAAGTGTAGCAACTGCAAGGGAAACCACAGTGCCAGGTTTCAGGGCTGTCCAGTGTATCAGCAAACCAAACAAGCACTAAAAGAATCGATCATAACAAGTACACCATTCAAAATGGTGATCCAAGATATGAAAGAAAAATAACCAACACAGACACTGAGGTTGCAGCAGAAATAAAATATGTAAAAGAAGAGATTAGGATAATTAACACTCAACTGTCAAAAGAAAAAGAGCAGGAAGTTATTAACAAAACAAAGAACCAGTCAGACAATTCGACTACATCATTGGAAAATGGGAGTGCGGTGAAAAGTACAGAAGAAGGGCTCGAAGAAATGAAAGCCACACAGCACCAAATTGCCCAGGATGTAGTAACATTGTCTGAACTGAAAGAGGAAAATGAAATATTACTAATTAAATTGTCGGAACTAAAAGAGGAAAATCAAATAATACTAAAAAGAATAGAAAGTGAAAGGCGAGAGCTAAACACAGGCAGAGAAGGAACAATCATAACAGCTGAAAATATGAAAGTGAACCAAAAGAGCATAATACAACAGGAAAACAAAAACAAACTAGAAGAATCTATCAAAGAACATGTTGAGGTACTTTTACCATACTTAGTGGAAAAAGTTTGATATAAAATGACAAGCCTGAATGAGGAATTTCTTGAGAACATGGTAGATAATGGGCCCATGAGTACAGGAAATACAGAATAACAGCAAAATTGATAGCTTATTACAAAATAAAAGAAATACTAGTTAATATTAGAAATGGGCAAGACAGGAAACAGAATTATACAATGGAACTGTAGGGGTATCTAAAAGAATTTTGCACCCCTACTTGCAGAGACAGGAGGAACAAATACTATATATGCTCTTTAAGAGACACTTTAGAACCCAAATAGTAGATATAGTTGTAATGGCTTTAAGATACTTAGGCACGATAGGAAAGAAGGTAGAGGAGAGGGTGTCGCAGTCTTTGTTAACGAAACATTAAAAATTATAGACTGGGAAGTATTTGATACAACCAACATAGAAGCTATCCAGGTCACTATAGCAACTGAACCAAACAATCTAACAATCTTAAATGTATACGCTAAAAATGGTACAATTAAAGATGAAGGAATATTCACCTTAAGCACCAGATAAGCCCCATTACAGTCATAGTAGGCGATTTTAATTCCCATCATTATGCTTGGGGTAGACAACATGCAGAAAATGCAGGAAAGCACCTACAAGTACTTGACTTTATAGAAAACAACGACCTGCTAATACTAAATGATGGAACTGCAACTAGGATTAATCCACAAGCTAACAGGGCAGACACGGCAATAGACATAAGTATGGCAACTAACAATCTAGCCAATGTCAATAGGGAAGTGCTACCTGACACAAACTCAGATTATCTGCCCATTGTAATAACCATGCATGAAAACGTCATTACAAACCGAGGACCAGACAAACCGACTTTCAACTATAAAAAAGGAAACTGGGAGGCCTTCCAATCAGAGCTGGAGGTGATGGAATATAAAGACATGGAATCAGATGGTACTGACTTGTGGGCAGAAACACTGACCAAGGAAGTTCTTAAAATAGCAATAAAATATATACCAAATAAAAATATGCCACAGCACCTAAAACGAATAAATAACATTTATTATTATGAGGCATGGGGTAACAAGAGTAATGATTCAGCAGGAAAAAGACTGTTGGATTACATTGAAAGTGCTGAGCTAATCATACTAAATGATGGCTCAGTGACAAGGGTTAACCCAAGCAACAATGGAGTTGATACAGCAATAGACTTAAGTATTATAACACCAAACCTAGCCTCTGCTAAATGGGAAGTGCTGAATGACTCCAGCTCACACCACTTACCCATAGAAATAAACCTAAACGGCAAATACAGAACTAGTCCAAGAAGCTCCATTCAACTTCAAAAAAACAAACTTGGAGTCTTTCCAGTAGGAACTAAGTAAACTAAGCATAGAACAAATTGAATCTAACAGTGTAGATATATTTGCAGAAAAACTAACAAATTAGATTTTTAAAATAGCATTAAAGTATATACCAAACAGGAATACGCCTGATCACTTAAAAGCAACACACAAAGGTAAAGACAGGAAAAGAGGCCAAGATAAAAATCCAGTACAACCTGTGGACAGACAGATGTTCAGAACAACTGCAATTGAGGGAAAGGGCCCTCATAAAGTCTAGAAAACCTAAAACTGAAGGGAATTAAACAAACTATTAAAAAAATAAGAAATGAAACAAATAAAATAATATTCAGAGCTAAAGAAAAGAGTTGAAGAACATGTTGTCAAACATTAAACCATAGGTCACAAGTAACTACAGTCCGGAGAAAACTAAAAGCAATTAAAGGAGGAAACAGCAAGAAATTTACAATCCAAACAATTAAAATACCAGAGAGAGCTGAAGCAGATAGAGAAAATGCTAACATACTAGCTAAATACTTTTATCAGGTTAGTTCAATAGACAGTCTAGATAAGGCAGAAATAAATAGGCAAAAAACACTGTTAAAAAAATTAAAAGAAAAAAATATGGACAACACACAGGACGCTAATTATTTAAATGCAGATATTACAGTAGAAGAAATAGAGAGAGCTTTAGCAGGAAAAACCAATACCACCTCTGGGCAAGACATTCTGAGCTATTAAATCCTCAAAAAGGTACCAAATACAACTATAAGGGTGATTGCATCCCTCTACAACAAAATCTGGCACACGGAAAAATACCATGTTCATGGAAGACAGTAGTAGTCATCCCGATACTAAAGCCAGATAAGGAAACACATGATGTCAGCTCATACAGGCCAATATCGTTAACATCGCATCTAGGAAAAATTCTAGAAACAATAGTCAACAGCAGACTAAAATTTCACCTATAAATTCATAATTTGTACAGTCCAACCCATGCAGGCTTTAGAAGCCCACATAGTACAATAGAGCAATTGTTGAAGCTGGAACATGATGTTAAAACGAACTTCAAACGGAATGAAAAGACAGTATCAATATTCCTTGATGTAGCAAGAACATATGATGAATGTTGGAGGGAGGGTGCACTACATAAGATCAGGAAATTAGGTAAAGTTGGCAGAACTTACAATTATTTAGAAAACTTCCTGCAGGATAGATACTTCCCAGTACAAATAAACAATGATAGATCTGAGGTTAATGAACAACAGAATGGAATCCCACAGGGATCAGTAATATCACCATCTATATTTACGATTATGGTCAACGACCTAGGCGACGAGTTTAAAGACTTAAAAAAACAACTTATCTCAGTTTGCAGATGACGCTGCGATATGGAGAACGGGAAGAAATCTCCAATTCCTCTATAAAACAGTACAAAAAACAAATAGATAAAGTATCTGACTGGATGCACAAGTGGGGATTTAATCTAAACGTTTAAAAAAAAACTGTAGGAATGATCTTCAGTAGAGGGCGTGTAATTAAAAATAATATATAATTGACATAAGTATTAATGAGCAAAACGTATGCACAGCAAAATCAACTAGATTTCTGGGTATGGTACTAGACCAGCAACTAAACTGGAACAAACACATATACCTATTATTGCAACGCAGTAGGAGACTTATTAACATGCTAAGATATATGAAAGGAAGTGGTTGCGGAGCCTGCAATAAGACAATGTTAACCTTCTATAAATCATTTATTTGGGGCAAACGGACTATGCCAGTGTTGTCTATGCATCAGCCGCCCCGAGCAATAAGAAAAAAACTAGACACAGTCCAAAACCAGGCACTGTCAATAATAGCAGGCGCCTCAAAGGGAATATCAGCAGAGGCATTAGAAGTAGCGCTAGGCATTATACCCCTGGAGCTAAGGAGAAAAGAACTGAGATTCGGCTACTTGGCAAGAGTGGCAAAAGATCCAACTCACCCAGCACACAAAACCTTTGATAGGGGTAACCAGTACATAGGCCACATTCCAATAAACCATAATAGATACCCGTCAGGGTTGTTCACTTTTGGATGAAGTGGATCAACACCCAAACCTATTTAATATGATAAACAGTAGTGCTAAATATAAAGCAACGATCCCATTATGGGAATTAAAAGTGCCAGAAACTGACTCCCACTTATCAAAGATCATAAGCAAATCTAACGACATAATCTCAGCAAAAAGTAAAACACTAGAGTACATAGAACGGTATACAAATAATAGCCTAACTATATATACAGATGGGTCAACAGATGCAAAAAGGACAATTAGGAGCAGGAATAGCAATACCAAAATTAGAAATTTATAAAAGATACAAAGTAACAAGTAATACATCCATCTTTACAGTAGAATTAGTGGCAATCCTAAAAGCTTTAGAAATAGCTGCAGAGAACCCACCAAATAAAGTAACAATTCTCACAGATTCCCCTTCATCAGTATTAGCTATCAGAAATAGAAATGAATGTAGCAGGCCAGATATTATAGAGGAAATACTTCAGGTCAATACATATCTGCACACTGTAGGATGCAGTGTAACACTAACATGGATACCATCACATGCGGGGATAGCGGGAAATGAGCTTGCAGACAAAGATGCCAAAGGGGGAAGAACTAGCTATAACAAAATTGAAGTAGGCTTAGGGAAGTTTGACATTAAGAGCTTAATTGCTCAAGCAATAACTAAAGAGTGGATAACAGCATGGGACCAAAGTAAAAAAAGCAAGACACTCATAAAATCCTAAAACAAAACAAGCAAAAAATGTCAAATACAAGATGAACTAAAAATACCAAGTAATAATAAATTGCGGAGGCTTGTAGTGGTTTTGATGGTATTGTCTGATTGTAATATTACTTAATGTGATGCATGAGGTCAGCTGTGAAGGCTCCTGAGATAAGTGTAGCTGTGAATTGTCAGAAGGCCCTTCTTGCTACCACTACGACCTCACACCTATCTTTTTTTACTAATGAATGTGGCTACGTTAAAATTCTAGGGTATTGATATGTAATGTGTTGTGGTGGTTTGCATACACACACACAGATATTTAACAAGTCTAATAATAGTAATAAAATGTTATAACACACTGAACTAACTCGAGATGTGTAAAATTTGGATAGTAATTTTCTTTAAATTTATTTGTTCTGAACCAAGGTTTTATTTTGGCCAGAACATATGAAAGGTTTTGCAATTATGAAAGAAATGCATGAATATGACATAATAAATGAAAGGTGTGTACATATGTATGTGTTGCGTGATAAATTCTCGCAACATCATTTTATTACAATATCTATTTTATAACGCAAGGGCAACAACTGCTTGAAATTTATAGTTACTTTTCTCGGTAAGCATTTGTCTTCTCGCGTTGGTATTGAATGCAGTTGAGTTTTTGAGCTGTGGTCATTTTTCGCGCCGGACTGCGCATGACTGGTCTTGCTTTTTGGTCGATCGGTTTCCGCCCACCACTAGTGGAGTGAGCGATTTGAATGGCGAAAGAGATGCCTCGTTGAAGAGGGGATCTCCGCTATTTTTTGTTCTGTCAGGAATGTGAGAGTCCTCTTATGGATATTTCGTTTATTCGAGATAATACCTCTAGTGTATTTGCACATGCCGGGAGGCATAATATTTCTGTGTATTTCCGGAAGGCAAGGTAAATTAACATTTTCATTAACTCTATCGATTTTTGGTCGTGAACGATTTCTGGTTCATAGCCTGTCTTCGAAAGTCGTCGTCACGAGATGTTTTCCCAGCTCACATGTCGCTGTATTGTGCTGCATCGGTTGATGCAGGTCCCAAGGACTATTACTTGCTACTTGGTTACCTGAACTAGGTTGAAAAACCTTTGTTATCTAGAGGATATTTTTGAGGACATTATTTATACTTCGGCAGACGTGTCTGTCTTGCTGAAGTCAGACTAAGGAGAGTGAACTGATCTCATAAATCTGGTTATCTCCTGGCTGTTATAGAAAAGGATGGAGTTTTTCACCTGACTACATTTACAGCACTATGAAATATAACATGCATCTGACTCATCATTGTAATGCTGTCTACCGTCTATTGCTGTATTGAATGTTGCTGTGATAATGACTGTTTGATGTGTCTACATATTCGCGTAACCATTTTGTCACTGTGGCGTCCACAATAAATAATGAAGAAAAACGTCAACGGCTGTTACAAGAATCATTGACTTTATACGTCGTGAGTTTACTGACGTCCTATGTGGATTGCCCTGTTATTTTTGTATGAACATTGTTTTGACTGAACACATCTGCACACCACACAAAACCAGACATGCGGATACCATCCATCATCATATGGCGTCACGCATCATTTGGTGGCCAGTGTGGGGTCTTGTTAATGATACTCCGGTCTCACTACTTTTCGATTCCGGATGCACCACTATTGGTGTTAGACAATCGCTTGTGGATCCATCTTGTGCTACAGGAAAGGTTATTAAATGTGTCACATTTGGCGGCACTCTAGAAAAATATCCTACTGCTGTAATTCGCATTGCCACTCCTTTCTTTACTGGAGATGTGCATGCTTGTCTCTTACCTAATCCTATTGCGGACTTATTATTGGTCGTATTCACGGAGTTAGGGAGTGTACCCCACAGCAGATTGCTGCTTGGGAAGATAATAACATGCAAGCTACAAATGCAGTAGTTACAAGAGCACAAGCTCTACAAACACCCGAAACATCACTGAATAGTGATAATGAAGTTGATAGCCAAGATAGTCACTTAGTAATCACTCGTGACTCTTTCATAAAATTGCAAGAAGAAGATCCTTCTTTAAAAAAATTCTTCGTTCTTGCGAAGAAAGGTGATCCGAATCAGGATACAAATAGAAAATCTTGGATTGCAATGAGAAACGGCGTACTTGTACGTATGGTACAAGATTCGACTACGTCGGCACATTCGCAAATTCTTGTTCCCAAGAGCATGAGAGTGCAAATATTGCAACATGCTCATGACTCGCAATGTGCTGGACATATGGGTTTTGCCCGTACGAAGTCGAGAGTCCTTGCGGCTTTCTTTTGGCCTTTTGTCAATAAGGACATTCGTATTTACTGCCGATCATGCAAGGTATGTCAGGAGGTCAAATCTAGAGGACCACGACATGCTGCGCCTATCCAGGCTGCTGACATTCCTATTCGGCCGTTTCAGAAAATGGCCATAGATATTATTGGCCCTTTTAAGGTCAAGTCGGCCAGAGGACATCAGTTTATCCTTACATGTGTCGATATGTGCACACGTTGGCCAGAGGCTATTCCTCTTAAGAGCATATCTACTACAGATATCGCAGATGCTCTTTGGTTGATATTTTCTCGCTTGGGGTTCCCCAGAGAAATATTATCAGACCATGGCACTCAACTCATATCTGACACTATGTCACAGGTAATGTCTACCTTACATATTGAACGATCTCTCAGTAGTATCTACCATCCTATGTCTAATGGGTTAGTTGAGCGTCTGAATAGAACGCTCAAGACTTTGCTTGGTAAGATAACTGAAGATCATCCTCAAGATTGGGACAGGGTTTTACCCGCGGCTCTCTTTGCCTATAGAGAAGTCCCTAATGAACACACAGGATTTTCTCCCTTCGAACTTGTCTTTGGCGCGCGTCCACGCGGCCCTATGTCTTTATTACACGATCTCATCACTGCCGATGATATTAGCGATGAAACTCAATCCTCATATGAGTATGTCATTGCTCTTAGACAAAAGATCATTGAGGCATGTAAGCTAGCAACTGCTTCATCAGAAATTGCTAAAGAGAAGGCAAGACAGTTTGCTAACAAGAATAGATGTCTACGACAACTTTGTCCAGGTGACAAAGCATTCGTCCTACTCCCCAGTAGGGAAAATAGACTTCTTATTGCATGGAAAGGTCCGTATGCAATAGTCTCTCGGATTTCCGATGTTGACTATGTGGTCGATATTGATGGAAAGCATAAAACTTTCCACATAAACATGCTTTCGGAATTTCACGAACGTCCGGACTATTTGCTGCCTATTTTCCAGGCAACGGATGATGCTCCTGCACCTCACGGTCATTATTCATCCCTGTCTGTCATACAGGATGAGGAAGCTACCTTCTCTGATGTCAACCTTCCCCTTCCAGTGGTTCCATTACATTCCACGGAATCTTGGAAAAACGTTTCTGTTTCTCCTAATCTTTCTGGTGACGAACATCGACGAGACTTGTCGATGTTACAAACATTTCAGGATGTTCTCACTGACATTCCTGGACACACAGATGTCATAGAACATGACATAATTCTTACCGACAATAATCCAATTAGGGTTAGGCCGTATCCTATTCCTATACACTTTCAGTCGCAGTGGAAAAGGAATTGGATGAAATGATTCAATTAAATATAATTGAACCATCGACTTCACCATATTCTTCTTCCATGGTTATTGTCCGGAAGAAGGATAAGAACATACGAATTTGTGTTGATTATCGCAAATTGAATCAGGTCACAAAGTTCGATGCTGAACCGATGCCTTTGTTAGAAGATCTACTGATTAGACTTTCTAATTCTAGATTCTTCACTAAACTTGACTTGTCTAAAGGTTATTGGCAAGTGCCTTTAGCAGAGCATGCCAAACCTCTTACTGCTTTTTCTACACCTAGGGGTCTATTTCAATGGAATGTTATGCCTTTTGGTCTCATGAACGCCCCTGCCACTTTCGTTCGCAGGATGCGTCGAATTCTGTCACATCGTTCGGATGTCATCGCATACTTAGATGACATCTGTCTCTTCAGTGATACCTGGGAAGATCACTATTTAGGGTTATATGACTTACTGTCCACTCTACGTGAGAATAATTTGACAGCGAAACCTTCTAAAGCTTTTGTTGGTTTTGGTGAAATCTCTTTCCTGGGTCATCGTGTTGGTCATGGTCTCTTGAAGACAGAAGACCACAATACTTCCAAAATACTGAACATCTCTGTTCCTAAAACGAAGAAACAAGTTAGGAGTCTCTTAGGTTTAATTCAATTTTATGGGAGATTTATTCCAAATTTATCTTCGATCATGGCACCTCTCTCAACATTGTTGAAGAAAGGTTCGCCTAATCTGGTCCGTTGGTCTGAAGAATGCCAATCTTCATTAGACCAAATCAAGAATATATTTTCTTCTCCTCCCATCTTAAGATTACCTACTCTTGATAGGACTTTTGTTCTTCGGAGTGATGCTTCATCCACTGGGATTGGAGCAGCACTGATGCAAGAATATGCAAATACTCTGCATCCTGTTATGTACATTTCTAGAAAACTAAATGCGGCAGAGAGGAACTACTCGGTTTTAGACCGTGAGTTGTTAGCGATGGTTTGGTCAATTCTAAAGCTACAAAGATTCCTCCTGGGCGCACATTTCATTCTAGAGACTGATCAGAAAGCTCTTACAGCTATTCAGACTAAGAATTTGAAGAGTTCGAGATCCACTCGATATGCTATAGCTCTTCAACCTTTTCACTTCACGGTACGAGCTATCCGTGGTGCGGATAATGTGATGGCTGACATTTTGTCTAGATGCCCACATGACTCTAACTAACTAATACTTCTGTCCTATATTCCTATATATTACAGAGTCATAACACACCTATATTACTACAATAGATTAGCACATCTGTACTCACTTTATATGTACACACTATCGTGCTTTGTTGTCATCTTCTTCTGTTCGTTTTTAAGATGATAGAGGAGGACTGAGTAGTTAATATAAGGGCCGTTAGTTTACTAAACAGCCACAATTATTAATAATGTATTGTACCTTATGAAGCATATTAGTTATTAATTAGCATTATATTGCTTGTACTTTCTCAGAATGTCATTGTTGAGCTGAGGACTTACCTTACTAGTATCAAGCATGACGAGTTCTAGATTGTGTACTTACCCTCGGAATACCAGAGCATATGTCCTGGATCGTCATGTAGTTTAACTTTACTATGTACTTATGTCATTACATGTCAAATAATGTACTATTTAAATTTTCCTATCAGATTTGTACATCCATTTTTAAAGACAATATTAGAGTATGCTGTTTAATGATGATTATGGTAACTTGCATACGTATATTGTGTTTACATGCTAACGTGATGTGTGTTGGTGACACCTCCCCGATGTGAATATTTTTTGAGACATATTTATTTTTCTGTTGAGGTATATCCTCACCAGACACTCTATATTTAGCCTCATGTTAGGCAATTTAATTAATTATCAGCGCATAATTCGTGCGTTTTGAGCCGCTTATCGCATGCTCTTTGATATTTAAAAAAAAAAAAAATATGTTCCACATTTTTTTTTTTTTATCGGGAGGAGGTGGTGATATGTTGCGTGATAAATTCTCGCAACATCATTTTATTACAATATCTATTTTATAACGCAAGGGCAACAACTGCTTGAAATTTATAGTTACTTTTCTCGGTAAGCATTTGTCTTCTCGCGTTGGTATTGAATGCAGTTGAGTTTTTGAGCTGTGGTCATTTTTCGCGCCGGACTGCGCATGACTGGTCTTGCTTTTTGGTCGATCGGTTTCCGCCCACCACTAGTGGAGTGAGCGATTTGAATGGCGAAAGAGATGCCTCGTTGAAGAGGGGATCTCCGCTATTTTTTGTTCTGTCAGGAATGTGAGAGTCCTCTTATGGATATTTCGTTTATTCGAGATAATACCTCTAGTGTATTTGCACATGCCGGGAGGCATAATATTTCTGTGTATTTCCGGAAGGCAAGGTAAATTAACATTTTCATTAACTCTATCGATTTTTGGTCGTGAACGATTTCTGGTTCATAGCCTGTCTTCGAAAGTCGTCGTCACGAGATGTTTTCCCAGCTCACATGTCGCTGTATTGTGCTGCATCGGTTGATGCAGGTCCCAAGGACTATTACTTGCTACTTGGTTACCTGAACTAGGTTTGAAAAACCTTTGTTATCTAGAGGATATTTTTGAGGACATTATTTATACTTCGGCAGACGTGTCTGTCTTGCTGAAGTCAGACTAAGGAGAGTGAACTGATCTCATAAATCTGGTTATCTCCTGGCTGTTATAGAAAGGATGGAGTTTTTCACCTGACTACATTTACAGCACTATGAAATATAACATGCATCTGACTCATCATTGTAATGCTGTCTACCGTCTATTGCTGTATTGAATGTTGCTGTGATAATGACTGTTTGATGTGTCTACATATTCGCGTAACCATTTTGTCACTGTGGCGTCCACAATAAATAATGAAGAAAAACGTCAACGGCTGTTACAAGAATCATTGACTTTATACGTCGTGAGTTTACTGACGTCCTATGTGGATTGCCCTGTTATTTTTGTATGAACATTGTTTTGACTGAACACATCTGCACACCACACAAAACCAGACATGCGGATACCATCCATCATCATATGGCGTCACGCATCAGTATGTTACTAGACAAGTTAATATTACTACTGTTTATAGTTGTAATCTATTTGGGAGAACACTTAATGGATGTGCTGTTGGGGTGGCCTCATCACTCCCTGTCTATGGTGACTACACATTGTCCAGTTATTTGATGGAAATTTTATGGGTGTGTTAGAAAATAAGTTGAGTTGGTGAATTCTCAGCAGACGAGACGCTCACGTAGCTTGAATGTGCAGCTCTGGTGCTGAGATCTGGTGGCCCCACCTCTCCGTGCTTGGGGGCAATATCAGGCTGCTCTGCCAAAATATAAACTGCACGGGTCCACTCTTGTATTAGTAACTCATCATTTGACACCACATTGGTGCCAAATAAAAACTCACAGCTCTGCAATAAAGTATTGGTCATGTGTCAGAATTCCATCCTCTAACCCATTTCTGGACACAACACTACACACAACAACAACACCACATAGACGGGTCAGATCTTTTTGACCATACAACACATCTTACCAAGTTGGTTTCACATAGGATAAGTTCTCCCAGACTACATATTCTGAAATATGTTCATTAGCTTTCTGCCATAGAATAGGATAGGTGATATGTTCCACTGATCTCAACACTTAATCTGTCCTTCATAATCCTTGCTGGAGTTTATGTATTTTATTTGTCTCTAGACCCTGAACTGGGGCGGGGGGTCTAGAGCGAATCCTTACTTATTGTAAGGGATAGATTTTGATATGGCAGTATCAAATCACTCGAAACATTAAACACATATTAAAATATACAAAGAAATACTTTCAGTCTTACCAGAATTATGAATATAGAACACAGTTAATTGCTAGCAAAACTCAGCTGAGCTGCTGGCTTTAGTATGGCGTCCCTCTAAAGATATCAATTTGCTTCTGGGAATACACCACTATATTATTTACTGTGTCTACTAGGACAACTTATGACGAATGGCAAAAATGCGCGTCTGAGCGCCGATAATATATTCATCTATGGCCAATCACCGCCTTTTTTCCTTTTCAAATTCAAACCTCCTACCAAAAAGTCATTTCAGTCATACCTCAGTCAAGTATGCCTTATTGTCTGTTGGTCCGTCCGTCTCTACTTGCGTTTCACAAAAAACACACTTGTTTTTTTAACCAACTCTGCCTTCCCCTACACAATTTTGCCTTTAAAGTTATTTTTAGCCACAATTCTCCAGCCCATCCCCTCTCTTTCATACCAACTAGATTTTAGCGCTTTGAGTCTCAAGTCTGCAGTTTTTGAACATTAGGGACATTTTTGTTTCAATGCAGACGCTCGCTGATATGAACAACACAGTCTTTTGTCAATATCTTTCTTATTATCTATCCTTCTGTATAAATGAAAGCATATTATTTCACTGCTCAAGATGGGCCATCCGGCCAGCTAGGTTTTATATTCCTAACATCATTATTAAGAAAAAGTTACTTTTCAAGGTTAGTTGGTTTTGTAATGCGTTCGTCACTGCATTCAAATAAACGGACTAAGTTATCGCAAAAGCGTCCAAGAAATGACTGTTGCGTATAATAGCTAAGGTCCCTTTTGTCGATTTCTTTACCTTGTGTCAACTTCTTCTTCTTCTTCTTCCGTCCTTAGCCAACGACCGGCAAAGCAGTCAGTGGCCATTACGCCTAGTGGCGTCTTAAGGGCAACAGCGAATAGATTTTCTTTGCCGTTGTTCCCATCACGCCTAACGGCGTCTTTAGGGCAACGACAAATCAATCCGTTTGTCGTTGTTTCCGTAATCAAAGTGACTGGCAAACGGGTGATCAGCCCGTTGGGCTTGTGTCAACTTGGGGACGTGAATTTTTTTTTCCTTGCCCCACCAATTTGCGTCCTTTTAGCCTTGCTAGTTTCAAGCACGTTTCAGTCATATTTTTTCCTCTGATCTCCGTTCTCATCCCGCTCCAAGGGTAAACGTTTTGCCTCCACGTCTAACAATTTAAATTCCATGGCGGGTGGTGACCCGCGGCGTGGGCGATCATGTATTCTAGTAGCTTACGCATTAGTTTTTATCCCTACGTTGTATCATTGGAGATATTTTAACGTTGTATCACGGTTAATTTTATGACAAGGCTCAAGCTTGGAACTGGATATTTCAGGATTGAGGAACTCACATGTGAAGAGTGTCAAGAACCAAACACAATTTGGTGGACTGCAAAAAGTATGACCAGCAGAGGCAAAACATTAAGACATAATGTAGTAACCACAAGGTAGAAATGAGTGTAGAAAATCTCATAGGCACTAAGACCCTATCAGAAGGACACAAGTTAAAAAAACACTATATTACAAAAACTAAAGCTAACATATAAAAAATAAATAAATAAGGATCCGAGCCAGTAGTTCACACTGGTGAAAGACTCCCCCCAGATACATACGGAGTAACCAAATCAACCGTCCAGTGAAAATTAAAAACATACCAGCTTAGAAAATATCATTTTTTGGATAATAAAGCCATTTTGAACTATAACTACAAAAAGAAAATACCTACTAGAGATAATAGTATAAAATAAATACAAACAAAAACATATTACAATAAATGAAACACGTCCTGATATAACCAACAGCTCCATGTACATGGTTGAAAGGGCCGTGCTACAAACAAAAGTAGCAAACACATTAATTTTTTTTTTAAAGTTTGGCAGTCAACAAAGAACCACGATGGGGCCCGCTCAGATAGCCACGATTCTCACTGTGTACCAATTGGACTGGCAAATTTTAATTATGATTCAAGTCATTGAACGTAACGACCTAAAGTCTCCCAGAACCAGAACTGTGGTGAGTTGTTGTGATCGTATGTCAATAATTTTTTTTTTTTTATATTACTTGATTTGTATATCTAATGTGTATATATAAATATATGATCATTTAGTTGTGGTTGCAGCTGTATTTTCATTTCATTGTAATATTACCTCTTGTTCTCTGATATATGCAAAATTCGCAACTTCTTCTAATTCAGTTGCATAACTATTCATTGTAATTGTATCACCTGTGCTGAACAGCAAGACAGATTTCATTCACTACGATCTACATTGATCTTTCTTGGGTCATATAGCCAACTGGAGCCAGGAAGAATATAGATCTACATTTCATTAACTTCCACTTCTATCACTGCTGAGTTATGTGTTAATAATCTATCAGCTGTTCAATCACACTGTCTTAAATGTACAATATGAGTGTTTATTAATGAACTGTTATTGATAATTATTTAAATGCATTTATGTCAATTTACTTGTTTGGGGAAATGAATTTCTGTTCTCCATGATTAACCAATCATGAATGATATAAGCGGGGTCAGTAAAGGAAGCGTAACTTTTGCTCGACCTAAGTACTAATAAGTCATCGCTGGCCAGTGTATACAAACAATAGCCGCTGGAGGCATGTTAGTAAATACGGAGGTTTATATTGTGAGTTGGGGTGAGGAGAACGCGTATACTTCGCGACCCTTGAGTTGCATCGTAGGCCAATTGTTACCTGTATTTATCAGGGACACATGGGAGCCGTGCTGGTGTAATGGCTTCGGCGTTGTACTGGCGACCAGGTGTTCATGGTTCAAACCCGGGCGTCGGCGTTTGAAGAAATGTTTACGGCCGGAAATTTGACTGAATAGCCTGAGCGGCTCCTGTGATAAACCCTCTGTGGATGGGAGGGAGCGAAGCTCCTGACCGGGTTGGAAGGAAAGTCCTCAGGTTCCCCAGCCTCGCAATGACATGTCATTGGGCCGAAGGGCTGAAAGCCTAAGTGCCGCTGGTTAAAAAAAAAAAAAAAAAAAAAAAAAAAAAAAAAAAAATCAGGGACACATAATTAGCTGATGGTCAGAAAATAGAAAAGGGAGGGAAGATGAAGTTTACCTCAAGCAGAGAACTTACGAAGCCTCCAATGTATGTATTTTCCAGTCCTAATGGTGAAGAGATGAAAGTCTTTATGCAGTACCAACCAAATGTGCTGAAGTAAGAGACTGTAATGAACTGAGAGCCGAGGCAACCCACTGAGTCAAAAAACATCAACATCAAACCCAGAAGACCAACAAACCTCCCAAAAAGATGAGTAACAAACAACATCTACTAAGAAGCGAAACATACTTCACTCACTTTTTAACCAAGTGATGAAACTTGCTGATAAGGAGCGGTGTGTACTTAGTTATATTTCTGGAATCACTGTTGAAGTTATAGTGTTGAAGGATGTGAGACCTCCGGGCAACGCCGGGTACTTCCAGAAGAATGAAAATATATTATTATTATGTGCTGCGCTGATATAGGCGATCAGTAGGTCGGGCTTACAGGTGGCTGACTGGGTGTGTGTGTGAAGCTATCAAAGGACGCGAATGCATGTGGTTCTGGAACAAACACGAACAATCACACACCATAATGCACATAACAGGTAACACTGCGAACTCTGGTAAACCTCCTAGTCAGAAGAATGAAGAGACGGCTGAAACGTCGATACACTGTTTATTATACTGGTACAAGCGACACATCAAACGTAAACATCCTGGTAATACAGTACATAGGCACATTGTAAACAATTCACGGTCACAGGTTATCGTTCAAAGCACATCATGGAAAACATTGTGTAAATATTCTTTTCACCTTCCCTGGCAATACAATATATAAGCCGTATACGTTCCTGGCTTTTAAGCAATATAAATATCCTTTTCACCTTCTCTGGCGATACAATATATAAGCCGTATGAGTTCCTGGCTTTAAGCAATATAAATATCCTTTTCACCTTCTCTGGCGATACAATATATAAGCCGTATAAGTTCCTGGCTTTAAGCAATATAAATATCCTTTTCACCTTCTCTGGCGATACAATATATAAGCCGTATGAGTTCCTGGCTTTAAGCAATATAAATATCCTTTTCACCTTCTCTGGCGATACAATATATAAGCCGTATACGTTCCTGGCTTTTAAGAAATGTAAATGTTCTTCTTACCTCCCCTGCTCTGGTAATACAATATCTAAGACACATTGCACAATATAAATACTAGTCATATATCCTAGGCTTTAGAAATATCTCGGGGAATCTCCAACGTTTCGATCTCACCACAGATATCTTCCCCGAACACACAGTTAGAAAACATGGCTGACCAGCCCGGTCAAACGCCCAGTGCAAACTGTCACGGAATACCGCATATCAGTCCCGCTCAAACAGTCACGCATGCGCGGCTAACCACGAAACATGAACTGAACTCAATCTCGAAGGTTCGAGAGAATTCTGGATCAAATATTTTTAAACCAGTCAAGGGGATAACCAACGTCTAGCCTGTACATACCAGTATTACAACGTGTAAACTCCCCTTGACTACAAAATATTAAAATCTGTCTTAACAGTCTACACCGACCCCGGGGGAAAAAATGATAACATCATTTTTTTTTTGAAAATTACATCAGCAAAAAACAAGAGGTCGGTATAGTTCTAATATCCGCATATAAGAATTCACCTATGTAAAGTTCTATGAATACATCGACAAAAATATAAACAGCAAGTGTAAAGTAAAAAATGAAGCATTCAAATTAATCAGCCAAGTATAGAAATATAATAAGTTTCAAACAAAGTAAAGTATAGACAGATAATGGGACAACCATACGAAGAACGTCAACCTCAAAGAAGTATGAAGTATATGAAAGTATAAATTCGCCATGACACCATAAATGAAAAGAGAAAAGAGAACAAAGACCATATGACATACGAGAGGAAAGAGCAGAAATGAAGGAAAGTAATGCACTGGAATCTACAGGTAGATCGGAATTGACTGGTTGCCGACCACTGCTTTAAACCATTCAAAACTGTATAAGTCACAACAATAAATAAACTCAGCTATCCAAGACGTACGGTCCTCCGGTAAAACAACCCAGAGAAGATGAAGAAGACGCTGGCGATGGATAGGACACACATGGAAGAAACTTGTTAATAGCATTATCAGGCTGTCCTACTTCTGAAATCTCTAAGATAAGAGAGGTGGAAGTCGTGTGAAAAACACATGGAGAAGAGAACTGGCGACGGAAAAGACAGTTGACACAAGAAGACCTTGAGCTGATAACACATTACAGGAGCATTGGGCGGGATTTTTTTGAAGGTCTATACTCCTTTTGTGTTGACGATAATATGAATGAATGAACCAATCAATAAAACTGCAGACACGAAGATATCGACTATAAAACCAAACGTGTCTGGCCTTTGCGATAGAAATGTACTATAATGTGTGAGGCACGTCTACAACTCTTGGGGTTAGACAGATTTTATGTCATCAACAAACTCTGCTTTGTCATGCAATCTTCTTGTATTCCAATCAGTTTACAAAACCTTTCTTCGGTTAGACGGAATGGAATTTTACGAACCGTATTTTTCAAGTACAACGGATAGTTTTGTTTTGAAAGAACTACAATTTAGACATAATTTGAACCTAACTTTGACGTTGTGCGTGTATTGAATACAAATGTGATCGTGACACTGGAGAACTGTATACCTTGTCTTAGCCATTAAGATGACAATATTTTCAACTATTATTAGCCTCATCCGGTAGGATGGCTTGTTGTGAAGAACTGCTTCCGTTGCATGCGGTCAGACACAGATTCTTTGTTTCAGTTAGTTTCGTATTTCGTTTCTTCATGTCAGACGACCCAGCGACCCGCAGCGGCATGAAGATTGCTGCATTCATGATAAACAGTAATAATGAAATGGAGAAGAACTGCCCAGGATGGGTGCAACAATTATAGCAGCAGTTTCGCATCGATTTAGTGGCATACAAGCACAGCGAAAATGTAAACGCACAATACCCAGTGAGTTTTAATTGAGAATATTGTCCGGGCTAGAGATGAAGACATGCTACCTGGGGATACCTCTCTCTAGATCAGCAGTAAGCAACCCAGGATGTGTGGACATCTACTTTAAAAACACTAAGCTGTCATTTTTTGTCCCCATAAAATTATATTGCATAGAATAGAAGTGGAAGACCAGTTATCATCAATAAGTAATTCTTCACATCTCTGATTTGTTTAAATATGAATTTGTGAGCAATATGATGAACTACTGATCAATAATAACTGGTTGTCACAGAGAGTTTTATGATCATTAAATTTTCTATATTTTCCTTTCTTTCTCTACCCGTGTCCTCTATTTTATTATCACCCTTTATCCTTTTCCTGTGTTTTTCGCATTCGTACGTTTGCGACTATAAACACTACTATTTTCCCATTCAAACTTTCGCCGGGTTTCGTTTTCTCATTTAGAAACGCACTAGTGATGCTATTACGTAGATGCCAGGCTCGGGAGGTTATTGCGTTGTAGACGTAAACTGTGAATATTCGCTTTCGTCAGACTTATAGGCGACACATCGTCTGCATTTTTACCTGCCAAAACGAGTTGCATCGGCTGAGCGCTCAGGTGAGGCGCGATAACCGACATCTCCAAGGCGCAGAGCAGACACTTATCTGGAGATTCCCATCTGACAAATAGTTTTACGGCTAAGTTGATAGGTGAAGTGTGGTAACTGCCACCTAAGGGGACGTACCGTCTACATTTTCACCGGACACAGCGTTTCTTCAGGCTAGTCGCTCGGAGTGAAGTGTGATATGACACTCATGCAGCGTGCTGGAATGAGACATATAGTCTGGGTTTTTCCATGACACTCACGCATTCGCTCAGAAGGGCCATTTTCTTGACGTAGGTGTCAAAGACGCACTGCTGGCAGTTATGGCATGCGTCTAAGGTACGTAGGTGTTAATGAGAAGGGGAGATTATTTCGTTTTGCGAAATAAGTTGGGACCCCGTTGTCCTGGTTTAAGATATTAACCGGAGTTTGAAACTAGATTTTCATTCATTCTCCTAATTCGCAGTAGACAGGTTGTTCGTGAATAGAATAAGCTGTATAGCGAAACTCCTAGTTTGTTCGGAAATTTGCCGAGCTCTAGACTTCTAATAAATATATCAGCGTATAATTCTAAAGTGTGCGATTACCTGTAGTTCTGTGTTGAGGTAAATATATTATATTAAGTATCTATATTTTGTGAAGTGTTTAAAGTGATAATCGCTTATTTCATATTTCACTAGTTAGATTTGGTGCAGAGTGCTTAATTTTATATAGTCTGTATTATTTTTTATAGTGACGAGAATAATTTATCTAAACTAGATAAGTCAAGCTGTTCCCTTGCAGTTTAAAAATGTCAGTTATAACGAGTACCTAGTATGTATAATTATTTTATATGTGTTTTTCCTTTATTCAGTGAATACTGGGGTTAACCCAAAACTTTGCCAGCGTTAAGTACTGATGAGTGATATCTGTGAAGAACTAAAACATTTTCCTTAAAAAGCCTTGGTGCAGAATCTTTACAAGTTATTTAAAAGGTAAATGAAGTAACTGGCCTATCGCGCCATATTTGATTCTTCCTGAGAAACAACTCAAGTACATTTTTAGCCTGTGTGGCAAGTAACATATTAACGACAGTAACATTCCGACGTAGTTTTGACTAGTGGTGTGGTGACCGAATATAGTCCTTTCCTGAAAGTAGACACCGATCTGACATTCCTCAATTCTAGAAACCTAAGCTATTGACACTGTGCTCGTTGTTAATGTTCGTGCCTGGACAATTTTAATGTGACCTAAACAGCATCCGACAAAATAAGAACACCCAAGGAATCGTTCCCTGAAGCAGAGAATTCATCCCGTCTTTTGGAACTGGGGATTTCTTGGTCAAAGACTGCCTTTGACGATTCTGTATGTGAATTTCCTAAAAATTGTGTTTCCAGAAGTGGCTATCAACGCTGTGAGTATGAACAAATGCACGTGATCACTGCTGACTGAATAGAGTAAATGCAGGACGGAGTGTTTTCTTTATTGTTGTAATTTGGCACCCATTTTGCTGTCTTAACTTTCTGTATGCAAGTATTGCTAATCATATTTCCCTTAAAATAGAGCAGAGATGTCAAGTCTATCCATACCTTAAAAAGGGGGAAATATTAGACCTAATCATATGTATCCTTGATTCCCTGGGACTATCACTTTCTTCTAACAGGACTGTGGGCATACCTTGAGGGATAAGATCATACTGTGGGTCTATCATTTTGTAGCATTTGTATTGACTGTATGACTATTTGTATATGCTTTGATGTAATTTCTATGTGTTGTGATGACATTTTAGATGATAATTAAAATTTCTTTTTTGAAATTAATCAGCGCGTTGGTCAGCTCGTTCCAAATTATCTGTATAATCATTGTTATAGTTTCCCCACGTCTGTACGTCTAACTGTCATCTTGTATGTGCGTGCACGTGAGTGGATAGAGATATATATATATATATATATATATATATATATATATATATATATATATATATATATATATATATATATATATATATATATATATGTTTAGACTGTCTGACTCCTCTAAATCTGTCGTAGAAGATAGGTGAAAGAGAAAAGATTTCTCGATTTCAGAGACAGCCTCTATCACAGTCTACCATCTCACTCGTGGAAATCTATTGCTATTACTATCTTTCACTGTGACTATCACTTATTCAAATCTATTCAGAAGGGGCCAACCCAAGTCATATTTCTCCTATATAAAATCTACGACAAATGTGGTCTCGTCCGAAGGATTTTTGAACTTAGAATAGGAAGACGAGTACGACAAATGGTCGCTCGTTTCCGGGAATTGAACTGGAAATCCTGAGCAAGGACGACAAATGTGGATTCGTCCACCGGGATTTTGAACTTAGAATAGGAAGACGAGTACGATAAATATCAGCTCGTCTGAAATTTTCTTTATTCTGTAATAGAGTAAGAGTGTGATTGTCTCGTGGTTTTTTGTATCTTTAAAAATAACTATTCCCCTAGACTAACGATCTGTTTATGGACGTGCTGACCACACAATTAATAATTGTTTTTCCACAGCATTTTTGAATAATATACATTTGAGTTACAGGTTGATTTTGTCGGAATATATGTTAGTAACTGATTTTGTAATACTAAACGCTGGTAAAGTTTGTGAGTGTATAACATTCACAGGGTTCTGAAGAAGTAGGTGTTTGAGCTAAGCTAAGGAGTGCGTTCAGACAATTACGTCCTGTAAATTGCCTCCCTTACCCTAACTGACTTCAGGAGTGAACTTGATAGTGGATTAAAAATTAAGGGATTTTTTTTTCTCTTCTAATTTTTGCAATAATGATTTTGTTTCCACTGTTGCAACTTATTTTTCAGTGAGTAATCTTAACTACCATTTAGTTGGCATAGTCGACTGCATTAGGTGCTTTATTGCCGATTAATAGCAGCGATAGTTAGATACTTTATTATTTTGGAGGAGGTATCCCAGTATATAAGTATATCATCTTTTGTTTTGGTATTTTCTCGTAAGTGGTAGGAACCAGTGTATCCTTTTTCTGATTTCTTTCTCGACTAAGTCTCAGTCACCTTTTTACAATGGCAGAGAGGGCGAAGCTTAGACAGATCCTCAGGGACGAGGCGAGAGAAGAAGGTTTGGACGGAGACGAAGCGAAAACTTTTGTCAGGGACGAACTTGAGAGGTATGATGCGGAGCAGAAGGAGAAAGCAGCTGAAGCTAGAGAGCAGAAGAAGATGGATGAGGAAATGGAAATTCGCAGGGCGAACGAAAGAGAGAAGGAGAGACAGCATGATGAAAGAGAGAAGGAGAAGGAGAGACAGCATGAGAAGGAGAGGGAGGAGAGACAGCATGAGAAGGAGAGGGAGGAGAGACAGCATGAGCTGGCACTTAAAGCTCTAGAGGTCCAAAGTCGTGGCGCTGCCTCTACCTCCAGCAATGGAGAGTCTTCTCCTCATTCTTCTTTAACTGATCCTTCTAACACACAATCTACTCATCTCACTGCTATGTCTTTTCCGCTAGAATCTTTCCCTTGTCCTAATGAGAAGATTGACACGTATCTAGAAAAATTTGAGAAAATTGCAACTCTGTACGGTTTAGAGAGGTCGCGTTGGAATATGAAGCTTTCCCAGGCTTTGAAAAGTTCTGCTTACGATGTGTATGCAAAACTGGAGAGCACCCAACAAGACAATTACGATGTGTTGAAGAAAGCGTTACTGGGGCGCTTTGAAATGAATGCTCGCAAATTTTTGCAACTGTTTCGCAACAGCGGGAAGGGGAGCTCTGAAACTTTTCAGCAGTTCTCATCTCGTTTAAAGGGATACTTGACAAAGTGCCTTGAGCTTTCACAGCTCCCCTCTACATATAAAGGTTTGAAGGAATTTGTTTTAACAGAACAAATAAAGAACACTTTGTCTGCTGACACTCGGAGATTTTTGGCTGAGCAAGGGGCAGAAAAGCTTGAAGACATTTTGGAAATGTCTGAGCGATATCACAATGCGCTGGCTGAACTGCCGGCTACAGAACGCAAACCGACAGAAGAGCATTTTCGAAAGAATAATCTAGACAACCATATCGATTGGAGGCCGACCTCTGTGTAATCTACGTTTTGCTGATGATATTGATCTGATAGCTGGAACAGAATCAGAACTTCAAGACCCTACCTCTAGACTGGAGAAAGTAACAAGAACATATGGGATGGAAATTAATATAGAAAAAAGCAAGATATTGGTGAATAGCCATAAGAAACATGTTCCGACCAACATTACGTTAAATGGGCAAACGTTAGAAGAAGTTAACACCTTTAAATATCTCGGGTCCACTATATGTAGTGATGGAAGATCAAATAAAGAAATCAAGACAAGACTTGAGATGGCCTCAGCTGCCATGACAAGGTTGAATGTGATCTGGAAAAGTAACATCAGTTTTCCTGTGAAGATCAAATTATACAAATCACTTGTATTATCTATTTTCTTGTATGGGTGTGAGGGCTGGACACTCACTGCAGATACGGAGCGAAGGATTCAGGCTTTCGAGCATAAATGTTATAGAAGAATTTTGCGCATTTGCTATAAAGAGCACAAAACAAATGTCTATGTTAGAGAGAAGATAAACACCTATGCAGGCCATCAAGAACCACTTTTGTCAATAGTGAAACGTCGAAAGCTTGCCTGGTTTGGGCATGTAACTCGTCATGACTCCCTTTCGAAAACGATCCTCCAGGGAACAGTCGAAGGTAAACGGAGAAGAGGAAGGCAAAGAAAATCCTGGGCTGATAACATCAAAGAATGGGCAGGACACGGTTTCTCCACACTTGTACGCATTGCTGAGAATAGAGAGCAGTGGAGGACCCTGTCTGCTGATGCTTCCACCATGGCACCCCTACGACCCATGACGGGTTATGGGTTGAGATGATGATGAATCTAGACAAATCTTCCCATGCTTCTAATCAGAATAACCACAGAGAAACTGGACCTCAAAACCCCCTCCGGAAAAATCCAAGTTCTACAAAAACAAGTACCCCAAACACAGTTAACAGTCTGATCAACCCGACCGCCCTTCATGGCAGCGCAGCCAGAAAGGACAAGGTGACAAAGGGAGAACCCCTGAGCACGGGACTAATGATCAGAGTGAGCACACCGAGCCTAAACGAATCGGATGCTTACTAACAGTCTCGCAAGGCGGAATTATTGACAGTGATTCCCAACCTGTTGGGGATACACCCTCAACGTGAGGTACTGTTACATTGAACGGTTCTCAAACTTTTTGTTTATTTGACACGGGGCTTTCTTATGATTGCATTGTTGCCAGACACTTGGTTAAACCCGGTCAAGAGACAGGAAAGACCGTCGAACTTTGTGGAGTCTCTAAGAATGATGCACCTACAGCGCTTCCCATCGCACTGGTGGAGATCCACTCTGATTTTGTCAGAGGCGAGATCAAAGTGGCTGTTATGGATGGCCCCATCTACCCAGTCATACTTGGCGGGAGATACGTGTTTATTGGGAAACCGGAAGAGCCGATTATGGCAGCAGTAACTACAAGAGGGCAAACCAAGAAAGAGCGGGAGCCTGCGCCTAATTTGTTACCTATGGAACTTAAAGAAGCGCAACAAAAGGACCCTACTTTGGCACCCTGCTTTAGGAAACTGTCTATGGCTAAGGAACACAGAAAACACGGGGACATTTTTTCTAAGGATGGCGTACTTTATCGCAGAACGGGCAAGCCTGACCAAGGTTACAACCAGCTCCTAGTACCGAAACAGTACATAAGCCAAATCCTAGAAATGGGGCACTCTCTTCCCTTCAGCGGACATATGGGACAGAACGCCACAAACCAACGTATAACCACTCATTATTGGTGGCCAGAAGTAAATACTGAGATTATCAGGTATGTCAAATCCTGTGCCCAGTGCCAACGTATGCCACCCAAGCAACGGGCACCCCCAGTCTCTTTGGGTGAAATGCCAATAGTGGGAACACCATTCGAACGGGTTGTGATCGACATTTTAGGACCCTTAGAAAGGACTAAAAGAAGGAACAGGTTTATCCTGACCTTAGTCGACACATGCACTTTATGGGCAGAAGCTATCCCGCTAACATGCGCAGATGCCAAGCATGTCGCAGAAGCCCTCGTGCAGATTTTCACTCGGTTTGGATTCCCTCAGCAAGTGTTGACGGATAACGGATCTCCATACCGAAACCTGTTGATGGATGAGATCGTGAAGATCTTGAGGACCCAACACATCTACACAAAGCCTTATACTCAGGCCGGAAATGTGCTCGTGGAACGTGTTAATGGAAACCTCAACATGATGTTAAGTAAACTGGCACAAGTGAAACCTGAAGATTGGGATTGTTGCATTCCGGCAGCTTTATTTGGTTACAGAGAATCTCCTCATACTTCCACAGGATTTCCGCCAGCTACGCTTTTATTCGGCAGACCCATTAAGGGCCCGCTTGAAGCCTTACTTTGGTCGCTGACAGACCAGAAGGCTGATGAGACAGTCGTCTCAGCAAATAAATATGTGTCGGATTTAAAAGGAAGGTTGAACCTAGGATGGGACCTAGCAACGACTAACTTTAAGCGAGCACGCACAAAGCACGCTAACCGATACAGGAAAGCCGCGAAAGAAAGAGAACTGGAAGCAGGAGAGAAAGTTTTGTTGTTACTCTCTACCGGAAACAACCAACTGAGGATCGGATGGCAAGGGCCGTTTACCGTCCTGAAAAAGATTTCTTAGGCTAACTACCAGATCTCTATTCAAGGAAAGGAGAAGGTTTTCCATTTAAATCTGTTAAAGAGATAATTGGAAAGACCAGTGCCGACCTCCGACCATCTCCTGACGATCGCCAAAACTGACGAAGATGACGTTAGTGGCAGGGAAATTCCGCTGCAATCACACGTAATCTTTCAAAAATGTCAAAAGCGGCGACGCTCTTTCAAGCGCGCATGGGAGACATTCCAGAGAAAGCAAACTTTGGGAGTAGACTTGAGTAGGAATTGGACAGAGATGGAGGGGGGAGATGAGAGGGAAGAGGACAGACACCCTGAAGCTACGGATATAGGAAATTTAATTCCATAACGTAGACATAGAGTGCTTCCATATCTTAAACGGGGGACGTTCTGTCGCAGAGAGTTTTATGATCATTAAATTTTCTATATTTTCCTTTCTTTCTCTACCCGTGTCCTCTATTTTATTATCACCCTTTATCTTTTTCCTGTGTTTTTCGCATTCGTACGTTTGCGACTATAAACACTACTATTTTCCCATTCAAACTTTCGCCGGGTTTCGTTTTCTCATTTAGAAACGCACTAGTGATGCTATTACGTAGATGCCAGGCTCGGGAGGTTATTGCGTTGTAGACGTAAACTGTGAATATTCGCTTTCGTCAGACTTATAGGCGACACATCGTCTGCATTTTTACCTGCCAAAACGAGTTGCATCGGCTGAGCGCTCAGGTGAGGCGCGATAACCGACATCTCCAAGGCGCAGAGCAGACACTTATCTGGAGATTCCCATCTGACAAATAGTTTTACGGCTAAGTTGCTCGGTGAAGTGTGGTAACTGCCACCTAAGGGGACGTACCGTCTACATTTTCACCGGACACAGCGTTTCTTCAGGCTAGTCGCTCGGAGTGAAGTGTGATATGACACTCATGCAGCGTGCTGGAATGAGACATATAGTCTGGGTTTTTCCATGACACTCACGCATTCGCTCAGAAGGGCCATTTTCTTGACGTAGGTGTCAAAGACGCACTGCTGGCAGTTACGGCATGCGTCTAAGGTACGTAGGTGTTAATGAGAAGGGGAGATTATTTCGTTTTGCGAAATAAGTTGGGACCCCGTTGTCCTGGTTTAAGATATTAACCGGAGTTTGAAACTAGATTTTCATTCATTCTCCTAATTCGCAGTAGACAGGTTGTTCGTGAATAGAATAAGCTGTATAGCGAAACTCCTAGTTTGTTCGGAAATTTGCCGAGCTCTAGACTTCTAATAAATATATCAGCGTATAATTCTAAAGTGTGCGATTACCTGTAGTTCTGTGTTGAGGTAAATATATTATATTAAGTATCTAATATTTTGTGAAGTGTTTAAAGTGATAATCGCTTATTTCATATTTCACTAGTTAGATTTGATGCAGAGTGCTTAATTTATATAGTCTGTATTATTTTATAGTGACGAGTTATGTATAATTTCTAGCTTAAACTCAGTCGGCTATTAAGGAATTTAATTTTACTGCTAAATAATCAGACGAGAATAATTTTTCTAAACTAACTTATAAATGCTAGATGCCTCATGAGTGTTGACGGAATACGTAGGTATTCCTAATTCATGATGATTGATTTTTATATAACTTATTTCAGGGGAAAGTTTAAATGATAAGTCAAGCTGTACGCTTGCAGTTTAAAAATGTCAGTTATAACGAGTACCTAGTATGTATAATTATTTTATATGTGTTTTTCCTTTATTCAGTGAATACTGGGGTTAACCCAAAACTTTGCCAGCGTTAAGTACTGATGAGTGATATCTGTGAAGAACTAAAACATTTTCCTTAAAAAGCCTTGGTGCAGAATCTTTACAAGTTATTTAAAAGGTAAATGAAGTAACTGGCCTATCGCGCCATATTTGATTCTTCCTGAGAAACAACTCAAGTACATTTTTAGCCTGTGTGGCAAGTAACATATTAACGACAGTAACATTCCGACGTAGTTTTGACTAGTGGTGTGGTGACCGAATATAGTCCTTTCCTGAAAGTAGACACCGATCTGACATTCCTCAATTCTAGAAACCTAAGCTATTGACACTGTGCTCGTTGTTAATGTTCGTGCCTGGACTATTTTAATGTGACCTAAACAGCATCCGACAAAATAAGAACACCCAAGGAATCGTTCCCTGAAGCAGAGAATTCATCCCGTCTTTTGGAACTGGGGATTTCTTGGTCAAAGACTGCCTTTGACGATTCTGTATGTGAATTTCCTAAAAATTGTGTTTCCAGAAGTGGCTATCAACGCTGTGAGTATGAACAAATGCACGTGATCACTGCTGACTGAATAGAGTAAATGCAGGACGGAGTGTTTTCTTTATTGTTGTAATTTGGCACCCATTTTGCTGTCTTAACTTTCTGTATGCAAGTATTGCTAATCATATTTCCCTTAAAATAGAGCAGAGATGTCAAGTCTATCCATACCTTAAAAAGGGGGAAATATTAGACCTAATCATATGTATCCTTGATTCCCTGGGACTATCACTTTCTTCTAACAGGACTGTGGGCATACCTTGAGGGATAAGATCATACTGTGGGTCTATCATTTTGTAGCATTTGTATTGACTGTATGACTATTTGTATATGCTTTGATGTAATTTCTATGTGTTGTGATGACATTTTAGATGATAATTAAAATTTCTTTTTTGAAATTAATCAGCGCGTTGGTCAGCTCGTTCCAAATTATCTGTATAATCATTGTTATAGTTTCCCCACGTCTGTACGTCTAACTGTCATCTTGTATGTGCGTGCACGTGAGTGGATAGAGATATATTTGTAATATATATATATATATATATATATATATATATATATATATATATATATATATATATATATATATATATATATATATATATGTGTGTTTAGACTGTCTGACTCCTCTAAATCTGTCGTAGAAGATAGGTGAAAGAGAGAAGATTTCTCGATTTCAGAGACAGCCTCTATCACAGTCTACCATCTCACTCGTGGAAATCTATTGCTATTACTATCTCTCACTGTGACTATCGCTTATTCAAATCTATTCAGAAGGGGCCAACCCAAGTCATAATTCTCCTATCTAAAATCTACGACAAATGTGGTCTCGTCCGAAGGATTTTTGAACTTAGAATAGGAAGACGAGTACGACAAATGGTCGCTCGTTTCCGGGACTTGAACTGGAAATCCTGAGCAAGGACGACAAATGTGGATTCGTCTACCGGGATTTTGAACTTAGAATAGGAAGACGAGTACGATAAATATCAGCTCGTCTGAAATTTTCTTTATTCTGTAATAGAGTAAGAGTGTGATTGTCTCGTGGTTTTGTGTATCTTTAAAAATAACTATTCCCCTAGACTAACGATCTGTTTATGGGCGTGCTGACCACACAATTAATAATTGTTTTTCCACAGCATTTTTGAATAATATACATTTGAGTTACAGGTTGATTTTGTCGGAATATATGTTAGTTACTGATTTTGTAATACTAAACGCTGGTAAAGTTTGTGAGTGTATAACATTCACAGGGTTCTGAAGAAGTAGGTGTTTGAGCTAAGCTAAGGAGTGCGTTCAGACAATTACGTCCTGTAAATTGCCTCCCTTACCCTAACTGACTTCAGGGGTGAACTTGATAGTGGATTAAAAATTAAGGGATTTTTTTTCTCTTCTAATTTTTGCAATAATGATTTTGTTTCCACTGTTGCAACTTATTTTTCAGTGAGTAATCTTAACTACCATTTAGTTGGCATAGTCGTCTGCATTAGGTGCTTTATTGCCGATTAATAGCAGCGATAGTTAGATACTTTATTATTTTGGAGGAGGTATCCCAGTATATAAGTATATCATCTTTTGTTTTGGTATTTTCTCGTAAGTGGTAGGAACCAGTGTATCCTTTTTCTGATTTCTTTCTCGACTAAGTCTCAGTCACCTTTTTACAATGGCAGAGAGGGCGAAGCTTAGACAGATCCTCAGGGACGAGGCGAGAGAAGAAGGTTTGGACGGAGACGAAGCGAAAACTTTTGTCAGGGACGAACTTGAGAGGTATGATGCGGAGCAGAAGGAGAAAGCAGCTGAAGCTAGAGAGCAGAAGAAGATGGATGAGGAAATGGAAATTCGCAGGGCGAACGAAAGAGAGAAGGAGAGACAGCATGATGAAAGAGAGAAGGAGAAGGAGAGACAGCATGAGAAGGAGAGGGAGGAGAGACAGCATGAGAAGGAGAGGGAGGAGAGACAGCATGAGCTGGCACTTAAAGCTCTAGAGGTCCAAAGTCGTGGCGCTGCCTCTACCTCCAGCAATGGAGAGTCTTCTCCTCATTCTTCTTTAACTGATCCTTCTAACACACAATCTACTCATCTCACTGCTATGTCTTTTCCGCTAGAATCTTTCCCTTGTCCTAATGAGAAGATTGACACGTATCTAGAAAAATTTGAGAAAATTGCAACTCTGTACGGTTTAGAGAGGTCGCGTTGGAATATGAAGCTTTCCCAGGCTTTGAAAAGTTCTGCTTACGATGTGTATGCAAAACTGGAGAGCAGCCAACAAGACAATTACGATGTGTTGAAGAAAGCGTTACTGGGGCGCTTTGAAATGAATGCTCGCAAATTTTTGCAACTGTTTCGCAACAGCGGGAAGGGGAGCTCTGAAACTTTTCAGCAGTTCTCATCTCGTTTAAAGGGATACTTGACAAAGTGCCTTGAGCTTTCACAGCTCCCCTCTACATATAAAGGTTTGAAGGAATTTGTTTTAACAGAACAAATAAAGAACACTTTGTCTGCTGACACTCGGAGATTTTTGGCTGAGCAAGGGGCAGAAAAGCTTGAAGACATTTTGGAAATGTCTGAGCGATATCACAATGCGCTGGCTGAACTGCCGGCTACAGAACGCAAACCGACAGAAGAGCATTTTCGAAAGAATAATCTAGACAACCATATCGATTGGAGGCCGACCTCTGTGTAATCTACGTTTTGCTGATGATATTGATCTGATAGCTGGAACAGAATCAGAACTTCAAGACCCTACCTCTAGACTGGAGAAAGTAACAAGAACATATGGGATGGAAATTAATATAGAAAAAAGCAAGATATTGGTGAATAGCCATAAGAAACATGTTCCGACCAACATTACGTTAAATGGGCAAACGTTAGAAGAAGTTAACACCTTTAAATATCTCGGGTCCACTATATGTAGTGATGGAAGATCAAATAAAGAAATCAAGACAAGACTTGAGATGGCCTCAGCTGCCATGACAAGGTTGAATGTGATCTGGAAAAGTAACATCAGTTTTCCTGTGAAGATCAAATTATACAAATCACTTGTATTATCTATTTTCTTGTATGGGTGTGAGGGCTGGACACTCACTGCAGATACGGAGCGAAGGATTCAGGCTTTCGAGCATAAATGTTATAGAAGAATTTTGCGCATTTGCTATAAAGAGCACAAAACAAATGTCTATGTTAGAGAGAAGATAAACACCTATGCAGGCAGAACCACTTTTGTCAATAGTGAAACGTCGAAAGCTTGCCTGGTTTGGGCATGTAACTCGTCATGACTCCCTTTCGAAAACGATCCTCCAGGGGAACAGTCGAAGGTAAACGGAGAAGAGGAAGGCAAAGAAAATCCTGGGCTGATAACATCAAAGAATGGGCAGGACACGGTTTCTCCACACTTGTACGCATTGCTGAGAATAGAGAGCAGTGGAGGACCCTGTCTGCTGATGCTTCCACCATGGCACCCCTACGACCCATGACGGGTTATGGGTTGAGATGAATGATGAATCTAGACCAATCTTCTCATGCTTCTAATCAGAATAACCACAGAGAAACTGGACCTCAAAACCCCCCTCCGGAAAAATCCAAGTTCTACAAAAACAAGTACCCCAAACACAGTTAACAGTCTGATCAACCCGACCGCCCTTCATGGCAGCGCAGCCAGAAAGGACAAGGTGGCAAAGGGAGAACCCCTGAGCACGGGACTAATGATCAGAGTGAGCACACCGAGCCTAAACGAATCGGATGCTTACTAACAGTCTCGCAAGGCGGAATTATTGACAGTGATTCCCAACCTGTTGGGGATACACCCTCAACGTGAGGTACTGTTACATTGAACGGTTCTCAAACTTTTTGTTTATTTGACACGGGGCTTTCTTATGATTGCATTGTTGCCAGACACTTGGTTAAACCCGGTCAAGAGACAGGAAAGACCGTCGAACTTTGTGGAGTCTCTAAGAATGATGCACCTACATCGCTTCCCATCGCACTGGTGGAGATCCACTCTGATTTTGTCAGAGGCGAGATCAAAGTGGCTGTTATGGATGACCCCATCTACCCAGTCATACTTGGCGGGAGATACGTGTTTATTGGGAAACCGGAAGAGCCGATTATGGCAGCAGTAACTACAAGAGGGCAAACCAAGAAAGAGCGGGAGCCTGCGCCTAATTTGTTACCTATGGAACTTAAAGAAGCGCAACAAAAGGACCCTACTTTGGCACCCTGCTTTAGGAAACTGCCTATGGCTAAGGAACACAGACAACACGGGGACATTTTTTCTAAGGATGGCGTACTTTATCGCAGAACGGGCAAGCCTGACCAAGGTTACAACCAGCTCCTAGTACCGAAACAGTACATAAGCCAAATCCTAGAAATGGGGCACTCTCTTCCCTTCAGCGGACATATGGGACAGAACGCCACAAACCAACGTATAACCACTCATTATTGGTGGCCAGAAGTAAATACTGAGATTATCAGGTATGTCAAATCCTGTGCCCAGTGCCAACGTATGCCACCCAAGCAACGGGCACTCCCAGTCTCTTTGGGTGAAATGCCAATAGTGGGAACACCATTCGAACGGGTTGTGATCGACATTTTAGGACCCTTAGAAAGGACTAACAGAAGGAACAGGTTTATCCTGACCTTAGTCGACACATGCACTTTATGGGCAGAAGCTATCCCGCTAACATGCGCAGATGCCAAGCATGTCGCAGAAGCCCTCGTGCAGATTTTCACTCGGTTTGGATTCCCTCAGCAAGTGTTGACGGATAACGGATCTCCATACCGAAACCTGTTGATGGATGAGATCGTGAAGATCTTGAGGACCAAACACATCTACACAAAGCCTTATACTCAGGCCGGAAATGTGCTCGTGGAACGTGTTAATGGAAACCTCAACATGATGTTAAGTAAACTGGCACAAGTGAAACCTGAAGATTGGGATTGTTGCATTCCGGCAGCTTTATTTGGTTACAGAGAATCTCCTCATACTTCCACAGGATTTCCGCCAGCTACGCTTTTATTCGGCAGACCCATTAAGGGCCCGCTTGAAGCCTTACTTTGGTCGCTGAAGACCAGAAGGCTGATGAGACAGTCGTCTCAGCAAATAAATATGTGTCGGATTTAAAAGGAAGGTTGAACCTAGGATGGGACCTAGCAACGACTAACTTTAAGCGAGCACGCACAAAGCACGCTAACCGATACAGGAAAGCCGCGAAAGAAAGAGAACTGGAAGCAGGAGAGAAAGTTTTGGTGTTACTCCCTACCGGAAACAACCAACTGAGGATCGGATGGCAAGGGCCGTTTACCGTCCTGAAAAAGATTTCTAAGACTAACTACCAGATCTCTATTCAAGGAAAGGAGAAGGTTTTCCATTTAAATCTGTTAAAGAGATACTTGGAAAGACCAGTGCCGACCTCCGACCATCTCCTGACGATCGCCAAAACTGACGAAGATGACGTTAGTGGCAGGGAAATTCCGCTGCAATCACACGTAATCTTTCAAAAATGTCAAAAGCGGCGACGCTCTTTCAAGCGCGCATGGGAGACATTCCAGAGAAAGCAAACTTTGGGAGTAGACTTGAGTAGGAATTGGACAGAGATGGAGGGGGGAGATGAGAGGGAAGAGGACAGACACCCTGAAGCTACGGATATAGGAAATTTAATTCCATAACGTAGACATGGAGTGCTTCCATATCTTAAAGGGGGGACGTTCTGTCGCAGAGAGTTTTATGATCATTAAATTTTCTATATTTTCCTTTCTTTCTCTACCCGTGTCCTCTATTTTATTATCACCCTTTATCCTTTTCCTGTGTTTTTCGCATTCGTACGATTGCGACTATAAGCACTACTATTTTCCCATTCAAACTTTCGCCGGGTTTCGTTTTCTCATTTAGAAACGCACTAGTGATGCTATTACGTAGATGCCAGGCTCGGGAGGTTATTGCGTTGTAGACGTAAACTGTGAATATTCGCTTTCGTCAGACTTATAGGCGACACACCGTCTGCATTTTCACCTGCCAAAACGAGTTGCATCGGCTGAGCGCTCAGGTGAGGCGCGATAACCGACATCTCCAAGGCGCAGAGCAGACACTTATCTGGAGATTCCCATCTGACAAATAGTTTTACGGCTAAGTTGCTCGGTGAAGTGTGGTAACTGCCACCTAAGGGGACGTACCGTCTACATTTTCACAGGACACAGCGTTTCTTCAGGCTAGTCGCTCGGAGTGAAGTGTGATATGACACTCATGCAGCGTGCTGGAATGAGACATATAGTCTGGGTTTTTCCATGACACTCACGCATTCGCTCAGAAGGGCCATTTTCTTGACGTAGGTGTCAAAGACGCACTGCTGGCAGTTACGGCATGCGTCTAAGGTACGTAGGTGTTAATGAGAAGGGGAGATTATTTCGTTTTGCGAAATAAGTTGGGACCCCGTTGTCCTGGTTTAAGATATTAACCGGAGTTTGAAACTAGATTTTCATTCATTCTCCTAATTCGCAGTAGACAGTTTGTTCGTGAATAGAATAAGCTGTATAGCGAAACTCCTAGTTTGTTCGGAAATTTGCCGAGCTCTAGACTTCTAACAAATATATCAGCGTATAATTCTAAAGTATGCGATTACCTGTAGTTCTGTGTTGAGGTAAATATATTATATTAATTATCTAATATTTTGTGAAGTGTTTAAAGTGATAATCGCTTATTTCATATTTCACTAGTTAGATTTGATGCAGAGTGCTTAATTTATATAGTCTGTATTATTTTATAGTGACGAGTTACAGTGGGAAACAGAAATTATAATTTCTAGCTGAAACTCAGTCGGCTATTAAGGAATTTAATTTTACTGCTAAATAATCAGACGAGAATAATTTTTCTAAACTAACTTATAAATGCTAGATGCCTCATGAGTGTTGACGGAATACGTAGGTATTCCTAATTCATGATGATTGATTTTTATATAACTTATTTCACGGGAAAGTTTAAATGATAAGTCAAGCTGTACGCTTGCAGTTTAAAAATGTAAGTTATAACGAGTACCTAGTATGTATAATTATTTTATATGTGTTTTTTCTTTATTCAGTGAATACCGGGGTTAACCCAAAACTTTGCCAGCGTTAAGTACTGATGAGTGATATCTGTGAAGAACTAAAACATTTTCCTTAAAAAGCCTTGGTGCAGAATCTTTACAAGTTATTTAAAAGGTAAATGAAGTAACAGGCCTATCGCGCCATATTTGATTCTTCCTGAGAAACAACTCAAGTACATTTTTAGCCTGTGTGGCATGTAACATATTAACGACAGTAACATTCCGACGGAGTTTTGACTAGTGGTGTGGTGACCGAATATAGTCCTTTCCTGAAAGTAGACACCGATCTGACATTCCTCAATTCTAGAAACCTAAGCTATTGACACTGTGCTCGTTGTTAATGTTCGTGCCTGGACAATTTTAATGTGACCTAAACAGCATCCGAAAAAATAAGAACACCCAAGGAATCGTTCCCTGAAGCAGAGAATTCATCCCGTCTTTTGGAACTGGGGATTTCTTGGTCAAAGACTGCCTTTGACGATTCTGTATGTGAATGTCCTAAAAATTGTGTTTCCAGAAGTGGCTATCAAAGCTGTGAGTATGAACAAATGCACGTGATCACTGCTGACTGAATAGAGTAAATGCAGGACGGAGTGTTTTCTTTATTGTTGTAATTTGGCACCCATTTTGCTGTCTTAACTTTCTGTATGCAAGTATTGCTAATCATATTTCCCTTAAAATAGAGCAGAGATATCAAGTCTGTCCATACCTTAAAAAGGGGGAAATATTAGACCTAATCATATGTATCCTTGATTCCCTGGGACTATCACTTTCTTCTAACAGGACTGTGGGCATACCTTGAGGGATAAGATCATACTGTGGGTCTATCATTTTGTAGCATTTGTATTGACTGTATGACTATTTGTATATGCTTTGATGTAATTTCTATGTGTTGTGATGACATTTTAGATGATAATTAAAATTTCTTTTTTGAAATTAATCAGCGCGTTGGTCAGCTCGTTCCAAATTATCTGTATAATCATTGTTATAGTTTCCCCACGTCTGTACGTCTAACTGTCATCTTGTATGTGCGTGCACGTGAGTGGATAGAGATATATTTGTAATATATATATATACAGTTGACATTCAAAAATTCGGCCATCGATAATCCGGTTCCTTCAGATTTCCGGCATGGATTTCGGAGCGCATTTTTAAATTTACCGCGTTGGCGCGCCACTGTTTTCTGGAGCAGTTTATGTTTTGACGCTGCTGTTGGGTCTTGCTTGCACGTGTTAACAGGCATTCCTGCTCATTTCTTCTCATTTCATCATTTATTTGCTGCTGTTTAGCCCCATTATGGATTCAGCAAATAAAAGAAGTGGTGTAAAACGTAAACCTCGTGCATTGTCGATCGCAGATAAAGTGTACAGGTAGTCATTTTCTGTTAAATATATACAGAATATATAACCATAAAAAATCCGGCATTTTCAAAAATCCGGCAATCCTCAGGTCCGGAGGTTGCCGGATTTTTGAATGTCTACTGTATATGTTTAGACTGTCTGACTCCTCTAAATCTGTCGTAGAAGATAGGTGAAAGAGAGAAGATTTCTCGATTTCAGAGACAGCCTCTATCACAGTCTACCATCTCACTCGTGGAAATCTATTGCTATTACTATCTCTCACTGTGACTATCACTTATTCAAATCTATTCAGAAGGGACCAACCCAAGTCGTAATTCTCCTATCTAAAATCTACGACACTGGTCATTAACCTTTTTATTATTCGTTTCTTTAAATTCTTAAAAGTACATTTGTTTACAATGTAATGGAAAATATTCCACATAATGGACTTTATAATTTATTCATCAACATTATAAAGAAATATAACTACAAATATAAGGACAAAGTAACATGCATTGGTATAAGCCTAAGCACACTGTCATACACACACATATGCACATACATATATACGTACGCCATCAATACATGTTTTTTTCCATATTAATAAATCTAACTGAGTTGTCTAAAGGACTCATTTGATAACATCATAACTGTTTTAGAGTATTTGGAATAAGTTCGTCCTATATGTAATGTGTATGCATGACGATCTGCTTCTAGCAATTATGTCCAAGGAACTGTAGAAAACTCAAACTAAATGATATTTTACCGAACGCTTACATCGCTTCAAAGACAAGATCGTCTTTCTATCTTTATGCAGTTTACGAATAAAGTGAGCTATAGTAATCTACCTCGTGGGTTTCACTTGGAACGCGGAGAAAGTACCTTGCTTGGGATACAACGGTTTTAAACTCCGGCTTGGGAAGGTAAGTCCTAAATGTTCCTAGTTTAAAAATTATTTCTTTTTACCCACTTTGTTACCTATAGATTTACCATATCATCCCTTGTTATCTACCGGTGGATCGGGATCGGCTGGTTGCTGTTCATTGCTCTAGATCAATGATTCGTCTTGCGCTAGCCAAGTAGTTATTTCCAGGTCAAGAACAACATATCCAGAAAAAAAGTAGGCCTCGCCATTCTCAAGCCTATGTATCGCAAGTGTTCATTTGGAAGTATTTTCAGGAAATACTTGTTTCCTCAAAATATACATCATATTTTTTCTTTCTTCTTCTTCTTCTTATTCTTTCTCTTCTTCTTTTTCCTCAACAAATAATGAAGCCCCAATTAAAACCAGGAATGACAAGAGAAATGCATGCCATCAAAGTTAAATAACATATTTCTGTCACATAAAAAGATATATCACTTCAAATATACTGAAAAATATAATGGAAGAGAGAGAGAGAGAGAGAGAGAGAGAGAGAGAGAGAGAGAGAGAGAGAGAGAGAGAGACAGACAGACAGACAGACAGACAGACAGACAGACAGACAGACAGAGAGAGAGAGAGAGAGAGAGAGAGAGAGAGAGAGAGAGAGAGAGAGAGAGAGAGAGAGAGAGAGAGAGAGAAAGGAAGAAACAGCGCTATAATTGGGAAGATAACATAAAGAGATGGACATGACAGAGTCTATCAGATTGTACCATCAAGACAGGTGACAGAATATGTTGGAGATCTATTTCAACCGACCCTCGATGGTTACATGGCCGTTGATCTGATAACCTTCCTGCTTAGACGTATGTGTGTGTGTGCGTGTGTGCGCGTGGTTTTGTGTGTGTGTTGTTCTCCGTCAGTTCTCTTGTTGGCTTTCTTACTACAATTTTGTTAGACTGTTTAGAGTACATTTTTTATCAATCTTTCTGTCAACTTCCCTAAGTGCGAGTGTTGTTGTTGTTGTTGTTGTTGTTGTTGTTCAACTAAGGCTGCTGAGCTTCTCGCTCTTTTGCAGCCAATACCAAGTTGAAGACTCTTTGTTATTATCTACACTGTAGATCTAATTTGTGAACTGGACTCACTGTTTGTAATACTCACCAAATTTCTTATTTTTTAATCCTTTTGTCAAGTGTCTTAAGATGTGCCTATTTTTTTTTAAAATAAAATGTTGCCTCATTTTGGCAAGGCGCGCTGATAAGGGTGGAATTTAGGCTGACTACTGGCCACTACGATGATAGTCAGCAGCCCAGTAGAGTACCACCCCTACAGACACCAGGGATGTAATAGGTTGCAGTGTGAGGTGTCTGGTCTGTTGTTGGTTGCTGTGAGTGTGGGTGATGTCGTTCACAAGTTCGCCACATATGAGCATGACATGGAAAAAGTCATATAAAAGTGCAACTGCTGTTGACGTTTCCAATGTTTATTATCTGACTCCACAGGACAGTTAACGGTACATCCATTTCACATTACAGTTCACGAAAATTAGCATAAGTTATGTTCATCAATGCATTTGGCATATACTCAAATAATGATATTGCGCCAAGGGATTATACTGTTGGCTCCAATATTACAAAAGTGCATCAATACTCCTCTCACTGTTCAGATGTGCTAAATGAGTCTAATCATAAGTCGCACGAGGATGGTATTCCAGGAGTGTAGGTCAAGCTGACCTTTACAGGCATTCCTAAGTCTAACCTCGACGTAGGTGCAATCGCTGACACAGCGACGTTCGTAGAACATAGAACTGTCCTTCGGGCTAAGTATGACCCGTGTACATATTAATCTCAGGTATGGAGATACCTGGGGCGTGACTTCTAGTAGAAGAACCTCTATTTCTGTAATTCGTAAGTGAGCAGAGATCGACCATTGTCAAACATAAAGTTAGATTACAGATTTGAAACGTAAATGAGGTGTTACCTTGTTTCGAAATCAACACCACAAAAACACACGCCTCCAGACGTTTTGAATAATCAAGGGAAGGACCTTGTAAGCTAACTAACTCACAATAAGGCTCCTAATTCCCTATCAAAAAATCACAGAGACGCGAGACGCGTCCTATCTGCTTCACAACTTTCCATAGACTCCCAGACAGGAAAGCTTCCCAGACACACCTAATGTCCGGACATGCGCAGAACGCATACACCTGAGCAAGAATCAAACGAGACGATGTAAGGAACATTCCAGATAAAGATTTGTAATAAATCGCGCCTTATATGGACAGGAATAACAACCTCAACACTGGTTTCAATCATTCCAGGAACCAGTTGACCAATACTACCATATAAGGAGAATGGTCACACATCATTCAAAAAATATGGACCGACGTGTCCCGTCACAAGAGAAGGTAACCATCATTGAAAATGGTAATCTCAGTCAAACTAGGGTTATCTAGCTTTGACCGAAAAAAAATTAAAGTGTACAATTCAGACAAGCTAATTATACAATGTCTTTAGAAAAAATGATTATACAATGTCTTTAGAAAAAATGATTATACAATGTCTTTAGAAAAAATGATTATACAATGTCTTTAGACAAAATTCTGTGCGTAACAGATTACCGCACCCCCCGGGAAAAAAAATGAAACATTTTTTTTTAAATCCTAGAGCCAGCAAAAAACAGGCTCCTAACGCACGTATGATGCGCGGATATAATGCCTAATATGAGGCTAGCTCGACGCATGGAGCGAAACTGAGATTGTATCTCAGATCCTTAGAGAAAATATTTCCCTAAGTTTACACGTATATTCCAGGGAGGTGCCACCAACATACGCCATAGTGATGGCAACATCATAATGCAAGCCAAATCATACTCATACAAATATATGAAATTAAATATATTATCATAGTATTACACAATGAAGTGTTGTGCAAACAGCGGTGTAATATACTAATATACTGCACTATAAAATTACACATATTCAAATAAACAGTACATTATACATTGCATTATTAATCAATACTAATACATCAGCTGTTCCTCATAGACATGGATATAATCGTTACTAGAAGATGTGGACATAATCCGCTCCATCTTAGGATAGGACTTGATATACTTCATGGTTCCACAATGTACATAATCTCGCAGACGTCAATGATGTGCTGCGAAAATATCAATAACACAAATCTTTAAGACAAATGTTAAATCTCTTAATACAGTCATCAAAATACAATATATAAATGTGGCCATGTGAGCTTTTGGCCCGTATATTGCTAACTAAGCCTTCTTCCGTTATGATAAAATCGGTAACAGAAAAAAGGAAATTATATAGTACAATGTTATAAATTCCCAAAAAGTGAGAAAATATGTGTTGATATGTCATTATAGTAGTGGACTGTATATCAGGAAATATAAATGACAGAAGAATTAAGTGGAATCGTGTGGGCATCTGGACAGAATGTCTGCCATCACATTATCCGAACCACGGATAGCTCGCACCGTGAAATGAAATGGTTGAAGAGCTATGGCATATCGAGTGGACCTCGAGCTCTTCAAGTTTTTGCTCTGAATAGCAGTAAGAGCTTTCTGGTCGGTTTCCACAATGAAATGTGCGCCTAGAAGGAATCTTTGCAACTTCAGAATTGACCATACCATTGCCAATAATTCACGGTCTAAAACCGAGTAATTCCTCTCTGCAGCATTTAATTTCCTAGAGATATGCATCACCGGATGCAGAGTATCAGAATACTCCTGCATAAGTGCTGCCCCAATTCCATTAGACGAGGCGTCACTTCGAAGAACAAAGTCTTCTCAATAGTAGGTAACCTAAGGATAGGTGGAGATGAAAATAGAGTTTTAATCTGGTCCAATGAGGATTGACATTCTTGAGACCAGCGGATCAGATTAGGCGATCCTTTCTTCAATAAAGTAGAAAGCGGTGCCATAATGGAGGACAGATTCGGAATGAATCGTCCGTAAAATTGTATCAAACCTAAGAGACTACGCACTTGTTTCTTCGTCTTAGGGACAGAAATGTTAAGTATTTTTGAAACATTGTGGTCCTCTGTCTTTAAAAGACCATGACCAACACGATGACCCAGGAAAGAAATCTCACTAAATCCTATAAAGGCTTTAGAGGGTTTTGCAGTCAAGTTATACTCGCGAAGAGTAGACAGCAATTCGTATAAACCCAAATAGTGATCTTCCCAGGAATCACTGAACAGACAGATATCGTCTAAGTATGCTATGACATCTGTATGATATGCGAGAATTCGACGCATCATGCGTTCGAATGTAGCAGGGGCGTTGATAAGATCGAAGGGCATGAAATTCCATTGGAATAAACCCCTAGGTGTAGAAAAAGCAGTAAAAGGTTTGGCACGTTCAGTTAAAGGAACTTGCCAATAACCTTTCGATAAGTCGAGTTTGGTAAAGAATTTAGAATTAGAAAGTTTGTTTAGTAGCTCTTCCAATGAAGGCAGAGGTTCAGCATCGAACTTCGTAACTTGGTTCAATTTGCGATAATCCACGCAAATGCGAATGTTATTATCCTTCTTTCGAACAATAACCATAGACGAAGAGTATGCTGAAGTGGATGGTTCAATGATTTCCAATCGTATCATTTCATCCAATTCTTTTTCGACTTGTGACTGAAAATGGATAGGTATCGGATAGGGTCTGACTCTAATAGGATTATGGTCAGTTAGTATTATGTCATGTTCAATGACATGTGTGTATCCCGGGATGTCGGTAAGGACATCCTGAAATGTTTGTAACATCGAAGAAACTTGTCGATGTTCCTCAGCGGAAAGATTAGGAGAAACGGAAACGTTTTTCCAAGATTCCGTTGAATGAAATGGGATCACAGGAAGAGGGAGATTGACATCAGAAAAAGTAGTTTCCTCATCCTGTATAACTGACAGGGATGAGTAATGACCATGAGGTACTGGAGAATTGTCCGTTGCCTGGAAAATAGGCTGCAAATAGTCAGGTCTTTCATGAAGTTCCGTGAGCATATTTATGTGGAAAGTTTTATGCTTTCCATCAATATCGACAACATAGTCGACATCGGATATTTTAGAGACTATTGCATACGGACCTTTCCATGCAATAAGAAGTCTGTTCACCCTTGACGGAAGAAGAACGAGTGCTTTGTCACCTGGACAAAGTTGTCGTAGACATCTATTTTTATTTGCAAACTGCCTTGCCTTTTCTTTAGCAAATTCGTATGAAGAAGTTGCTAGTTTGCATGCCCCGATGATCTTTTGCATAAGAGCAATGACATACTCGTAAGAAGATTGAGTCTCATCGCTAATATTATCGGCAGTGATAAGATCGTGGAGTAAAGACATAGGGCCGCGCGGTTGCGCGCCAAAGACAAGTTCAAAAGGAGAAAACCCTGTGTGTTCATTGGGGACCTCTCTATAAGCAAAGAGAGCCGCGGGTAAAACCCTGTCCCAATCCTGAGGATGATCCTCAGTTATCTTCCCAAGTAAAGTTTTTAGTGTCCTATTCAAACGCTCAACTAACCCATTATACATTGGGTGATAGATACTGCTGAGAGACCTTTTAATATGTAGCAAAGACATTACCTATGACATAGTGTCGGATATAAGTTGAGTGCCATGGTCTGACAATATTTCTCCGGGGAATCCCAAGCGAGAAAATATTAGCCAAAGAGCGTCTGCGATATCGGCAGTGGAGATGCTCTTGAGAGGTATAGCCTCTGGCCAACGTGTGCACATATCGACACATGTAAGGATAAATTGATGTCCTCTGGCCGACTTAATCCTAAAAGGACCGATAATATCTATTGCCATTTTTTGAAAAGGGCGAATAGGAATGTCAGCAGCCTGGATAGGCGCAGCATGTCGTGGTCCTTTCGATTTGACCTCCTGACAAACTTTGCAAGAACGACAGTAAATTCGTATGTCCTTGCTCACAAATGGCCAAAAGAAAGCCGCAAGAACCCTCGACTTAGTACGGGAAAAACCCATATGTCCAGCACATTGCGAGTCATGAGCATGTTTCAATATTTGCAATCTCATACTCTTAGGCACAAGAATTTGAGAATGAGTGGACGTAGTCGAGTCTTGTACCATACGCACAAGTACGCCGTTCTTCATATAAATCCAAGACTTTCTATTAGTATTCTGATTTGGATCACCTTTTTTTGCTAGAATGAAGAATTTTTGTAAAGAAGGGTCTTCTTCTTGCAATTTTATAAATGAGTCACGTGAAATAATCAAGTGACTATTTTGGCTATCTACTTCATTATTATCAGTTAATGAAGTTTGAGGTGGATCCAGAGCATGTGCTCTTGTGACCACCGCATTGGTAGCTTCAATGTTTTGCTCTTCCCAAACAGCAATCTGCTGTGGGGTACATTCTCTAACTCCGTGAATACGACCAATAATAAGGTCCGCAATAGGGTTTGGAAGGAGACACGCGTGGACATCTCCCGTAAAGAAGGGAGTAGAAATATGTATTATGGCAGTAGGATACTTTTCCAAAGTGCCACCAAATGTTACACATTTGATGACCCTTCCTGTAGCACAGGATGGATTTACAAGAGATTGCCTAACACCAATAGTAGTACATCCAGAATCAAATAAAACTGAGACTGGATTACTATTTACAAGACCCTTATGTAGTATAAGAGAACCTATCTCGTCATGCGCAACAGCAGCAGGAAGAGCGGGAAGAGGATGACCACAGCTTAAAGTAGTTACGGTAGTCGGTTCGAATAAAGTACTGCATTGGGGACACTTAGTTGCCCTACTAAAGTCAAAGGCAGAACATGTGATAGCACTAGAGTTTTTATCATCATCACCTTGTTTACATGCTCCCTGAGACTCCTGCTGTACAGAGTTTGCCTGTTGATATCTCTTTCTTTTATGTTGCGATCTACCGCGACCATTATTGCCTCTGCAATTATCATTAAAGTCCCTACTGTAATTGTTATCCTGGTTTGAATTCCAGTTTCCATAACTGTCATTACCATTTCTATACTGTTGAGAACCTCTATTATATTGGTTTTGAGGTCTCCGCGAAAAATAGTTTCCTCTATACTGACTACCTTTGCGAAAATGCCTAAAATTATAGGGAGTAGTATACCGTGGAGTATCAGCTTGTCTCCAGTTCTGCGAAGAAGAATCACCCTGAAATTGATTGCTATGATACTGAGCATAATTACGGTTACTCTTCTTATTAAAATTGTGTTGGCTACCCTGAAATTTACGCATGAAATTTGGGCCATAAGGTGCTGCCGAAGCAACTGGCAGACCTTCTTTTACTTTAGAGTTGCTAATGGTTACGTGAGGATGCGCAGTGACATACTGGCAACAGTATTCTTCCATTTCTTTTATGTTTTTAGGCTTACGCTCATGAAGAAAATAAAGAAAAGATTCATTGACAGAAGACATAACCTTGTCTCTAAGTAGTAAGTCCATAAGTGCTTCATATGTATGTTCTGTCTTAGACAGCTCAACCCATCGTGAAAAAGTAAGACGTATCTTTGAAATGAATTCAGAGAATTCAACTCCAGTATCTGGCAACATATTTTTAAATTGAAGACGATAGCCGTCTTCGTTAAGTTGGTACTTCTTTAACAAGACTGCTCTGATAACCTCATAATTGTTCTTGTCAGGCTCATCTACCATACTTAACATACTCAAAGTATCACCTCTAAGTAAATTGGACAACTGATAAACATACAGTGATTTATCTATGTTATGTGTTTTACATGCCCGTTCAAATCTATCCAGATAAACGTTATATCGTCACTGGAAGCATTGAATACAGGTAGCTTAATCTTAAAAGTACTTTCATTGAACTTATCTGACACCTTATTTGCATCATTAGCATTACCAGTGTTCAACAATTTAAACTTTTCTAACTCCAAAGCTAAGAGTTTTTCTTCATGCTCCATTTTTGCTTTTCTCTCATCAGTCTCTCTTTGTAACTTTTTCTCTTCAGCCTCTCTTTGTAACTTTTTCTCTTCAGCCTCAGCCTCTATCTCTAGTCTCTTATTTTCAGCCTCTTTTTCAAGTCTTTTATTTTCAGCCTCTTTTTCAAGTCTTTTATTTTCAGCATCCAATTGTAGCTGAATTTTTCTGTCCTCAGCTTCTTTGTCCAATCTTCTCTTCTCAGCTTCAGCTTCTCTTTTCTGTTTTTCCATTTCCATTTGGAACCTCCTTTCATCCACTTGCATCTGCAATTTCTTTTGTTCAGCTTCTATTTCCATTTTTTTCTCTTCCACCTTTAATGCTTTATCATATTGAGTAGTCGCATATTCTTCCAATTTATCACCTGTCTTACCAAGGGATTTCCCTTGCTCAATAAAGTACTCAAGTGTAGACATGATGTCTAATATTATGAGTCCAAAACCTGAAATAATTAATTATCTTATTTCAACCTTAATAGTAACAAGACTTAAATAAAGTACTTGTATAATCACAATGTTTATCCCAATCTCTGTGGGAAACAAGTCTTTGACAAAGAACTTGTATTATCAAATGTATAATAATATCACAAGTCACTTCTTAATCATCAGGGCACTACACAAATTAGTGCATAATATCCATCAGTTATTTATCATAACTGCACTACACAATAGTGCATAAGCAAAAACCACCAGTTTCTTATGATAAGTGCACTATATAAACAATAGTGAAAGCTAATTACGCAAGAACTATGTAAACAATAACAAAGAACAAAGACAATGTAAACAATAACAAAGATCAAAGACAATGTAAACAATAACAAGGATCAAAGACAGTACGAAAACATTCGCAAAAGTCAACTAAATAAACAGCGAAAACTAAAAGAAAATATCTCAAAGAATGTGATGACAAATGCGAAAAATGTAAACAAACAAATGACGTCACAATGTATAAACATAAATGGTGTAAAAAACTGAATAATAGAAAAGAGGAGACCTACAAATACAAACAAATCAAAACAAAACTAAAGAATGCGAACAAATACCGAAAACAAAACTGCACATGTCGTCACACCTAACAAAAATAGCAATAAATATTGCTAACAATTTCCAATTAAGGAAATTGCTCCTACCAGAACGCTATCATAAGACCTCTATGACGTGGTATCTCTTATGATAGTCACCTTCCCAACCAGCCCGCTGAAATATAAACATATAAATATAACAAATAACATATAACATGTAAACATGTAGCAAAAAGTGTGTGAAAGTATAGAAGGCTCAGTTAGAACATAAGGGCACAGTTCACAAACAAAACAGGCCACTTAACTTCTATAACTCCAAACGTCAGCACGGTGCAGAACAGGTGATGATCAGCGTTCTAAGGATAAATGATCCAACGTTGATCGACAACTGCTCCGATAAACCGCCATGACGCAGGAAATGAGCCTCTGATACTGTAAATGTTGTTTCGGCACTTGTCCTTCTTCCTTACAATGCTCGGCACTTGACCTTCTAACCGCAGTATGAGTAAATCGCTTCAATCGGCACTTGACCTTCTGAAAGCTATGAAATCGATAAACTGTCGGGCAGCGCCGGGTACTTTCACAATATAGCGGACATGCTATACGTCATTGTAGATGTTGTATCTTGCAGGAAGTATCGTTCACGAACTTGCATCTTTGAGAATGACAGGTTTGTTGACCCCCGTGAGTGCTGGTAACAGACGAACCAGTCATTGGCCACCAGAATGATAAAGGTTGGCCAATGTGGCCACCAGAATGATATGGGTGGAATTTAGTCTGACTACTGGCCACTAAAATGATAAGGGTGAAATTTAGGCTGACTACTGGCCACTACGATGATAGTCAGCAGCCCAGTAGAGTACCACCCCTACAGACACCAGGGATGTAATAGGTTGCAGTGTGAGGTGTCTGGTCTGTTGTTGGTTGCTGTGAGTGTGGGTGATGTCGTTCACAAGTTCGCCACATATGAGCATGACATGGAAAAAGTCATATAAAAGTGCAACTGCTGTTGACGTTTCCAATGTTTATTATCTGACTCCACAGGACAGTTAACGGTACATCCATTTCACATTACAGTTCACGAAAATTAGCATAAGTTATGTTCATCAATGCATTTGGCATATACTCAAATACTGATATGGCGCCAAGGGATTATACTGTTGGCTCCAATATTACAAAAGTGCATCAATACTCCTCTCACTGTTCAGATGTGCTAAATGAGTCTAATCATAAGTCGCACGAGGATGGTGTTCCAGGAGTGTAGGTCAAGCTGACCTTTACAGGCATTCCTGAGTCTAACCTTGACGTAGGTGCAATCGCTGACACAGCGACGTTCGTAGAACATAGAACTGTCCTTCGGGCTAAGTATGACCCGTGTACATATTAATCTCAGGTATGGAGATACCTGGGGCGTGACTTCTAGTAGAAGAACCTCTATTTCTGTAATTCGTAAGTGAGCAGAGATCGACCATTGTCAAACATAAAGTTAGATTACAGATTTGAAACGTAAATGAGGTGTTACCTTGTTTCGAAATCAACACCACAAAAACACACGCCTCCAGGCGTTTTGAATAATCAAGGGAAGGACCTTGTAAGCTAACTAACTCACAATAAGGCTCCTAATTCCCTATCAAAAAATCACAGAGACGCGAGACGCGTCCTATCTGCTTCACAACTTTCCATAGACTCCCAGACAGGAAAGCTTCCCAGACACACCTAACGTCCGGACATGCGCAGAACGCATACACCTGAGCAAGAATCAAACGAGACGATGTAAGGAACATTCCAGATAAAGATTTGTAATAAATCGCGCCTTATATGGACAGGAATAACAACCTCAACACTGGTTTCAATCATTCCAAGAACCAGTTGACCGATACTACCATATAAGGAGAATGGTCACACATCGTTCAAAAAATATGGACCGACGTGTCCCGTCACAAGAGAAGGTAACCATCATTGAAAATGGTAATCTCAGTCAAACTAGGGTTATCTAGCTTTGACCGAAAAAAAATTAAAGTGTACAATTCAGACAAGCTAATTATACAATGTCTTTAGAAAAAATGATTATACAATGTCTTTAGAAAAAATGATTATACAATGTCTTTAGAAAAAATGATTATACAATATCTTTAGACAAAATTCTGTGCGTAACACGCGCCCCGTTCAACCTAGACACAGTTATGTTAGAGCGCATGTCCAAATATACAAGACCTTGTGGTCTGGTTAGCTGAAGATGTGTCTAGAAATGAGGGTTAGTCCCTACAGCTTAGCAACTTTTTGTAGATCATGCTTTTGTCATTTCCTTATTTCTCCTTATGAAGCATGAAGCTACCAAAGCAGTAGTAATCCTTGTCGTGAAACGAATGTGTGTAACCCCAGTACTTTGTTAAATCATTATGTCGGGATACAAATTTGCCCCAGCCAATCAACGCACAGTTGCTGAGCCGGAATAAATTACCTGAAGTTACGCCAGGAAAAACTTAAGCCCTGTTTTTTTTCGGATGTGGGTCGTGGCCATCTTGTTCACGCAAGATGGCGGAAGAAAACTGAATAAAATTAGGCTGTACGAGCATAAGGCGAAACTGCAGGCAACTAATCAACTTGCTCCGCCAGGAACCAACCAAACGCTTTCCTTTACCAGTAGAAGTTATTTTACCTGCCTATATAATCGGGCGAGATTTATGCTAAAACACGCAACCCCGAACACGAAGCCAGAGACGACCGACTGAAGAGAGGAGCTGTCAGCTTTGATTTATAACTTACCTGAGAGCATTGACCTGCAGCCTGCTTCGCTAAGTCGAGTAAAAATCTGTCCTGTTTAAATCTTGGAGGGTAAATATAATTTACTATAAACTGGTAGGAAAATAGGTTTTAATATGAACGTATCAGGTTACTGATTGTATCTTGGGGAATTAGGTATAATGATTGTATTTCCTAGTATGATTGAATAGACGAAGACTAATAGGACTCATACTTCAATCTATTGTCTCCTATAACTTCAGTCTATTGTCTCAGATAACTCCAAACTGAAATATAACCAAAACAGTCCTTGTTAGGACTCAACCTATTGTCTTCTATAACTTCAATCTATTTTCTCAGACAAACTGCAATATAACCAAAACAGTCCTTGTTAGGACTCAATCTATTGTCTCCTATAACTCAATCTATTGTCTCCTATAACTTCAGTGTTATCTCAGATAAAACCAACTGGAATATAACCAAAACAGTCCTTGTTAGGACTCAATCTATTGTCTCATCTAACTCCAATCTATGGGAGCCGCGCTGGTGTAATGGCTACTGCGTTGTACTGGCGACCAGGTGTTCATGGTTCAAACCCGGGCGTCAGCGTTTGAAGAAATGTTTACGACCGGAAATTTGACTGAATAACCTGAACGGCTCCTGTGATAAACCCTCTGTGGATGGGAAGGAGCGAAGCTCCTGACCGGGTTGGAAGGAAAGTCCTCAGGTTCCCCAGCCTCGCAATGACATGTCATTGGGCCGAAGGGCTGAAAGCCCAAGTGCCGCTGGTTAAGGGGAAAAAAAAAAACTCCAATCTATTGTCCTATATAACTCCCACCTGAAATATAACCAAACAGTCCTCGTCTCATATACTCCTATCATAAGAACATAACAATATTGTTAGGATATATGTTACCAGCTTGTATAGCACTTGTCAGAGTGGGCCTGGTATACTATAGGGGGAAGGAAATGGTTGTATCACACCTAGGTGTACATATTATTGGATGTATTCATGTATTGAATGTATTCATGTATTGAATTTATATTATTGGATGTATTCATGTATTGAATTCATATTATTGGATGTATCCATGTATTAATTTATCAGAAAGAAGGTTTTGCAAGTAGACACCTGTCTTGTCTCGCTATTGCTAAATCATACTGAGCCATGTTGTCATTCATCCTACATGCAGACACCTGAGGCACACGCTCATTTCATCCACATTAGAAATAGGTGGGCTTGATGACAGAAATTAGCCCCTATTTTTCCTTGTTACAGGTTTTATTCGTGTCATCAAACATGAGGTCGTATGTTCGAGTCAATCCAGCTGCCTGGAACTTCGCAGGAGCATAGAGATTGTACAGAAGCTACATCTTTAGTCCCCCTCAGTCTTGGGTGGGCTAAAGTAACGAGCCTCAGCAGGAGTTGTGTGACCCAAACTAAGAAGAACAGAACGTTTTAAGAGATGAGTACCCAGTAGTACCATTTCTGTCGGCATTGTGAGCAAAAAGCTAGTGTCAGTGACGAGAAAGTGAATTAGCGTAGCAAGAGACAATAATAAGATTATAGCTGATAAATTATACGTAATTAACAGCACAGCTGATACATGTACTATAAGTGAATAACAGCACAGCTGATATAATTTTTGTTCCTATAACTGGAAAACTTGTTGTAATATATTTACATATCTATATAAATATAAATATTTGTAAATCATATGTAAACTTACAAATTCATTACGTTCCATTTTTCAACATTCACCCTTCAGCACAAGAGTAGATAGTGTATATACTAAATAAATAATAAGGAAATTGTATTTGAAGACTTGTCAATTTTATCATTGTTAAGTAAAAATCTGTTTCCTTGTCTTAATATCACAGTTAGTTACACAGCGGAGGTGGCAAGTTATGTCGGTCTCCTCTCTACTAATTTTTCGAGATCAGAACATTCACAGCCGTAACTAATTTGTGATACCAATAGTTCTCTCAGACACTGGGACTTCACCATTTTCTGCAGAAATTCTATTTCTGTAATTGTCAGTACTATACTGATCCAAGAGCCAAATAAAACCTCACGCCACAATCCTCTTGGAAGCCTGGATCAGCTCATGCATGTGCTTTTGCAATGGGGGTTTCCTGTAGCAATTTTTTTTATATTATGAGATTTCCAGTCCCATGCATAATCTCATATTGGTCTAGTCGCCTCTTACGACATTCTTGAGAAAGCGGTTATCTCATTCTTTCTTTGCCTCGTGAGAGCGCCCCCCCCCGGAAATTACACGGGGGGAGATCATGCGATGACTGTTTTAAAATAACTTTGTCCAATTTCTACCTCGCACACAAATGGCAAAATACGAGTTTTCAGTGGCACCCGTTTTATACAATTGTTTTATTCATGATTGATCTGACTTTAGCTGTTGGCGCCAGAACAAACATATTTTAACTGGATCGTATTTGCTAAATGCTTAATCCAACAAAAAGTATCATAATGTGTAACCTTTAGGACTTTCTGTGTTTTATTTCTTTTAAAATGTATGTAATCTTCCGGGATCAGTTACACGAAAACATAACGTGCGCTACAACAGGTAATGAAAAAAAATAAATTGACAAACAAATAATATATTAAAAAATCAAATCATTCATTCTTAACCCTTTGGCTTCCTACGGACCATAGGTCTTTCAACAACTCATGTCAGGCCCACTTGTGACGTGCCATCAGCTCATGGTCTTTTCATGTCTTCCTCATTATTTTCACTTCGGTCTACAGTTCTCTAATGTGTATATTTTCTCTTTCATCTACCTCTACGTCTTTTGCCTCGGGGACTCCACAAAAAAGACTGCCCGGTAATACTAACAACAGATTTTCTTAATAGATTCAATTGTAAATCTCAGTAAGACCACAACCTTTTAACTTTGTCGCTGGTAAAATATCACGGTAGTTTATCTCCTGTTTCAGGTCGAGTGACTCCACATTAACGATCATTATTCTAATTACTGCGTAAATATAATACAGAATGTGAAATCCATTTGCTAAAGGAAGTATTCAGCGGCAGCTCGTTCCTGGGGGGCAAGTGGGATCTATCCCCAATAGAACTTTCAAAACCAAAGCCTTTTTTCATGTTTAAGTAGTGACATATAACAAGTATTTATAGAAATATTATAACTGTTTATGATACTATGCTGAACCCTTCTTAAGCCCCTTCCCTCTCTTATCCCCAACGCTCTATCGCTGCTGCTTCCTCCTATTTCCACGCTACTTCTTCCAGACCCTTCTGAGCTCAGGCTATGACTAAGAGCCACGAACAATAATTCGAAGAATTGCTTGAAATAGTTTGTGTTTCACACATCTGGACGCCATAGCGCTTGTAAAATATGCTCAAGTGCGCATGCTCATAATGTCCCGGTGGAGATACTGTTGTCTGTCTCCAAGATAACTAGAATAATCTATTCTTGGTACTAGGTAGTGTTACTTTCGCTCTGTCGTACGTTTTTGGGCATATGAGCTTGGAAAATTGACCCGGTCGTCGTGTAATATAGTTAGGGTTAACTAATAAGATACCTCTGTGATTCAACCCTTACTTTGAAAACGAAGAAAATCGATCTTTTCATTGAATAACAAGTTCAGCGCAATGACTCAGAAAAACAAATGAAAGTAAAACATTTGGAACAACAGCTACCTAATGGTGGTAATATTGAGTACACTTGTGCGGGTTACAATTGAGGCGAGTGAAAACTTACTAAAGTAACAAGATAGACGAAGATCGCACTAATTCTCTGTCGGCACAATCGATAGAGAATGAACTAATAAAATCAATCCCAAACATCAACACCCGTCAGTGAGCATTTCTCAAGAATGAAAGACAGCAGGTAATTTATATTACCCACTTTCATTTTCGGTCACCTGAGCTTTATGCATTGGTCGAGTTTCATATCTTTTGGTACGTACTCAAAATCTCGTCCTAATATACCCTTTGTCTAGGATGACGAAGCAAAATTGTCTTTTTTTTTAAATTTTATAAATCTGTTGGTACTCAAAATCTCCCTTTAATGTACACTTTTTCTAGGATGAACCTTGCGAAAACGAAGCAAAATTGTCTTTTTATTTTATTTTATAAATCTTTTGGTACTCAAAATCTCTTTGTTCTATTCATCGCAGAAAGCATAAACTTTACACTGTAGCTGTCTTTCTTGATACATTCTAATCTCTCAAGGTTTAACTCACATTGACATAGAATATTTTATGTAATTACTAAAACTATACTAAATAATGTGGAAAACAAACTCCGTAAACGTATGGATTTTGAAGTAATGGAAATAATGAACTGCGAACACGGACAGAATTTCGTATTAGGAGAGGCGTGTGTTGGCTGATGAATGTTGATGTGCCAATCAAATCTATATGTTTCTGATAACCAGGTCAGCGATTCTTGTGTTATAAACACAGCTGTAGTTATGAGTAACCTTCTATTGAGCTTTACTTTAGATGTCTAACTTTATCAAAGTATATGTTATTTAAATATTAATTTCACGGCACGGAGGGTGATCGCGGTTCCCGACAACTAATATTCAGTTATGACTTAAAATCATAAAGCAGGTAAAGGTAAACAAAATACGTTTTTAGGATTCACTTTTATTATTGCTACCAAATGCTTTAACAAATAAAAAATAAATAAACGTTTCATATATTCTATCGCGTAAAATAGAAAAGGATGGTCATTTGTCATTATTACTTTCTTACTTAGTCGTTCCTCTTCTACCGTGAGGTGCAGAGGTTTGGAAGAGAGAGAGAGAGAGAGCGCCATACTATCCTATCGGCTGTTTTCCTCCTGGCCTGGTTCCATTCTAGTCCTCGGTCCTTCAGAGATTGTCTAATGTTGTCCTCCCAGCGGATTCTGGATCGTCCTGGAGGTCTGGATCCCTGGCTCTTAGTTTCCCATACTTGTCGTGGCAGCCGATCTTCTCCAATTCTGCAGACATGGCCAAACCATCATTTATCATTATTCAGTAATTTACCTTGACGTTCACACATTTGTACGTTTTTGTGTGAAATAATATGACGAATTGCTGAATAGTAGTAACTGGTAACCATTTTTATTATGTGCAATAGAATGTATGGAACATTTATTCTCTGTTTTAGGGCATTTTCTTTTTCTTCTTCTTCTTCTTTGATCCTTAAGGCCTTAGCCGCCGACTTTCAAAGCTGACAGTGGCCATCATGCCTGGTGGCGTCTTGTAGGGCAGCAACAAACTACTTCCATTTTGCTCGGTCGGCAGCGATCCTTTGTGCAGTGCCCGAGCTCTGGTTCATTCTTTACATCTCGGCCTCCACAGTTCTCCGACAAGTTGTTTTTGGTCAGCCTCTTTTTCGCTGTCCTTCAGGGGTCCATAGCACAGCTGTTCTTGTGATGGCATCAGGGTCTCTTCTGAGGACGTGACCAACTGTCGCAGAGAGATTTATGATTAATAAATTTCTATATCTTTTCTTTATTCTACCTGTGTCTTCTACTTTATATCGCTCTTTTATCCTTTATTTCGCAATCGTTTGATTGTGGAAAATATAACTCTCCCATTCAAACCTTTGCCTATTCTTTTCTTATTTAGCAACACATTTTATTGCTGTTAAAGATGAGATCGAATCGTGTGAATTCTTTCTCGACAGGGATAAGATGGCAGACAACCGTCTAGCCTTTTTCTCTGACACTGCTCGTCTGTGGCTAAGTTTCTCGGTAATAGGTGTGATATGAAACACACGGATCGCTGGGAACGGCCATAAGGTAGCAGTAGGTGTAAAAAAAACGCGCACTGGCAGTTTTTATTGGCGACGTCTGAGTTAATGTAAGTGCTAAGACGGGACTATTCGGGTTTTCGAGAATTAGTGAATCATTTCTTTTCATAAGATATAAACCCCAGTAGTTTTGGACTAAAGTCATTCAGTACTCCTAAGTTGCAGTAGACAGATCGCTTTGTTCTAGAATACTTATATATAAGTGAAACTCTCAGTTTCGTTGTGATAGCCTGTAGTTCTGTTTGGAGGTATATATATATATATATATATATATATATATATATATATATATATATATATATATATATATATATATATATATATATATATATATATATATATATATATATATATATATATATATACTGAAGCACATTAAAAACGCACCACTATTATATATAATGATGCCAAGAAGCTGGCAAAAAAAGTGTGGGAATGGATTTTCCCCGTGTTTGCCATGAGGTAGAGAGCGAATGGCTGCTGGAATGGAAAGTGCAAGATTCAACCCATGGGTGTGTGTACAGACTACATGAAAATGATGAAAGTTACACGTGCAACACGATTCTCAACAGCTATGACCCTGAAAATGTGTACGCGTTGTGGCAGTATACTCGGTATAAAAAGGCCGTTGAGACAAAACACCCAGTACATGTGCTTGAAATGCCACGACTATCTGAAAACGACCGCCAACGAGCCATTGGTATGTTGGAGACCGGAATGAGCTCGCAGGCCATTGCCAGAAGGATGAATTGCCACCACAGCACTATTGTACGTCTCAATGAACGTTACGGAACCACTGGCAGTGCCCGGGATAGACTTCGGAGTGGCCAACCACGAGTTACTACCCCTGCGCAAGATCGTCATATTGTGCTGAGTCACCTAAGGAATTGACTCTCCCGGCAAGTCAAACAGCAAGAGCAATAGTGGGTAGACATGGGCAAGTCTCTCGAATAACAGTCATACGACGACTCAGAGATACAGGCCTTACTGCAAGACGACCTTATGTTGGGCCAAACTTGACTCACAGACATCGTTAGCAGCGCCTGCAATGGGCAGAGCAACATATCAGATGGACTAGACTGCAATGGAATGCTGTCCTATTCACAGACGAGAACAGATTCAACATATCCTTTGCAGATGGACGTATGCGGATTTAGCGACGGTGTGAAGAGCGCTTTGCAGATTGCTGTGTAAACCGATTTCGAGGTGGCAGTATTCACATTTGGGGAGGATTCAGTTTTCACCATCGCTTGCCTCTTCACGTCTTCCGTGGAAATGTTAATGCTGTGACATATCAAGATGAGGTTCTGGATGCATTGGCTGCTCCTACGTTCACAAATTATCCAGACTTGCAGCTTCTCCAGCAGGATAACGCATGTGCATTTTTTGTATTTTTGGTTTTCTCCCTTGCCTGCACAGAATGCAATGAATTTCATAACAATGAAATGTACAAATTAATGACCAGCATGGATTCATAGGAAAATGAATAAAGATTCCAAATATGTAAACTTGTACATACTTATATTTACATTTCACACTCTGTTCCTGGATTATACAGGTGGTGCGTTTTTAATGTGCTTCAGTATATATATAGTAGTGTTGAGTGATTGAGTGTTAAATCGCCTATTTTATTTTCACTAGTTAGATTTCTGTGCAGAGGGATTAAATTATAAGTCTGTTATATTCTCTAGTTGATGTGTTACAGTGGATAGCAAAATAAATTATGATTTCTAGCTTAAACTCATGCAGCTATAAATAAATTTAATTAAATTTCTAGTAATCAGTCGAGAATATTTTTAACTAACTTATAACTGCACTGATTCATCATTGAGTATTGACGAAATACGTATGTATTTCTAATTCATGATGATTGGTTTTTTATGAATATAATTTATTTCACGGGAGTTTTAAACGATAAGACAAGCTCTAAGCTTGCAGTTTATAATTTAAGTTATGACCGAAGTGGATAACTATGTTATATTTTACGCGGGTATGATAGAATTGTGAAATATGCTATATGATGTTAAGTTTTGCATTTTCCTCCCTATTTAGTTCTGTCAGATTCAATAACCCTATAACCTTACCGGCGGCTTCCATTCCATATAAACTGAATATATTTTCTACAAAGAAAGAACATTCTTAATAACTTAAAGGGCTTTCAAAGTGACTGTCCGGCCTTGTGGTTTACCCCAGATAGAGACATAGCACTGGCCCAAAAGACTTCTTAGAATAAATGATAACTGGACTATTCGAATATCCAGAGTTCTTGTTTGTTTCCAAAGTTCATATACAGTCGGCCTATGGTGGCGACTAAATCAAAAACAGTAACAGTACTTATATAACGACCACGTGTTGTGGAGATCGATCCTGAATAGAATTTGTTTACCTGACAATCGAATGTATGATTGAAGAATTCCCACTACTGTACCCTGTGACCAGTTGATTCCATAATTATTTCCTACCTGGACAAAATTTGTAGTAACATTTGTCAGCACCCTGTTTTAAAAAAATAGTGAAGTTAGCGCTTCCCAACATTTGATTAATTAGTCGGTTGGAGAAGCTGGGGCTGTCTTCGCTCGTCAACCAACAGTGGATGGGCTGCATGTTCCTTTAATAAAAATTTTCCAGAAGGTGGTGAATGCAACCTGTAGGTAAGGTTGATTGTGTGTGTGTTTTCCTGTGATCACAGTTTGTTTGTCAGAGCGAGCGAATGCAGGAAAAATAATTCTTTCATGTAATAACTCATTTAATAACTCTGTATTTTGTAATTTCTTTTATGCAAAGTTTGTTGCTAAATGCTGTTTTCTTCTTAGACTAGATTCAGGTATTAACTCTGTTCTTAAACTGTAGAGGAGAAATCTTAGACTATAGCGTATAAATCCGTGACTCTTTGGGGCTAGCACTTTTCTTCTAACAGGATCGTGGGCTAAACATAGAGGGAAAAGATTACACTTATGGGTCTAGTGTTTTTTTTTTTTGGTGTAAATGCATTAACGTATGTGTATTTGTATGAGATTTGATATTCTATTGATTTCTGTTGTAACATTCCTTATAAATAAAACTTTACATAAACTTATTTAAGTGTGTCGGTCAGCTTGTTCCAAACAAATATTCATATTCCATAGATATAGTTTCACGTCTGTACGTCTAAACGTTCGTCACTTATGTGTGCGTGTCTGTGAGTGGTTGATATAGAGTATACCTATATTACTGGGTACTCTGACATACATTTCTGTTGTAGAGAGATAGGCTGAGCGAGAGATTTCTCGAGTTCAGAGACAGAATTACTTATTTTTCCACCATCTCACTCGTGAAAACTATTTTCTTATATCTTCTCTCACTGAGTCACCTCATGTTCTAGTCTATTCAGAAGGGACCAATCTGAGTCTTAATTCACCTATCATAAATCTACGACACCAACCCAACTCCAGCGTCTGCCAGCAAAGATGGTGTGCATGTCCTCTAGGTTGCTCTGATTAAGGAGTTCTTGTTTGGTGATGGTATTCGGCCAAAAGATTCGGAGAATATTCCTTAGGCACACTGTGTTGAAAGAGGGCAATTTCGACATTTCCTTCTCTGTTGATCTCCAGCATTCCGCGCCATAGAGAAGCACAGAAAGTACACAGCTCTCATATAATCTTAATTTGGTGTTGGTGCTGTACTGAGGGGACTTCCCGATGTTGTTTAGACTAGCAAAGGCTGTTCTCGCTTTATTCACTCTGTTGTTGATGTCTTTGCTTGTTCCAGCTTCTGGTTCCTTATTGTTATGGGCTCAGGACTGCCAACATTGAGTGTTATGACCTCTGTCTTCTTTAGATTGATGTTCAAACCCACCTGCTGGCTATACTTATTCAGTTTATCTGTTTTTTCTTGTATGTGCTGATGTGAATTTGCGAATAGAGCAATGTCATCTGCATATTCCAGATCTTCCAGTGTAGAAAACCTTGTCCATCCTGTTCCTCTTGAACTGCCCTCTGTTGCCTGGCGCATCACCCAGTCAAAAATAACGTCGCTCAAATGTTAGGTCGCGCTGCCCAACACATGTAAAGTTAGCAAAGAAGCTTCTTATGATGAAAAAATGCTGTAAATGGGTACTTGACTTTGCTCTTGAGTTAGGGAAGGACAAGGCAGTGAGGAAGTGAAGTGGTCATCCCACCTCTCGATACTGGACACTGTGGTGAAGTGGGATGTTATAAATATTTATAGGGGACTTAGTGTACTGACTGAGATCAGCTGTGAAGGTATCTATATCTATTAAGAGTAGTGTATTATAGATAACCTTACTTGCTACCACATATCTATATATCTCAGTCAGAATTATTCTGGAATAGTGTGATGACTACGTTATGTGTCTAGGGTATGTGTATGATGAAGTGTAAGTCACAACAACAGACAGATAAACAATTAAATTTAATCCACTACTCTTGACAACACTGTGACACTCACATACATATAACACTCTATGAGAATATCTTAAGGAGTCACTGATAACTTTTCAAATAACAATATGTATTCATTGTTGTCATAAAGGTATATGTGTCCTGATTCAAATACAAAGGAACCAGGAATCACAATCAATTTTAATTACAAGTATATGTACAGACTTTATCAATATGAATATTGTAGTGACATATATTATTAAAAATATCCTATGTGTGTCAGTTGTGTAGTAGTAATATGAGGTAATACTGGTTTTGTTTTGTTCAAGCTCTGTTGGTATTTGTCATCATGACTTCAATAGTTTGTCTTTTGGGACTAGTATTGGAGATGTTCTCAGTTCCTGATATTAGACAATTAAATTCCCCTCTGAATGTTATTTTTACAAAGTCATTTCAAGATGAGGGGACATAATGTTGAGCTCAGCTGGCCAAATCAGCTTATCTTGCGTGATGGCGGCAGGAAAGGACTCCTCTGCTCGAATTCTCCCCTGGGCTCTGGAGACACCTCACTGATAGCTAAAAAGACCAAGGAGTATGCTGTCCGACTCTGGATTCAGCAAAGCTCTGACCAGGTGCTGCTCAGTACCATCAAGACCACGGTCCCTGAAATCAAGAAGGATGTACCTTCTACTTCATAACTAACTTATACTCTCTTTTTACACTGATCACAACACATCACAAACATTGAGTTCAGAGCGTTAGGCCAACTATCAGCTTCATGTGAAATACTTTATTCCAGTATTAACCTCCTTAATGGTTACCACGCCTCTGCCATTCCAGCATTATTTCTTTCTAGTCAATCATCCAGGTGTCAGTGTACTATTTGGCCATTCCATGCCGTTTTACTTTCCTCCGACACCCTCTGTTCAGGCTGGAGCATTATAGGCTTGATCTCCTGTTTGCCACTGAACTACACATATATATACAGGCATAAATTAACAATTCACATTCAATTTTCATTAAAAGATACTGAATGGTTCAAGCTTACCACAATTTCATGGAAATAAACACAGATACGTTGATTAGCAATGAATTCTGGCACATTTACTGGCACAAATTCCCATCTGCTTATGTTCCAGGCTTTTATTTAGCAAAAATATGAGCTGGCTTCAACGCACTGTTGCTTTATCAAGCTTATTTAAACAAGTGGTTTCGAACTAACGCTCCCAAGTGATTATATCAGCGAGTCTGGCCAATCGAGCCACGTTTCGACAAGTGTTTGAAAAAATGTTACCTTCCTACGTCTCCCTAACAACCAAGATAGTATTTATAGCCCGACCAATCGTGGTTAGTCTTTCATTTGTTGCGCTCCAATCAATTTGGAGTTTACATGGTAGGCTATTTCTTTAACGTAAGGTTTTTTCAAACACGTTATAAAAAAATTTTATGAGCAGAAATGATTTCATGTTGTCAGGCATCCCCACTATTTTATTTTGGTTATAATTTATTAATTCCTGGACTATTTGCGTAACGTTTTACATATTCTTTGTCAGCAAGCCCTAAGGAACCCAAATATCCTAATTTAAAAGAGCTACGTGGCTGCGTTCAAAATATGCAATTTCTTCTACCTCCTGTTTCGAAGATGTGCTGTCTGGGTACTGTAATGTTTTCAAACGTAAACCCATCTATTGTTATCTTTCCTAATAAGCGTTTTTTATGATTTTAAAACCTAACTCTGGGAAGGGTAGTGTATTTTATCACTGTTCGTCCGAAAAAGTTAGTGCATGTAGTCTTACACGCGTGATGGCAGCATTTGTGTATCGCGCGACGCGTGTTTAGTGTTCGGCTTTCTGCCTCTCCCTTCTCGCTATCCTTTAGTCCATCTGTTCGTTCGTTTTGGTAACGCAGTATATAAAATGGAATGAATGAAATATTTAAATTAGGTCATTGATCCGCTTGGTATCTCAATGTTTTTCCAAGAAATACAGCACACGTTTCATTGAAGAACGCGGGTATAATACAGTAAGCTTTTACTATCAACGTGAAAGCGTTACAATTTGCAGACGAAGCAGAAAACAAGGGGGATTTCGAGTACCTTCTTTGTGACAGCACTGTTATTTTACCATTGCTCTTTTCTTTATTAATTTTATTTGTTAGGCTTCATATTTACCTAATAATTTATATATGTGGATTAGAATATTCCACGACACCTCCCCTCTTAAAACAGACATTATATGTCAGTCCTTTATTCTATATACACATAGAGAAATTTATTATTATTTCTGGGGTTTACGGTGATTCTCATCACACGGATGGCGGCTTAAAAAATCCGCTCCCAAATTGGTTTTTCCAGATATATACTCAATGCTAAAATTATATGGAGCCAAAAGTAAAGACCATCGGAGTAACCTGGAGTTCTCATGCCTAGCCTGTGCTAGAAACGATAAAGGTTTGTGGTCTGTTTGCAACTTAAATGCCTTCCCATATAGATAAATATTGAATTTCTTTATCGCCCATATTACTGCAAGACATTCTTTTTCGCTAGTTGAGTAGTTGATTTCAGCTTTATTCAACTTTCTGCTAGCATATGCCACTGGGCTTAATTCCCCATCCAATGCATCTGATTTCTGTAGTAGAGTTGCACCTAACCCAATATTACTTGCATCCGTCCTTACTATGAATTCTTGACTTAAGTCAGGTAATTTCAAAATGGGTTTACTTGTGAGCTTTTCCTTCAATTCTTGGTAAGTCATTTCACATTGTGGTGTCCATGTAATGCGATCTGGATGTCCTTTACGTGTCAATTCAGTTAACGGTGCACATATGGAATTAAAGTTTTTGATATACTTCTGGTAGAAACCACATAATGAGACAAAGGATCTCACGTCCTTCTTGGTTTGTGGTCTCGGGGCTTTCTGTAGTTTCTCTAAATTCTTTGGGTCAGGGGTCATGTTTCCCTGATAAACTGTGTGTCCCAAAAATTCCAATTCTTTACATCCAACGCAACATTTGGTTGGTCGGGCTGTTAAATTTGCCTCCCTAAGTCGATCAAACAGCATGTTCAGAGAGTCAATGTGTTCCTCAAATGTTTCTGTTGCTATAAGGATATCATCCATAAAATTTGTTATACAGGGATTATTCAGAGGATCCAATAATTTTCTCATCATTCTAGAGAAGACACTAGGCGCATTCTTCAATCCAAATGGCAATCTATTGAACTCATAGTGTCCTTCTGAGGTACTAAAAGCTAGGTATGGTCTAACCTCAGGCTTTACTGGAATCTGATAGTATCCTTTACTCAGATCCACTTTTGAGAAATATTTAGCTTTATTTAGCCTGGCAAACAGCTGATTTGTATCCGGCAATGGATCCACCTGTCCTTCTGTAATAGCATTCAGTCTCCTGTAATCTATACAGAGTCTATGTTCTCCAGAGGGCTTCCTTAAGAGTACAACACCGGAACTATACGAAGATTCACTGTGTGAAATAATTCCTTCCTTCAATAGATAGTCTATCTCTTCCTTCAAAGCTTTTTCCTTAGCAAACGGAATCGAATATGGTTTCATACAGACAGGTGTGGAGTCTATTAGTTTCATATCATATTCCAATAGGTTTGTATGCCCTGGTCGGTCTGTTAACACCTCTGCATGATTATTTAGAACCTGTTGCACTCTCTCTTTCTGAGTTTTCGTTAAATGTGTACTGATTTTCACCTGTGCTGCTGTCTCACAGGGGTGTAATGGATATTCAAATGATGAAAGTGGTTCCTTTTTCATCTCCATGGCGATGGACAAGGTCAACAAGTGTGTCTCTTCCTGATGTTCTCTTTCCAAATATTTCTTCAGGAGATTCACATGATAGATTTTTTCTTTCCCCTTCTTATCTATCTTATAATTTGTTCTAGATACCTTCTCTAAAACTGTATATGGACCCTGCCATCCAATTTGTAACTTATTCTGACTCCCGGGCAAAAGAAGCAGTACTTTCTCTCCCACAGCCAAATTTCTGTCTTTCGCCTTCCTGTTATAATAGGCAGCATGTTTCTTCCTGGCTTGTTTCAAATTTTCATTGGCAAGTTTCCAGCCAGTTTTTAACCGAGTGGTCAGCTCATTCACATATTGGTATGAAGATGTAATGTTTTCCTCTGCCTTTTCATCAGTCCACGTTCTTAACATAGCTTCGAGTGGACCTTTTATTGGCCTTCCAAACAATAATGTTGCCGGGGCCATACCGGTTGAACTATGGGGTACCTCCCGATAAGCAAAGAGGGCGGCGTGCAGGTACTGGTCCCATGTATCTGGTTTTTCGTGTGCCAACTTTCTCAGGATCGACATCAATGTGCCGTTAAATCTTTCCACTTGGCCGTTCCCTTGGGGATGATACACACTACAATGGAAGTGTTTGGCCTGAAAGATCCTGAAAACTTCTTCAGTTAGTTTCCCCTTGAACTGAGAGCCATTATCAGTCAAGATTTGATTGGGAAAGCCTAACCTTGTGAAAATTGTGAGCAATGCCTCTGCCACATGTTTTGAATCAATCGATGACAGGGCTACTGCCTCTCCCCACATAGAACAAGTGTCCACCAGAGTCAGAATGTAGCTGTTCCTTCTCTTGGTTCGGGTGAGAGGTCCCACAAGATCCACGGCAACTCTCTCAAAGGGTGTTCCCACTATGGGCATTTCCCCCAGAGTTGCTGGTGCAGTCCAATGTTTAGGTGCTACTCGTTGGCACTCTGGACAGGATTTTACATATCGTTTGATATCTTCAGTTATTCCTGGCCAGAAATAGTGACAAGCTATTCGCTGTCCTGTTGCGCTGATTCCCATATGACCACTGAAGGGAATCGCATGCCCTAGTTCCAACACTTTAGTCCTATATGAAGTGGGAAGGACCAGCTGTCCGTGACCATTGGATTCAGATCCAGCCTTCCTATATATCAGTTTGTTCTTCATATAAAACTCTCCCTTGCCTGGAGGTGTATGAGATTTGGGCAACTTCTTGAAACATGGCTTGAGTGTTTTGTCCTCAGCCTGTGCCTTCCTCATCTCATCTGGGTGAGTATTTATGGGATTATCCTCCTCCTTCTTTGTCTGTGATCTGGTCTGCACTGTTGCCAATATCACAGGTCTCTTGGGATTCCCCAAGAAGACATATCTACACCCCAATATTAGAGGGTAGATTGGCTCATTTATCACTGCTGCTTTTATGATTCCTTCCACATATCGCGTTTTCACTTTTATTCGGGCGACGGGAAGTGTCATGGTAGCTACATCCTTGGTTGCAGTTTGAATCTCCACTGTTTCTGTGGTGTATTGATCGGCCTGCACCAGGTGAGAACTCACAACGGAATCGTAATCTAAACCGGTATCATATAAACACCTTATAGTGACACCATTACAGATGACATCTTCACACACTGGGGGGTGGTATGGTTCCTGTAATTCTTCAGGTTTGACCTTCTTTTCCTTTTTCCCCGATGTCATAGCAGCACAATGAGGAGGTTTCCTTCTACAATGGTCAGTGTCATGATTGTTCATCTTACAATTTTTACACCACCTTTTTCCTTGGTTGAAAGATTTTCTTTCATCATATTTCCTTTCATCGAATTGTGGGAATTTATTTTTATTTTCATACCGTGGCCTATCAGACTGGTGCTTACCTTTGTGTTGATCCCTAGGATCAAATTTATTAAAGTTCTGTGGTGCCCTAAAGTTATCCACTTGTTTCTTTTTATTACCTGTTACCTCTGCTTGAGCTGCTTGATACCTTTCAGCAACATTTAGCAACTCACCCAGCCTCTCTGCACCTTGTTCCATGAGAAACTTTCTCAGGTCTGGAGCCATGGACTCTCTTAATTGCTCTATAAGGACCATTTCCTTAAGATCTTGGGTTTTCCCCAGAGAAGTCCATTTCTCCAAGTATGTCTCTATTCGTGCAGAGAACTGGTGATAGGTTTCACCTGACAGTAGTTTAGCATTCCTAAATTTTTTCCTATAAAATTCTGCATTCTTTTCATACCTTAACAAAAGAGCCTGCTTTAGCATGTCATAATTTTCCTGATCACCTCTGCTCATTTTTGCAAAAACTTCATAAGCTGCCCCACGAAGTCCCTGAGATAACTTTAAGCTCCACCTTTCTCTCTCTAACCCATACGTGGTAGCTAATAGTTCATACCTATTTAGGTAGCTCTCTATATCATCGTCTTTCTCAACAAAATGATCTAAATGAAAATTCATAGCTGAGGTTGAGGCTCCTTGGCTAGCAGTGGCATCAGAGGCAAAGGGACTGCCACCATTTTCAGGAGCATGGCCCTGAAACTCAAACTCCCTTAGTCGTAACTCATGTTCCCTTTGTAATCTCTTCTCCTCCTTTTCTGCTTCCCTTTCTGCAGCTAATCTCTTCTCTTCTCTTTCTGCAGCTAATTTCTTCTCTTCTCTTTCTGCAGTCAATCTTCTTTCTTCTGCTTCCAATTTCTTAGCCTCAGCCTCAATCTGCAACCTCTTAGTCTCAGCCTCTAACTTTCTTTCGGCCTCTTTTTCTAATCTTCTTTCTTCGCGTTCAATAAATTTGTCACATTCCGTAGTGACATAGGCAACCATAACTTGCCCATCTAATCCTAACTCTTTTGCAGTCTGTACAGCAGCAGATCGAAACTTGGCCAGGTCCGCCATTGTCTATCAGGTAAATTTCTACAATGTCTAACCAACAATTTAATCTCTAAATATATCTAATGGACAACACAGGCACCGTGAGCTCAACCTTATTTAATTCCACCCAAGGATACCTTTTAATTCTTATATTCCCTGAAGTGAATTACCCCCAATATTTTTAATAGGGAAAGATTCAAAATCCCAAGAGCGAGACCCCAATATATGTGGTGAAGTGGGATGTTATAAATATTTATAGGGGACTTAGTGTACTGACTGAGATCAGCTGTGAAGGTATCTATATCTATTAAGAGTAGTGTATTATAGATAACCTTACTTGCTACCACATATCTATATATCTCAGTCAGAATTATTCTGGAATAGTGTGATGACTACGTTATGTGTCTAGGGTATGTGTATGATGAAGTGTAAGTCACAACAACAGACAGATAAACAATTAAATTTAATCCACTACTCTTGACAACACTGTGACACTCACATACATATAACACTCTATGAGAATATCTTAAGGAGTCACTGATAACTTTTCAAATAACAATATGTATTCATTGTTGTCATAAAGGTATATGTGTCCTGATTCAAATACAAAGGAACCAGGAATCACAATCAATTTTAATTACAAGTATATGTACAGACTTTATCAATATGAATATTGTAGTGACATATATTATTAAAAATATCCTATGTGTGTCAGTTGTGTAGTAGTAATATGAGGTAATACTGGTTTTGTTTTGTTCAAGCTCTGTTGGTATTTGTCATCATGACTTCAATAGTTTGTCTTTTGGGACTAGTATTGGAGATGTTCTCAGTTCCTGATATTAGACAATTAAATTCCCCTCTGAATGTTATTTTTACAAAGTCATTTCAAGGTGAGGGGACATAATGTTGAGCTCAGCTGGCCAAATCAGCTTATCTTGCGTGATGGCGGCAGGAAAGGATTCCTCTGCTCGAATTCTCCCCTGGGCTCTGGAGACACCTCACTGATAGCTAAAAAGACCAAGGAGTATGCTGTCCGACTCTGGATTCAGCAAAGCTCTGACCAGGTGCTGCTCAGTACCATCAAGACCACGGTCCCTGAAATCAAGAAGGATGTACCTTCTACTTCATAACTAACTTATACTCTCTTTTTACACTGATCACAACACATCACAAACATTGAGTTCAGAGCGTTAGGCCAACTATCAGCTTCATGTGAAATACTTTATTCCAGTATTAACCTCCTTAATGGTTACCACGCCTCTGCCATTCCAGCATTATTTCTTTCTAGTCAATCATCCAGGTGTCAGTGTACTATTTGGCCATTCCATGCCGTTTTACTTTCCTCCGACACCCTCTGTTCAGGCTGGAGCATTATAGGCTTGATCTCCTGTTTGCCACTGAACTACACATATATATACAGGCATAAATTAACAATTCACATTCAATTTTCATTAAAAGATACTGAATGGTTCAAGCTTACCACAATTCATAGAATAAACACAGATACGTTGATTAGCAATGAATTCTGGCACATTTACTGGCACAAATTCCCATCTGCTTATGTTCCAGGCTTTTATTTAGCAAAAATATGAGCTGGCTTCAACGCACTGTTGCTTTATCAAGCTTATTTAAACAAGTGGTTTCGAACTAACGCTCCCAAGTGATTATATCAGCGAGTCTGGCCAATCGAGCCACGTTTCGACAAGTGTTTGAAAAATGTTACCTTCCTACGTCTCCCTAACAACCAAGATAGTATTTATAGCCCGACCAATCGTGGTTAGTCTTTCATTTGTTGCGCTCCAATCAATTTGGAGTTTACATGGTAGGCTATTTCTGTAACGTAAGGTTTTTTCAAACACGTTATAAAAAAATTTTATGAGCAGAAATGATTTCATGTTGTCAGGCATCCCCACTATTTTATTTTGGTTATAATTTATTAATTCCTGGACTATTTGCGTAACGTTTTACATATTCTTTGTCAGCAAGCCCTAAGGAACCCAAATATCCTAATTTAAAAGAGCTACGTGGCTGCGTTCAAAATATGCAATTTCTTCTACCTCCTGTTTCGAAGATGTGCTGTCTGGGTACTGTAATGTTTTCAAACGTAAACCCATCTATTGTTATCTTTCCTAATAAGCGTTTTTTTATGATTTTAAAACCTAACTCTGGGAAGGGTAGTGTATTTTATCACTGTTCGTCCGAAAAAGTTAGTGCATGTAGTCTTACACGCGTGATGGCAGCATTTGTGTATCGCGCGACGCGTGTTTAGTGTTCGGCTTTCTGCCTCTCCCTTCTCGCTATCCTTTAGTCCATCTGTTCGTTCGTTACGCCGTGTATAAAATGGAATGAATGAAATATTTAAATTAGGTCATTGATCCGCTTGGTATCTCAATGTTTTTCCAAGAAATACAGCACACGTTTCATTGAAGAACGCGGGTATAATACAGTAAGCTTTTACTATCAACGTGAAAGCGTTACAATTTGCAGACGAAGCAGAAAACAAGGGGGATTTCGAGTACCTTCTTTGTGACAGCACTGTTATTTTACCATTGCTCTTTTCTTTATTAATTTTATTTGTTAGGCTTCATATTTACCTAATAATTTATATATGTGGATTAGAATATTCCACGACAGACACTAGCATAACAAAACACTTTACTCCTCTATAGCAATATCTTCTATGGGATTACCTTTACCTTTTTACGTCGTTTACAAGACGCTGTCCTGGGCTGGAAAGGACCAAAAAAAAAACACCTTTATAACAGGTGATTAACTTCGAGTCATTTTAAAGTTGTTATAATCTATCAATTTTTTTATTGATTAAAGTAAAACAAATATTTTGTTTTCTTATTGTAATCTTGACTTGTGCCTTTTTTTCTAATTAAAAAAAAAATTTTTTTTACTATGTACAACATTTTTATCTTAAACCCGTGTTGGGTTATATGCCTGAACACGTACCAACACGTGATAAAGTTAAATGTACAAATCCCCACCAACAAAAAAAAAAAAAAAAAAAAAACAACTGGGGAGACCAATTCAAGCAGTGTGTTTTCAGTGTATCCTTGACATAAGCTTGCGTGTTTTTTTGGTAGTTTTTTTTTTTCCTGAGTAATAAGATTTCATTTTGGATTAATTTTGCAAAATAGAATTCCATACATCTTAAAAGGAAGATCTGACTTTGTTGTTTATTTCCTCGACGGAACTGACAAGAATAGAGGAAGAAAAAACAAGAACTGTCGGCTTAATAATAAAACCAATAGATGAAATAGAAAATAGTTCACATCAACAGCTTTGAACAGAGAGGTAGCACTTTCCTATCTTTCTTTCGTGATCTTTCTGTTCTTGTATATCAGCTTCCAGGAAGTTATCAGGACTTTTGAATGAGAAGCAGCCGCCAAGAGCGTGGAGGTTGGAGGAAAGGTGGGGGTGAAGATGCACCATGAACATAGATAATCTTGTATATATTTGTAACAAAGCGTGGAAAGAGGGTAAGGGGGACGGACAATGTGTGCTAGGGCGTAAAAGTTTTCTGCTACGGTGTAGGAAGTTATCATAGCTTTCTCGGAAATCTGTTAAGACTTTATTATGGTGTATCTTCACTTCTTAATCTCTTGGGGCCCGTACTGAGTCTGAAGATTATATTCAACAAGCTAAAGATAGGGACTACCGTAGGGTGTAACTGTGGCCCCGACAAAATTACTGCTGAACTTCTGCTTCAAAGATGCTCAACATATGAGGAACAGAGAAAGCACATGTGGCCGTCAACAAAACTATTCCTGGAAAAACTCTACGGAGATACAAAATAACCTATAGCTGACCACTGCTTTCTTCTTAAATATTAAAGTAGACGTCTGAGAGTGTTTCGTTTGGTTTGGTTTGGTTTGGTTTAGTTTGGTTTAGTTTGGTTTAGTTTGGTTGGGTTTAGTTTGGTTTGGTTTGGTTTAGTTTAGTTTGGTTTGGTTTGGTTTAGTTTGGTTTGGTTTAGTTTGGTTTAGTTTGGTTTAGTTTTGGTTTGGTTTAGTTTGGTTTGGTTTAGTTTGGTTTGGTTTAGTTTGGTTTAGTTTGGTTTAGTTTTGGTTTGGTTTAGTTTGGTTTGGTTTAGTTTGGTTTAGTTTAGTTTGGTTTAATTTGGTTTAATTTGGTTTAGTTTGGTTTAGTTTGGTTTGGTTTAGTTTGGTTTAGTTTGGTTTAGTTTGGTTTGGTTTAGTTTGGTTTGGTTTAGTTTGGTTTAGTTTGGTTTGGTTTGGTTTAGTTTGGTTTGGTTTAGTTTGGTTTGGTTTAGTTTGGTTTGGTTTGGTTTAGTTTGGTTTGGTTTAGTTTGGTTTGGTTTAGTTTGGTTTGGTTTAGTTTGGTTTGGTTTAGTTTGGTTTAGTTTTATTTGGTTTTAAGGACCATCGTCATTCATATGGACAACTCCATCAGTGACTTTATCTTCCCCCCCCCTCCCCTCTTCCCTTAGATCACACAAGGAGGATCTCAGCACAGTGCACGAGTTGCGAAGCATCGGCGAGGATCCTAATGTGTGTATACAGGAATCAAACATTCTATAAATATTTTTGTGGCAGGTATAGTTTTCTAATTTTGTACATATTGCCAGGGAAGCGGCCGTCTGGCTTACGCTTCATGATTTCCATCTGCCGTGGGATTTTTAACGTGCGCAATATGCACACGGGTGCTCCTATTTTTTTGCTTACATCCAAGAAGGCTAGGCATCCGATCTCCCTACCGAGGAGATCAGAGGAAAGGATGACGTTATTAGAACCCACTGGTTCTGAAAAAATTTACCCTATACAGGGAACCGAACCCGGTACCTTTAGAATAAGCGGCGGAGACCATACCTCTTAGCCATTCCGACTCCGTCTCAGAGTGTACGAAGAAAAAGAAGAAGAAGAAGGATCCTCACTTCTTGACAGTCAAAGTGGACTGGAGAGTCTTTTAGAGAATAGAAGATGTATAGCAGTCAACACTACAGCTGTTCCCAACTCAGAAAGCTTGCACCGATGCATTTATGTTCTCTAAATGTGGTTGTTTGTATCTATTTATCTGTCTGTCGGCCTGTCTGCTTGCCTACCTGTCTGTTAGTCACACACACACACACACACACACACACACATATATATATACATGCGTCCTAATATAACCGACTAGGTTGAACGGGACGCGCCTCGCCAAAACGAGGCAAAATTTTTTTTTAAAATATACACACACATACATAATACACACATACATACATACACACACACATACATTCATACAGCTAAATGAGCAAGTCTTTTCCTCAAAACAATGCTGGGGGAAATTAAAGCCGTCGTTTTGACCTTTCAATATCTTCAGCACATTTAGAAGATTGGGGATTTTCCTCTGACTCCATTTTGTTGTTTCTGATAGAAGTACTTTAAATAGTCGTAAAGTTGTTTTTAAAAAAAAGTGTTAATTTTTACAAAGAGAATTAATTCCTTTTCTCCTCAACGTCCGCGGGAAACAATAAAATATTAATTACAATGATTAAATATATATAACTTTAAGACACGTTTTTTGGGGAGCGGCGCTGGTGTAATGGTTACAGCGTTGCGCTAGCGACCAGGTTTTCAAGGTTCAAGCCCGGGCGCTGTCGTTTGTAGGAATGTCATCGACCGAGAATTTGACTGAATAACCTGACCGGCTCCTGCAGATAAACCCCGTGTGGATGGGAAGGAGCGAAGCTCCTGACCGGGTTGGAAGGAAAGTCCACTGGCTCCCCAGCCTTGCAATGACATGTCATTGGGCCAAAAGGGCTGGAAAGCTCGAGTGCCGCTGGTTAGAAAAAAAGACACGTTTTTAAAAAACGTTTTAATTTGTTTCTTTTATGAATAGCAAACAGTTTATTATTTATTGTGGACTGTGCAAAAAATGATTATTTGTAGTCTGTGCTGACAAATACGTATAAGTTAAGTTATATTAAAAATTAAAAGGCTCTCACTTGTTTATAAATAAGGCTATGTTAATAATATTAAAGCAACGTTAAATATCAATGAACAGAAATGGACTAACTCACAATTTATTGATTATTAAGGTTTTAACTTGCAAAGTGTTTGCTCACCCTGATACAATGTCCGACCTAGCTAATGGGCATAGAGCTGCACGAGATAGCTGAGAAACTAATGTTGAGTGATGACGGAACTCAGTCATTATTAGAATGCGCGGTGCTCATGCAGAGGCAATACGGTGAACACGACTTATTTGAAATCCGTATGCTCTTGGCATGGTGCACGAAACAGATGGGGAGGGATGAAGCAGGCATCCGAGAGTATGTAGAAGTAGAGATAGAAAAGGACAAGCAGAAAGAGAAAGAACATAAAAGACGGGGGGAGCAGATTGAGATAGCTAGCAGAGAATGGGAAAGGTTACACCAAATCAAAATGAATGAAATAGAAAGCCGATTCCGCAGGGTGGAAACAGACGATAGCTCTAACCACTCGGGTTCTCAAGCTACTGCCCCAACGGACAACTTGTCGGCTAAAACTGCGCCCTCACTCCAGAAAATGGACTTTCCTTTGGACATGGACCCGAAGCCCACACAAGAAAATGACTTATGTAAGGAAAGCAGCCTTAAAGATTACGAAACCATCCCAGGCGTGGAAACTGCACATAAGTGAGAGTAATGCGAACAAGCAATATAATTCGGAGAGCTATCGAATCTCTCATGCTCGAGATCGAGCACAACCTAATCGACACGAAACGTCGAATAAAGGGTCCGAAACCCTAACACGGCATGTTTCGCTGGCTCCCCAGCGGTGCAGCGAAAAACCACATGCAGAGGCGTATCCCTCCACCTCGACGACCGGAGGAAGGAGGTATCCCTCTCATAACCCTGCGTGGACATGGTGCAAGACAGAGGCGCCTGCTAAAAGGGTTAAAGTTTCCATTGATTTCCAAGGAACTTTGTAAAAAGATACCGAGAGCCTTATCTCGGACACTCCGCGATCACATGGGATCTTAACCCGTCCAGTTTTCTGCTTGCATACTGCTGAGCCTGTAACACAGGAAGTAGATCTGTCATTGCAGGACATTTGCCAACTAACGCCAATAACTCCCTTAAGGGAGGGCAACGTTGATGATTTTGGTAGACACAGGGTTTCAGACGGAGGAATCACTGGGACTCCACTTGAATCTCACGTACTTCTCAGGGCAAAAGACAGTGAGAAGAGCTGCCTTACAAATTTGCAAGGAGCTCTCTTTGACAGCGCTGTCCCTCTTCATTTTGGTAGGGGAAGAGCGAACGAGAAAATACTGCCAGTTGCAGATATTACCTATCTTTCTTCAAAGATAGAAGCTACTGAGATCGATTATGTTTCAGTAGAATCCCACAGTACGATTGGAGACTCTATGCTAGAGGCATCAGAGATCTCTCATCTTCATCGCAATACCCCAGCGGTCTCAACCCCGCTGACGTGCAGCAACGTAGTCGCCTGCGCCAGGCCACTACCGAGCAATTCGATCATTTCCGCTGACCAAGCCAGAATTGTGAGTGGCAAGGCAAGGACAGTTCCAGACCCGCCTTTAGACGGCACAAGTCTGACGATTGATCAACGCTCCCATCGAAGCAGGGGAGTAGGTGAGGAGAGAAAGAAGAAGAAATATGCGCGCTCTTCTTCTGCCAGTAAACTTCCTCGATTGCGGAACAGTGATTCTCGCTCGCGGGAAATTCCGGTCGGCCGCAGGTATCTCAGGGCAGTTAGGCACAAGCCCTCCAAACGTAAACTCCCCGCGTCGTGCAATGATCTGACAGCACGTAACAAGCTGATTACCTATATAGTGGTCAGTGAGTTACGCGGGCGCCGTAAATCACAAATGTTACGGATATCTATCCCGACGAAAGCCAGGCGGCGCGATCTGTTTGATCGAGGTCAGGTTCGCAGGAAAAGAAAACATGTCATGGCTGATTGGCCCAACTAACTGCCATTTGCAGAGCGACTAATAGACAGAGGGAAGAAAAGTGGAATTGTAGCCATTCAGACCAATAAGCTGCCATCAATGGTACCTATACCTTGTAGCGGTATGGCAGCTTGCGTACCCTGACAATCCCCAGAGCTATGCCAGTGGGAGTTTTACTCCTGGTATGTTCAACCAAGCTGGACTGGTCTGTGTGGGTAGGGGTCAGACAAAAGCTGGTACCCTGGTCCTCCAGGTTGGGGGTTTTAGCATAGGGCTGACACCCCTGTCTATGTAAAAAAAATAATGAAGTTACGGAAACAACATCAAATGAACAAACTTTGCTGCGGGATGGACATTCGTAGTCTGTGGCTCGTATGACTGTCAGTGGTGAAAGCCGAAAGGAAGCCACTGACATGAAAACGGATGTCCTGACCGCAAAACAGGATACAAGAATAGGATTTTGGAATGTCAGGACAATGTACGAGACAGGTAAATTAAGACAGGTCACGGCAGAAATGAGAAACTATAGGTTACACATCCTGGGGATAAGCGAGAGCAGATGGACAGGGGCAGGAAAAGTTAAAACAGCAACAGGAGAAACAGTACTTTACTCTGGAAGAGAGGATGGACAGCACAGTGAAGGCGTAGCCATTATTCTACAGAAAGGGATAGAAAGGACATTACTGGAATGGAAACCCATCAACAACAGACTGATACGATTGAGATTGAGAGGGAGATTCACCAACACTACAATAATACAATGCTACGCACCAACGAATGATAGCGATGAGGAGGTCAAGGATGAATTCTATCACCAACTGCAGAAAGAAATGGAGGACACACCTAGATATGATCTCAATGCGAAAGTTGGTACACACAATACATACAATGAAAGAACAATGGGGAAATGCGGCAGCGGAATAGCAAACGAAAATGGGGATAAGCTAATAAGTTTCTGTAGCATTAACAACCTGGTCATTGGAGGAACACTTTTCCCACATAAGGAAATTCACAAGTTAACATGGGAATCACCAAATGGTCGGGACAGAAACCAGATAGACCACATCATGGTTAACGGTAGATGGAGACATGCATTACAAGATGTGAAGGTAAGAAGAGGTGCAGATGTGGGAAGCGATCACCATTTAGTAGTAGCAAAACTGAAAGTGAAACTAAGAAGGGCTGGACCAACTGTAACTACACAGAAAAGGTTTGACATCAGCAAATTGAAGGACCCCCTTACCAGAAAAGCGTTTGCGGCCGACATTAAGAAACGATATCAATTTGCCAAAAGCCAGGAAAAGACATTGACTGATGATATAGACCAGAATTTTAACACCATTTCAACAATATATAAGGAAAGTAGCAAATCATGCTTAGGATTCCAGGAAAGGAAGAAGCAAGACTGGATAACACCAGAAACACTAAACACCATAAAGATGAGAAAGGAAATGAAAAGAAAGAAAACAGAAGCGAAGTCCCCCAGGTTAAAGCAACTATATAGCGAACAGTACAGTCAACTGGACAGGGAAGTTAAACGCCAAACCCGAGCCAACAAAAGGAATTTCCTAGACGATCTTGCAAAACAGGCAGAAGAAGAGGCAGCACTGAGAAATGAACAAAGCACAGTATACAAAATAACTAAATTCATCAGCGGAAAACAAGGTGCAAACAATATTACATTAGTAAGAGATAAGCAAGGAAATCTCATCAAGACAGCAGAGGGACAGGAAACAAGATGGGCAGAGCACTTCAGAGAAACTCTGAACAAGGAAATACCAGAGACACAATTGAATGTTCCTGAGGCTGAAAACGATCTAGATGTAAATACAGACATTCCACGAAAAGAAGAAATCATCACAGCAATCAAAGGGTTAAAGAACGGTAAAGCTCCGGCCATGATAACTTAAATGCAGAGCTATTTAAGACAGACCCTGAGCTAGCAGCAGAACTATTAGAACCACTATTTGCACAAGTGTGGAAAACGGGGACAACACCATCAGAGTGGAACAAAGGAATAATTGTCAAATTGCCCAAGAAGGGAGATCTTTCAGACTGCAATAATTGGAGAGGAATCACTCTTCTCTCAGTTCCCAGCAAAATACTAGGCAGGATAATTATACAGAGAATTTCAAAGGCAGTAGACTACAAACTGAAGAAAGAACAAGCAGGATTTAGAAAGAACAGAAGATGTGTAGACCATATATTCCCTCTCAGGAACATTATAGAGCAGTGCTCAGAATGGCAAAGACAGCTTTACATAAATTTTGTTGATTTTGAAAAGGCTTTTGACAGCATACATAGGGACAGTTTATGGAAAATACTGAGGGCTTATGGAATTCCAAGCTGCATAGTGTCAATCATAAAAAACCTCTATGCCAACTTTACGTGTAGTGTTGGGCAGAGCAACCTAACCTTCGAGGTGAAGACAGGAGTACGACAGGGATGCCCCTCATCAACCACTCTATTTTTAACAGTCATAGACTGGGTGATGCGCCAGACAACAGAGGGCAGTCCAAGAGGAATAAGATGGACTAAATTTTCAACATTGGAAGATCTGGAATATGCAGATGACGTTGCACTGCTGGCACATTCACATCAACACATCCAGGAAAAAACGGATAGACTCAACAAATTTAGCCAGCAGGTGGGCTTGAACATCAATTTAAAGAAGTCTGAGGTCATGACGCTCAATGTGAGCAACCCTGAGCCCATATCAGTAAGGAATCAGCAACTGGCACAGACAGATACCTTCACATACCTAGGAAGCATAGTAACACCAGACGGTGGGGCAGACAAAGACATCAACATCAGAATGAATAAGGCAAGAACAGCCTTCTTTAGCCTAAATAACATCTGGAAGTCCTCCCAATACAGCACAAGCACAAAATTAAGATTATACCAGAGTTGCGTGCTTTCTGTGCTTCTCTATTGTGCGGAATGCTGGAGAGTCACAGAGAAGGAAATGTCAAAATTGTCCTCTTTTCACACAACATGCCTAAGAAAAATTCACCGAATCTTTTGGCCGAATACCATCACCAACCAAGATCTGCTTACTCGTAGCAAGCAAGAGGACATGCATACCATCATAGCTGGCAGACGCTGGAGCTGGGTTGGCCATGTCCTCAGAAGAGACCCCGATGCCATCACAAGAACAGCTATGCTTTGGACCCCTGAAGGAAAGCGAAAGAGAGGCCGACCAAAAACAACTTGGCGGAGGACTGTGCAGGCTGAGATGCAAAGAATGAACCAGAGTTGGGGCACTGCACGAAGGATGGCCACCGACCGTGCAAAGTGGAATCAATTTGTTGTTGCCCTACAAGACGCCACTAGGCGTGATGGCCACTGACTGCTTTGACGGTCGGTGGTTAAGGATCGAAGAAGAAGAAGAAGACCAATAAGGCAGAGGATTGAATACGATTAAGGACAGCCCTTTATGAGAATAGGATTTTCCACGGACATAACAAGGGACGAGTGTGGAAATTCAAATTACAGTCCTTAGTCCGTGGTGCACCAACTCAAACGGGGTGGTATTGTGACAAAACGACTGATAATTTGTATTTTTCAATCCGCCCCTTTCTTTTTTCTGGTTCCACAGGCTATATGTATTTCGTTTCTTTACATTGTTTTAATGGCCTCAGTAACCCTATTATTCCCCTAACAGACACCCACCCCCAAAGCGGGGCTGGTGTTTTGTTTTCGTTTCTTGCTCATTATAAATGCATCGCTTGATTCTTGGTGGCCAGCGACCGGCCGATTGTGGTAATCTTACCTAAAACGCACCTGCAGTCTGCCAAACTAGGGGAACGATCTTCGCTCGTAACAAGTGATTTTGACCACGAGCGAGAAATAGAGTCTTTGAAAAACGAACTGCTGTCTTACTAAAGTTGGTAGCTTGAGCGGCGCAACGAGGAAACCCTTTGATAGCCGGGTTCCGCTTTTCATCTCCGTTCAGGGGAGAGCAACTCACGTTCGTTCTGAGACTTTGGTAGCTCCCTTGATAACTGTCGCTTTGTATGTCGGCTGCTGAGAGATAATATTATGTCGAGTTGACATTTTGTAATATAATTCATGTTAGCTTTAATAAATATAACTGATAGCAGTGTGACTTGAACTAATTTTCGGTGAACTTCTCCTCAATAAATTGATTCAGTGTTAAGGAGGCGCAGTCTTCAGCCTAATTTAACAGGTGCTTAATCTGTTAGGTGTCTTCTGGTGTTATTGTTTACACTGGGTTAAATGATAAACTTATGCTACCAGATACTTAATAGGCGAAGGACCTGATAGTATGTTCAGAGCTTACAATGGGTTACATAGTAAGCTTATGCTGTCATTAGTTTTTGGGGAATGTCAGTGGTGTAACTTATTCACATAAACCTGACTAGTGGCGGCTATTCGCTATTACGACTGGATTATAGGAGGCAGTCATTCTTTAAATTGGGAGAGAAACTTCTCGGGGTTGAGTGTGGAATTATGATATGCCTACTTGTGTAGTTAGACACCAGTTTAGAACTTTCACGGCAATCTGGAAAGCAGCCACCGGCCAGGGATCTAATTGTATCCTACGTTTAAGTCATCGTGTATTATAATAGCATAAACATTGCATTTTCATGTATTCAATTTTTGGGAGGTTACTACTTTTCCCTTTTTGTGTATCGACCCCAAGGGGCGCATACAATTTATTATGTAATGTATCTAGTACTTATATTTTTGTAATTCACTTAATGACGTAAGATGGATCGCATGTCCTCTTAACGGGAACCACTTGGTTGGACAACCCATATGTTGAGTTGGAAGAAGACATCGAGCAGCTTGTTTCTGTCAGCGCACATGCTGAGATGTACATGTAGGCACAAGATATTTTAGCGTATGCGACTGCAGGCTGATAACACTGGACAACAGCCAAAATGTATCCGAGACAAAAGTAGCTATTTTTAACTAATTTAGACATGCTGATCACGAATATGAACTTAAAAATCGCGAATTAGCTCTAGTTTTCAAGATCCGGGGGGAGGGGGGGGGGTCAGTAAGCTGGTGGCTTCACCTTCCCGACGTGAATGACCCTGTCCTTCTCTTTTCCATAGCCATGGCGCGTGATTCCCCACGAGACGGATAGCCTTGAGCGCCAATTGGATGACGCAATCTGTAGCAGTCATTGCAACCACATTTCCTCCTTGTCATCATCTGTGTTGTGGATTCTGTGAGTGCAGACGGGTCATTCAAGATGCCTCGTGAATGTGTGAACAGTGCGGATTATTTTTGCTATATTTGCGGACAAATAACTTTGCTATCACAAAGGCGACATCCGTCACCTGTGAAAGCATCTACATCAAGAGATCCTGATTTCGTGCCTATTGAAGCACAGCCACATAAAATTACCCAGAGTGAATTGAATGATCTAGTGAGAGATCTGGAATTGCTAAAAAATAAAGCAGAGCTGTTGAGGTCCAGACTGCAGCAATGGAATCTTCTAGAAGAGAATGTGCATGTGTCTGTGTTTCGTGCTTGGCAAAAAGATCTGCTTCCATATTTCAAAATGACAGATAACCTCATTGCTTCCATTGGTATAGTGGGTCTGATGGCAGCACTACACATCAACTACAAAGACGACGATTGGAGGCCGTTCATTGATTCGTCCAAGTGTAGCTTAAAAGCTGTGCTGCTCCATAATTGTAACGTTTTACCATCTGTTCCACTTGGGTATACAGTCCACATGAAAGAAACGTACAACAACATGAAACAACTGTTACACACCATCAACTATGACAAGTATAAGTGGAAGATTTGTGATGACCTGAAGGTCATTGCCATCATGATGGGGCTACAGCAGGGTAACACAAAGTTTTGCTGTTTCCTCTGTCTGTGGGACAGCCGTGCCAGGACTTCCCACTACAATAAAAAAGGATTGGGCCCAACGACAATCACTTGAACCGGGGAAAAAGAATGTACTTAACGAACCATTTGTAGAATCCAACAAGATCTTGTTCCCTCCTCTCCACATCAAACTTGGACTAATGAAGAATTTTGTAAAGGCCATGGATCAAAATGGGGCAGGATTTTTATTCCTTCGTGATACATTTCCAAGACCTAGTGAGGCTAAAATCAAGGAAGGTGTATTTGTCGGTCCACAGATACGTCAGCTCTTCCGAGATCAGCGTCTAGATGATGTCCTCACAGGTGATGAAAAGTTAGCTTGAAATGCTTTCCAGCAAGTGGCCACAAACTTTCTAGGAAACAACAATGCTAGCAGACTTTTTGTTGGACCCTTGTGAGAGAGATGCTCCAGAAACGCATTACAAGGCGTCGCTGTGAATCATTTCCGCTACGAGCATTATTATCATATGGTATGTATATGCACACGTGTAAAACTTGTTTTACAGATATTTAAAAAACTAGAGCTAATCTGGTGTTTTAACGGCCATTTTCATATTCAGCAGCCCAAACAACATAAAGGTAACTTGGTTTAATCTCAGATACACACAAAAAGTCAAAATTTGATGTCCAGTGTAATTGATAGTGGAATTAACAGGAGGGCAACGCATGTGGATAAAGACAGCACCGAGATTTATCTAGTATAATTATAATACACCTACTATAATGGGACATACCAGTTTATTATACCTTTGTTTTGATTGTATTTATTTGCAGGTTGTCATACAGGCACCTTATTTTCACACATTATCTATGTCTTCTCTATAAATCTGACAGTTCACTTACTTTGTCGATTTCACTAAAATTGTCAAACTCGACAAATATTTCGAAAACCTACATGCTCGTGACACTATCATTACCAAAAAACATATGCAATGTATAACTTTAGAGTACAAGAAAGAGTGTGTAAATGAGTGTGTGCAAGGAGTGAACGTTTTTTTTTCTATACAGCTGCTTATTGTATTTTTATTTTTATACTTATATTCATGTTATTATTGTCAATGTTTCAATGCATATTGTCTTTGTAAATTTCCATGAAATGTGAATAAAGATGTGAAAAAAAGGGGAAAAAAAAGTGGAACACAAAAATGTTTTATATAAATAAAAGTGTATCTGTCACGAAAAAAATGCGTAGTGGATTAAAGTGCATTCTGACCAAAAAAAAAAATTGTGCGCGGCATGTCGTAAATACTTTGTGTATGGCACATGGTGCCAGAATGAGATCAAAGTAAAAGTGTAACATTCTTGTGATGAATTCGTCTCCGTTGTAGCCACTTCTTCTTCAAGTACCATGCCTGGTGGCGTAGGAGATCATGTCTCTCCACAAATTCTTGTCTCCAGTACAGTTTATCAATTCTGTTGTTTGACCGCCTTCCATGCCACGATGTCAAACTGTCCAGTATTTGCTCTCTTTGTCTTCCTCTATCTCTTTTTCCCTCAATCTTACCTGTTGTTACGATATATTCCAGCTTTCCTCTTCTCATAACATGCCCAAAAACAAGTGAATTGCTTCTTTGGCGCATTGGCATCTTTTAGGACATCTTCATTCCTCTTTTTGGTTGTCCATGGTATTTTTAACATTCTTCTGTAGAACCACATCTCTGTGGCTTCTAGTGCTTTCCTTACTTGTTTACTAACTGTTCGTGACTCACTTCCATTCGTCAAGATTGGTTCTATATAGCTACTAGCGACGGAAATAGCAGCGATTAAAATCCTATGCTTCATTTATATTTTTAGTGATAACAGTACATACTTATTTCCTTTGTGTTCAATATTTCTTATAATTATCATTAGTTAATAAATGTGTTTAACTTTGTAGTTTTTGTTTTAATCGCTTTTTACTTAATTTAATACAGCTTTCTGGACCTCGGTAATGAATTAATTTGATTTCTATTAGTTGTTATGGGAAATCAACCAAGTAACTTGATAGTCCTTAATTTTAAGACATAGTATCACATTTTAATCTGTCATGTTTTGACTAGCATTGACACAGCAAGTTGTGAGTTTTCATATTTCATCTAAGTTTCAATAAGAACAGTAAAGAATAAAGGTGGGACGTGTTTCGCTAATATGAGGCAAAGTTTTAGTTTAAAAAAAGACCACAATTATGCTCACGTTGTTATAGCAAAAAACGATCTCGCTGACATTGAAGCCAGGCGGGGCAATAATAGCAATAAAAAAAATTGAAACAGGGTTAAGGAAATTCGGAATAAACAGTCTAATAGCAAGGATAATATCCAAAGAATAAAGAAAAGCATGGGACCAGAGCACAAAAGGAAGGCTTGCATACCAGCTTTTAAAGAAAGCCAAATAAAATATGATTGTAAATTAAAAACTGCTCCGGCTCCGATTGGGAGCCGGCTACCTAAGAACAGAGGAACCCATCTGTGAATAATGTTATGAATCTAATACCATTAAACACTTCTTGCTGGAATGCAAGAAATACTACCAACACAGACAACCCATAAAAGATTACTGCACAATCTGCAAAATAGAGCTATTTGTAGAAAATTTAATGGGCATGAAGTCCCCACAAGCACTATACAAATTAGTAAACCAATATATCTCAAAAGCAAAAGCAACAGTTTAGAAGACAACAGGATGGATGAAAATAAAAATGTAGAAATAGGGGCATGCTACACAATAAAAAGTAGCAAACATCTTTAAAAAAAAAACGCCAATCTGTCGGTGCAACATTGGGTTCGTATGTTATTATTGTTATTGTTGATCAGAACCTACGTCACTGCACTCGGAGCAAACCCATAGGTGCTCAGTCTTCCTCAGCAAATGTCGAAGCGTATGAATGCTAATTGTTCCTGTAGCGCGCGGGTTGTATACACGCCGGATGCATCCTGTCATACGTCCATCACTGCTGATCTTACGTTTGACGCCAAATTCCAGCAGTCTTAGCCTTGATGGGTCACCGATTGTAGTCTCATTCTCGAATAGACGATACGTATCTCTCCCTTATCCATATCCAGTGCACCTTCTATGGGTGCTCTTGAAGATAGTCTGTCAGCTCTTTCAATCCCGCGTACCACTGCATGACCACGACAGTAGATATACACCAGTCCCTGCAGATTCGAGGCTTCTGTGGAGATTTTCCATTCATGCCGGAGCCATCCACTTTGGACCTTCCAAAGTTTGGATTGTGAGTCTGATACGATAACTGCCCTTGTTAATGAAGTCTCAGACAGCCACCTTAGACTGCAGTAACTGCCTCTACCTCCATTCCTCATTTAGAGGTAAAGCCACAAAAGCAAAGACCCATTGTAATAGGATATCTTTATCGAAATCCCAGTGTAGGAACAACATGGTTTGAAGATTTCACGAACATGATGGATAAAGTTATCACTACAGTCAATGAAATTATTCTTCTTGGTGATTTCAATATTGATATGCATAAGCCAAATCAAACATGGACCAACATCATAGCATCGTACAACATGAAACAAATAGTCAACAAACCTACCAGAGTAACAAAACCATCATCCACACTGATCGATCACATCTATGTAACACGTCCAGAAAACATTATAGAATGTTCCATCCCTACTATTGCTATGAGTGACCACTATCCCATATGTTGCACTTGGGCAAAAAATGGGTACAAATCTCCTAAAAATAAACACATCAGTATTGAATATAGAAGTCTAAAAAATTTCAACCAAGAATTATTTTTAAATGATTTGCGAAATGCGCCTTTCGCCGATGTTTACCAACTTCCTGATCCTGATGACGCCACTGCATATTGGACACGGACATTTTATAGTATTTTTAATAAGCATGCGCTTACTAAAGAAATTCGCGTAAAAAGACAAATAAAATCTCCATTTATCACACAAGAAGTACTTGCCGCTATGAGGCAGAGGGATCGAGCGCACAAAAAATAAGGACATCATTACATATCGGGCAGCAAGGAACAAAGTACAATATTTAATTCGCAGAGAAAAGAAAAACTACTTTAGTCATTTAGTTAAAAGCAAAAGCAACAGCAGAAATATATGGAAGGCAATCAATACCTTCATTTATTGTTGTTTCCGTAACTTCATTGTTTTTTACATAGACAGGGGTTTCAGAGCTGAGTGCTTTCTGTGCTTCTCTATGGTGCGGAATGCTGGAGAGTTACAGAGAAGGAAATGTCGAAATTGTCCTCTTTTCACACAACATGCCTAAGAAAAATTCACCGAATCTTTTGGCCGAATACCATCACTAACCAAGATCTGCTTACTCGTAGCAAGCAAGAGGACATGCACACCATCACAGCTGGCAGACGCTGGAGCTGGGTTGGCCATGTCCTCAGAAGAGACCCCGATGCCATCACAAGAACAGCTATGCTTTGGACTCCTGAAGGAAAACGAAAGAGAGGCCGACCAAAAACAACCTGGCGGAGGACTGTGGAGGCTGAGATGCAAAGAATGAACCAGAGTTGGGGCACTGTACGAAGGATGGCCACCGACCGAGCAAAGTGGAATCAATTTGTTGTTGCCCTACAAGACGCCACTAGGCGTGATGGCCACTGACTGCTTTGACGGTCGGCGGCTAAGGATCAAAGAAGAAGAAGAATCAATACCTTGGTGAACAAAAGAAATTCGCCTGACTCACAAAATCCCAATACTTCATTTACTTGTACAGACTTCAGCAATCATTTTCAGGCAGACATTCACAACATAAAATCCGCCATACCTTCTTCCCCTTGTGACTTCAGCGAATTATCTACGTTCTGCGAGAACAAGTGTACTAACACCATTCCATGCGACATTCCTTTTATTACAGTTAACGAAGTTTATAACTATCTTATTGATCTTAAAGATAATAACTCATCGGGACTTGATGGAATCAGTAATCGAATACTGCGTTATGCTGCACCAGCTATTACTTATGTCACACAGCCTTAACAAAAGTGATAGATAACTAGCATCTAAACACAAATAACGATACTGTATGTGGAGCAAACTTTGTAGAATTTAAAAAAGCTTTGCCGTATACATTAATGATCTTCCTCTGCACATCAAACATTCATCCTGTGACCTGTTTGCCGATGACTGTACTGTTTACACTAGTGACAAAAGTTGCACTGCACTAGAACTATCTTTACAAACTGATACACATAATATTATTAAGTGGAGCAACGAGAATCGAATGCAAATAAATATTAGTAAAACGAAATGTATGTTAATATCAACCAGACAAAAACTACAAAACTCGCAGAAAACAACACTTCAGCTCTACATTGGAACATCACTAATTGAAAACGTAAATGAACATAAAACTCTAGGTCTAACTGTTGACCAGCACCTAAGTTGGAACTCACATGTAAGTGCACTCACAAAGCTAACGGCACAAAAAGTTTACCAATTAGCCAAAATCAAACACTTCCTGGATGAGGGGGCAAAGAATATGTTCAACACATCTCACATACAAACATACCTAGACTATTGTTCCACAATCTGGGATGGTTGTTCCATATCCAACACAAAAAGGCTTCATTCAGTTCAAAAACGTGCAGTGCGCCTAGTTGCTGATAAACACCAAACACATTGTATAGATCTATATAACTATCTTAAAATATTACCCCTTAGAAAGCGCTTCCTATTTAACAAAGCTAAATTCGCTCACAAAATCTTGTCACATAATGCTCCAACGTATCTGTGGCCACTTTTAAAATTCAATGAAAAACGTAGTCAGCGCTTAAACCAGTTAGAGGTACCCAAGCCGAGGCTAGATTTGTACAAGAAGAGCTTGGCTTACTCAGCTGCTCATCTTTGGAACAATCTTCCACATGACCTGAAAAACATGCACAGTTCCTACTCATATAATCGTAGACTGTTCAAATACATTATGAGTGCGGATTATATGCCGCCCTAAGGGATTATGTTTCGAATTATTATTATCTAATATACTGTATGGAGGGTCTGATGATCTAGTTTTTCATTTTAATATACCTTACTTCTTAATTGTAATCAGATACTGTAAATGTATGCTTTTATACTACTTATAATGTTGCATCGCCATTAAACTAATACCTTAAGTATGTTGGAGAATGTACCTAGCAATAAAGATGAGTAAGAGGAAGGGCAAAATGCAAGACGGGCCTATATGTACGATTCTCATCTATCAGTCAATACCCTTTACCTCCCTAAGGAGCATAGGTCATAAAACTGGATCTCGTGTAGTGGAGGCGTCGACAATTCACTCCCTGGGGCAGTATCTGCTTGGGACTCAAAGTTGCTCACCTGTGAGAACATTTTCCGCATGCGCTGACAACACATGAAGTCCCAGCTAATTCAGCAGATTTCCAAAATGTCACGAGTTCTTATTATATGCCACCATTATCTGATCACGTTTCAAATTATGTCTTATTTACTGTATGAATGGTTTAGACTGTGTTTGATAGTTTTTTTTAAGGTATTAATTTTTGTTAATTTATTTTAATTAATAATTTTTTCCCCCCTTAAATTTGATTATGTCTGGATGTTACAAATGTATGTCATTATTTTACCTCGATAATGTTGTATGCTTAAATAAGGCTAAAAACACATGTGCTATTTGTGACGTACGTCTAAGTATGACAAATGAATTTCCCTGACTCGATGGATGATAACAGAATATTGGCCTCTCATAACTTTAGAACCCCTGATCATCTGTTGTAACTTTTACCGGCATGCAGCATTTCCACGAGAACCTTACACGCTGGATCATTAATATGTAGCCTGCTATCTTATGCGAACGTTTGAGATCGTATGGCCTTTGATGGGAGATTAAATCCCGCCCACAACCATTTCTGAGAACGATTTATAGCAATCTTTTCCTTAACGCCGGCCCAAAAGAGGACGGGCCACAGACTCACTCCTGTTTCTAGAGCAATAAACAGCAGATCATTTTCTTACCTGGCTGTCACCCCGCCTGGTGGGAGTTGCCAAAGCTCTCAGAACAGTGGCACCATCAAAGACAGACAGATCTCAGAATTCAATCGCGGCGGTACACGATCTAAAGAAACAGGGAACTCGCAGCTCACAGAGTTAGCTTCTCGGAAACTTTTCACACCCTCATGCAAGCAAGCCTGAGACGGAAGGAAATCGGTAGACCGGGGAAAACGTAGGAATCGCAGCGATTAACACAACGGCGAGGTATCTCGAATTTTGCTCAATTTCAAGAAAGGTGCGAAAATCTAACACGCCCCATTCAAGTTACATTCGAGAAGTATAAATAGAGAACTCCGATAAACTGCATTTTATCGTTCGCTCTGACAGAATCCTAGTTGCACTAGCATAGTCGGATTCCTGCTGGATTTCATCTACCTTCGTGACTATTGGAGTGTATTCTTTCTGTGCAGACGGTAATTTATACATTAGCTTCGAGTGATCAGTGGTCAAGTTATTTCAATTGATTTCAATGGATTGTGGTGTAAATTTAACCTTATTAAATAAACCCATTTTCAAAGTTCTAGTGCAAACTAATGTTACAGCTAAAAGTATTTCCTAATACAATTGACGCGTAAATTTATTTTGCAGACGTTAAAGAGAATTATAACTTTAATACAGTTTAGTTCTGTATAGATAGATGTGCTTTTAATTGTTTTAACTCACGGGAAGTTTTCCTGATTTGTTAATTGACGACGCTAATAAGTAAATAGGCTAACTGTAATTTATCGCGTCAGATTATAATATGATTTGTAATGCATTTCTTGTTTTGATTATCTTTCATTCAGAACGATCATTCAACCTGCATCGCAGCAATTATTAATTATATACAGAGTTCTGCCAAACTCAATTCGATAACTCCAGTAACGTATGAACATTTTAAAGCTAAACTTGTGGCGACCTGTAATGGGCCCCGCTCCTCTGAACGTAACTGAGAAAAAAGCCATTCAAGAAACACTTTAAAAATACTAGTTCATATAGAGTCCTTAAAGAAAACTGGAAGCAGAACATATTTTATTCACTGCCCCTATTTGTGAAGAAAAAGCATCGATCTACTTGAACACTGTCTGTCACGTATATTCAGTGGATTTTAACCTCCTCCCCCCCCCCGAAGAAGAACTTACCTCAGTGTTTTCTTAACTTGTGACATTACGGAAAAAGGAAGTTATCTCCACCAGCTGTGCCAATTTTAGGAACCACACCATACCTCACGCCTAGCCAAGTGCCTGTGCCTTTCTTTAGGAACTTTATCTAATAAACAAACAGTACCGTTAAACTTCAACGTCCAGCGATTTCGGGACACTTTTTAACTTCAACAACCCGCAAAATCTGGGGCTGTACAGGGAAGGAAAATACTTTTGCCTAAGCCAAGGTTTAGTGCTGTTTTTTTATGTATTTCCTATGAAGTGCCAGAATTCACCTTTCGGTAAGTCTGCGTGTGTGTTTGTGGGGATGGCCAGCCCTAGTGTGTTTTTTTTTGAATGAAAGGAGATTTATCTTTTCTTTACCCTTTTAATTAGTTCGACCTTGTACTAAGGTGCATTATATTCCTTGTACGGGATCTCTCCTAGCGGGATTGGGTAACTGTGTTCATTCCCCCCTCCCGTGAAATTTGTTGATTTAAAGGGAGACAATTGAGAACCCTAGCTTTCCTCTACACCCCCCCCCCTTTCTTTCTGTAACCCCTTGCCTCAGAGTAATATATTTACCAGTGGGTTAAATTGCCTATCTCTGATCACCCCCCCCCCTTCTTGTCTTTGGGACCGGGTTTTGTCTGTTAGTAAATATAAACGGGAAACGGTGGATGGGATATTTCTCCTCAAAAACCCCTCTTCCCTTGTTATATTTGTATTCTGTAACCTTTGATTTTTGACTGTAAATGTACAATTATGTGTGAGTCCTTTATGATAATAAAGGTATTAATATTTATTTGTGTTGGTTGTCGGTTGGCCTAAAACTCCAAACAATTCCATCTGTGTAGGTTGTATTCATGTACGTTGAGCGACAGAATCACCAAATCGGTGAGCGCGCCTGAGCGACTGGAACTGACAAACAATTGTTTGTGCAGAAGAGAGATAGGAGTAGTCTGTGAGAAAACAGATATTGTCGTAATAAGAGACTGTCCTTGCTCCCTCCCCAGCGCTTGTGAATCTACTACCTCATTCTCCTAAATCCTTATTCTCACAGAGCCTTCAATATCACTTTACACTCTAAAGGGACCGATATTCATCAGCACCCTCTCAGATAAAAATTACGACAATATATGGTTAGCTCGTTCGAGATTCTGAACTTAGTTAAATAGAGTGTGGTTGATTGTCTTTGTGAAGTAGGGTATAATCTTTAAAAGTATTACTTCCCCTAGACCAAGCCGTTCAGTATTTTGGGCCAACCACACAATAATTAAGACAGGTTTGTTTTTTCCACAGGAACAGGCAGTTAGTGATAATAAAAGATTGTCACATTTGTATTCTCTGGCAGAGGGAATTAAAAATTTTGGTTATATAATTGCTGGGACTGCGTGATTGTTTTACAATCACTAAAGGTTATGAAGCGTTTGAGTTGAGCTAAGCTAAAGACGGATTGTTCTGATTTTAAAAAATTAAGTTAACTACGTCTCATCTCAAAAATTGTCTTCAGGGACGGAGTTTGTTGTTAGAGAATTAACATTTTCTGGGAAATTTTTTTTTTCCTTTTAAATTGTTTAATATAAATTTTTCTCTACTGTTAGTAAGAGTAGATTCTTTTCTAGTGTAACTTACCATTGAATTGGCATAGTTGCTTGCGTTACGAGTCTTAAGTGACAATAATAGCGGCGATAAGTTAACACACGAGGTCATTCAGTAAAATTTTTTTTCTTTGTTTTTCTCGTAGCGGCTTTGAGTTTTTCCCCTTCTTGTTCCATCTTACTATTCTCTAGTCTTAGAAGCATCCAGTTCTTTGACAATGGCTGAGAGAATTAGGATAAGATCCATTTTCAGACAGGAAGCGAAAGACTCAGGATTAGACACAGAAGCCGCGAATCTGTTTATCACCCAGGAACTGCAAAGGTATGACGCGGAGGAAGAGAGGGCAGAAGTTAGGAAGAAAGAAGCGGACGATCGTCAATTGGAGCAGAAGAAAATTGAGGCAGAGATGGACGCCCGCAGGGAAAGAGAGAGAGACAAGGAAAGACAGCATGAATTAGCGCTCAAGGCTTTAGAGAGTCGGAGTGCCTCTACTTCAAATAATGGAGAGCCGTCTTCGCCCCAGTCTCAAACAAGGGATCTCTCCAGCACTCAGTCTGCCCAATTAACTGCGATGTCTTTTGCTTTAGAGTCTTTTCCTAGCCCTAACGAAAAAATTGACAGCTACCTAGAAAAATTCGAAAGGCTCGCAAATCTGTATGGGTTAGAGAGTTCCCGCTGGGCACTTAAACTCTCGACGTCACTAAAAGCGAATGCTTATGACGTATACACAAAGCTGGGACCGAACCAACATGATTACGACATGCTTAAAAAGGCCTTGCTAGAGCGGTTCGAAATGACCGCCCGAAAATTTCTGCAAATTCAGAAACAGCCGAAAAGAGAGCACGGAAACATTCCCCCAATTCTCTTCACGTCTCACGGGCTATTTGACAAAGTGCATTGAATTATCTGACCTACCTCTTACATATGAGGGACTACTTGAACTTGTTCTTGTGGAACAGATAAAGGCAACCTTGTCAAACGAAACCCGTAGATTTTTGGCTGAACAGGGCGCAGTCAGGCTTGAGGACATACTCAATAAGGCCGAACGCTATACCAATGCAATGGCCGAACTTCCCAGCACTAAACGTAAACCCACAGATGAGCCATCTCGTAAACAAAATCTAGAGCAGTCATCCTATTCCTCTAATTCCTCTCAGAATTATAACCAACGAGAAAATAATACCCAGAGACCTCCCCAGGAAAAATCGAAATTCTACAAAACCCGATACCCCCCCCCCCCCAACAACAACAATTCTGATCAACCCACCAAGCCTACGTGGCAGCGCGGCCACCAAGGTCAAGGAAAAGGGAAGACCCCTACACCAGGAACGTCTGATCAGGGCAAACAAACCGGTTCAAACCGCGTTGGATGTTTGCATACAGCCTCGAAAGGTAGAATCAATGTCAGTGATTCTCAACCTGAGGGGGACCGACCCTCAACTCGAGGAACTGTAAATTTTGAATGGTACCTCAACCACTTGTCTCTTTGACACTGGATTAAGTTTTAGTTGTATTGTTGCTAGACACCTAGTCAAACCAGGTCAGGAGACAGAGGAAACCGTCAAACTTAGTGGAGTTTTCAGGAGTGATGCACCCAGGACGCTTCCTATCGCACTGGTAGAAATACACTCTGACTTTGTCAGAGGAGTTATAAAAGCGGCCATTATGGATGATCCTATCTACCCAGTTATCCTGGGATGTAGATATGTGTTTATTGGGAGACCAAAGGAGCCGATTGTGGCAGCGGTAACCACAAGAGGGCAAGCCAAGAAGGAGAGGGAGCCTGCGCCAAATTTGTTGCCGAACGAACTGGAGGAGGCGCAACAAAAGGACCCTACTCTAGAGCTCTGCTTTAAAAAACTGCCCATGGCTAAGGACCCCAGACACAACGGAGACATCTTTTCTAAGGATGGCGTATTGTATCGTAGAACAGGCAACCCGGACACGGGGAATAACCAGCTCCTAGTTCCGACGCAGTACCGAAGCCAGATCTTAGAGATGGGGCACTCTCTTCCCTTTAGCGGACATATGGGACAAAACGCCACTATTCAGCGAATAAAAACCCACTATTGGTGGCCAGGAATGAACTCTGACATTGTCAGGTATGTGAAATCCTGCGCCCAGTGCCAACGGGTAGCACCCAAGCACTTGACACCCCCAGTACCTATGGGGCAAATGCCAATAGTAGGGACTCCATTTGAACGGGTTGCTGTCGACATTATTGGTCCTCTGGAAAAGACCAAAAGAAGGAACAGGTTCATCCTGACCTTAGTTGACACTTGCACTATGTGGGCCGAAGCCGTACCGCTACCATGCACTAATTCCAAGCATGTCGCAGAAGCCCTTGTGCAAATTTTTACACGGTTGGGATTCCCTCAACAAGTTTTGACGGACAATGGATCCCAATTCCGTAGCCTGTTAATGGAGGAGATCTTTAAGATCTTGAGGGCCAAACATATCCACACAAGTCCCTACCATCCGGCCGGAAATGGGCTCGTGGAACGTTTTAATGGCAGCCTCACTACCATGTTACGTAAGCTGGGTCAGGAGAAACCGGAAGACTGGGACCTATATATATCGGCTGCCTTATTCGCCTACCGAGAGGTTCCCCAAGCGTCTACGGGATTCCCGCCTGCTACACTTTTATTTGGCAGACCTATAAAGGGGCCATTAGAAGCCTTACTTCGGTCCCTGACAGACCAAAAGGCTGACGAGACAGTCGTCTCTGCAAGCAAGTATGTATCTGAGCTCAAAGACAGGCTAAAGCTAGGATGGGATCTAGCTACAACCAACCTTACGAAAGCCCGCGCTAAACACGCTAAACGATACAACAAAGCTGCAAAAGAGAGAGAGCTCCAACCAGGGGAGAAAGTTTTGTTGCTACTCCCAACCGGAAGCAATAAACTTCGCATCGGATGGCAAGGGCCGTTTACCGTCCTTAAAAAGATCTCACGTACCAATTACAAGATCTCCATCAAAGGAAAGGAGAAGGTCTTCCACATAAATCTGCTAAAGAAATATTTGGAAAGACCGGTGCCATCCTCCGAGCATCTCCTGGCTGTCGCCATAGCAACGGAAGACGAGGAAGATGATGATGGTTGCATGGAGTATCCACTGCAACCCACAGAATCCTTTAAAGATGTCAAGTTCGGCGACAATCTCTCACCTGAACAACAAACAGAAACCAGGGCTCTACTAAAACAGTACAGTGCAGTCTTAACGGATGTACCTGGTCGAACAAATCTCATTGAATTTGATATGAAATTAACAAACGAGACCCCTGTTCAAACCAGAGTTTACCCCATCCCATACGCTAAAGCGGATGCACTTCACGGAGAAATAGACAAGCTGCGTCAGGCAGGAATTATCAGTGAGTCTACATCTCCTTACAGCTCGAGTGTAGTGCTGTTGCAGAAGCCCAATAAGGAAGTTCGGCTGTGCATTGATTACAGGTTGCTAAACGCTGTAACGGAATTCCAGCCCGAACCTCTCCAAACTGTTTCTGAGTTGTTCACCAAGCTTAGCAAAGCAAAGATCTTCTCCAAGATTGACCTCAGTAAAGGTTATTATCAAATACCAGTCAAGGAGGAAATTAAACATTTGTTAGCTTTCAGCACTAGCGAAGGACATTACACATTTAATGTGATGCCGTTCGGTTTGCATAACGCACCAGGAGTGTTCACCAGGATGATGAGGAAGCTTCTAGAGCCTTTGCAAAGTCCCCATATCCATAATTTCATGGATGACATATTAATTGCATCGGAAACCTATGAAGAACATATTGCTACGGTTGCTATGCTCCTCAGGAGACTACAGGAAACGAGTCTCACAGCCAGACATAGCAAATGTCTCATCGGGTTTGAACAGTTAGACTTCCTGGGGCATACTATTTCTCACGGATGTAGTTGGCCTATTAAGAAGAACGTGGAGAAAATTGTGGCAGCAAAAAGACCCCGAACGAAGAAAGACGTACGTTCCTTCATATCGCTATGTGCATACTATCAGAAATACATCCAGAACTTCAACGGACTGACAGCACCTCTGACTGACCTCACCAAGAAAGGTTGTCCTGATAAGGTCATGTGGAATCAAAAGTGCGAACATGCATACAGCACTTTGAAAGGACAGTTGTCGGCATACCCCATCCTAAGGTTACCTGACCTTAAGAAACCTTTCGTACTGAGAGTTGACGCGTCAGGTCAGGGCATCGGGTCAACATTGCTGCAAGCCGATGACAGTGACCTGAACATGCTATTTCCAGTTGCCTATGGCAGTCGGAAACTGAATAAAGCGGAACGCAACTACAGTGTCGTTGAAAGAGAATGTCTCGCTCTGATTCATGGCATCAGATGCCATCATGAGTTTCTGTATGGTACTTCTTTCACGGTGCAAACAGACCATGCTCCACTAGCTTTCCTGGGTGCCAAGAAGGAATTCAACGCAAGGATAATGCGTTGGGCCTTGCTATTGAGTGTTTATTCCTTCAAAGTGGAATATATTCCAGGAAAACAGAATGTCGGAGCTGACTTCTTGAGTAGAAACTGGACCACAGAGGAAGAGGAGAAAATCGACGATGCCAATCATCCTAAAGCTACCGATCAGGGCAGCTTCATTGTCATAAATGAAACATGAAAACGAGTTTCCATGTCTCAAAAGTGGGGACGATTGTGACGTACGTCTAAGTATGACAAATGAATTTCCCTGACTCGATGGATGAAAACAGAATATTGGCCTCTCATAACTTTAGAACCCCTGATCATCTGTTGTAACTTTTACCGGCATGCAGCATTTCCACGAGAACCTTACACGCTGGATCATTAATATGTAGCCTGCTATCTTATGCGAACGTTTGAGATCGCATGGCCTTTGATGGGAGATTAAATCCCGCCCACAACCATTTCTGAGAACGATTTATAGCAATCTTTTCCTTAACGCCGGCCCAAAAGAGGACGGGCCACAGACTCACTCCTGTTTCTAGAGCAATAAACAGCAGATCATTTTCTTACCTGGCTGTCACCCCGCCTGGTGGGAGTTGCCAAAGCTCTCAGAACAGTGGCACCATCAAAGACAGACAGATCTCAGAATTCAATCGCGGCGGTACACGATCTAAAGAAACAGGGAACTCGCAGCTCACAGAGTAGCTTCTCGGAAACTTTTCACACCCTCATGCAAGCAAGCCTGAGACGGAAGGAAATCGGTAGACCGGGGAAAACGTAGGAATTGCAGCGATTAACACAACGGCGAGGTATCTCGAATTTTGCTCAATTTCAAGAAAGGTGCGAAAATCTAACACGCCCCATTCAAGTTACATTCGAGAAGTATAAATAGAGAACTCCGATAAACTGCATTTTATCGTTCGCTCTGACAGAATCCTAGTTGCACTAGCATAGTCGGATTCCTGCTGGATTTCATCTACCTTCGTGACTATTGGAGTGTATTCTTTCTGTGCAGACGGTAATTTATACATTAGCTTCGAGTGATCAGTGGTCAAGTTATTTCAATTGATTTCAATGGATTGTGGTGTAAATTTAACCTTATTAAATAAACCCATTTTCAAAGTTCTAGTGCAAACTAATGTTACAGCTAAAAGTATTTCCTAATACAATTGACGCGTAAATTTATTTTGCAGACGTTAAAGAGAATTATAACTTTAATACAGTTTAGTTCTGTATAGATAGATGTGCTTTTAATTGTTTTAACTCACGGGAAGTTTTCCTGATTTGTTAATTGACGACGCTAATAAGTAAATAGGCTAACTGTAATTTATTGGAGTTATCTACCCTTCCAAGATGGAGGTGAAATTCGTTTCTCACCTTAGACGCCGAAAGAAAAACATCAGGAATGTGTATATTTCGATGGATATCACCATGTTATGTTAAATTATAGAATAAAAGATACACCAGAGTATCTAGTGGTGTAGATATTTTCCTATAACTGACCTCGAAACCCTCGAATCGGTCGGTTGGATCGGAGGGTTGATCAGTGAGTTAACAATTCACTATCGTAAAACAAGCTATTGTTACCGAAACAGAACCAGGCTCGACAGTAAACATGACTCACTCTAATATCTTGGGGGCTAAGGAGATTTCTAAAATTGGATACTGGATTAGGTGCTAAACAGACCACCACCAACAGTAACACCTGATTTTAATAATGAAACATCCACAACCACCTTGCCAATAACTTGCGATGAATTCACGCTGGACGAGATCAAACAAGCCGTTAAAAGATTAAAAAATTTTAAAGCTGCTGGAGTTGACGAAATTTCAGGGGAAATGATTAAAGCAGTTAATGACAACAACCTCTTGAGAATTTTAGATATTATAAATGAAGTATGGAGAGAAGAACAACCACCACAACAATGGAAAGACAGTATTATTGTAAAGTTACCGAAGAAAGGTGATCTATCAGACTGTAATAACTGGCGTGGTATATCTCTATTATCAGTACCTGGAAAATTATTATGTTGCATGATGTTAGAAAGACTTAAATTGCATGCTGACGAAAAGATCAGAGAAGAACAAGCGGGTTTCAGGCCGAAACGATCATGTATTGATCAAATATTCACACTAAGAACAATTATAGAAGAATCAGTGGAAAGGCAATCGCCACTTATTATCACCTTCGTCGATTTTCAAAAAAGCCTTTGATAGTCTACACCGCCCATCATTGTGGAAGATACTTACAATCTATGTTTTTCCAACAAAATATGTGAATATAATCAAAGCGCTATATGACAATGCAAGATGTTGTGTTAGAACAAATAAAGGGAATACAGAATGGTTTACAGTAGAAACAGGGGTGAAACAAGGCTGTATTATGTCACCACTACTTTTTGGAATAGCTATTGATTGGGTTATGAGAAACTATACCCACAATGAACAATTGGGTATAAAATGGACAAATGGAAAATTCCTGGGGGACCTGGATTTCGCAGATGATGTAGCATTCTTAAGTTCAACACCAAGACAATCCCAAGAAGCAATAAATAAATAATTTGTGTCATCTCTCGGTTAAAATTGGTCTCCAAATAAATGCCTCTAAAACTAAAGCTATGAACTTTTCTAACGAGACCTTTGATATCATCTTGAACGGGGAAAAACTACAGAAAGTTGAAAGTTTCAATTATTTAGGCAGTAAAATGACTCAGGATGGTGACACAACAAGAGAAATCCATACTAGAATTGCTTTGGCAGCTAGCGCCTTCAATAGATTATCTAACATTTGGAAATTACGATCATTGAATATACATACCAAGCTTCGTCTGTTTAATTCAAATGTTATCTCAGTGTTAACATACGGCTGTGAGAGTTGGAAAATAACAAAATCATTGGAGAACAAGCTGATTACATTCGAGAACAAATGTCTTAGAAAACTCATGAACATCAGTTGGAAAGAATTCAAGACTAATCGACAAATAAGAGAAGACTCTAGGCAGAAATATGTCTCCGGTACCAACTATATAAGGAAAAAGACGATGGTCATATATCGGTCATGTCCTACGAATGCAAAACAACAGAATACCACTACAGGCGCTCACTTGGGTTCCTGAGGGTAAGAGGAAAAAAGGAAGACCAAAAGAAACACTCAGAAGAACAATAATAAGAGAAGGAAGAACGTTGGGCCTAAATAATGTGCAAGAGCTAAGAGGAGTGGGGTCACAACGAACAACCTGGAGAGCACTGGTTTCTGCCTTATGCGCCGTGTTTGGCGCTTAAAGAATTTATTATTATTATTATTAATTTATCGCATCAGATTATAATATGATTTGTAATGCATTTCTTGTTTTGATTATCTTTCATTCAGAACGATCATTCAACCTGCATCCCAGCAATTATTAATTATATACAGAGTTCTGCCAAACTCAATTCGATAACTCCAGTAACGTATGAACATTTTAAAGCTAAACTTGTGGCGACCTGTAATGGGCCCCGCTCCTCTGAACGTAACTGAGAAAAAAGCCATTCAAGAAACACTTTAAAAATACTAGTTCATATAGAGTCCTTAAAGAAAACTGGAAGCAGAACATATTTTATTCACTGCCCCTATTTGTGAAGAAAAAGCATCGATCTACTTGAACACTGTCTGTCACGTATATTCAGTGGATTTTAACCTCCCCCTGCCCCCCCCCCCCCCCCCCTCCCGCCCCCCCCCGCCGCACCCCCCCCCCCCCCCCCCCCCCCCCCCCCCCGAAGAAGAACTTACCTCAGTGTTTTCTTAACTTGTGACATTACGGAAAAAGGAAGTTATCTCCACCAGCTGTGCCAATTTTAGGAACCACACCATACCTCACGCCTAGCCAAGTGCCTGTGCCTTTCTTTAGGAACTTTATCTAATAAACAAACAGTACCGTTAAACTTCAACGTCCAGCGATTTCGGGACACTTTGTTAACTTCAACAACCCGCAAAATCTGGGGCTGTACACGGAAGGAAAATACTTTTGCCTAAGCCAAGGTTTAGTGCTGTTTTTTTATGTATTTCCTATGAAGTGTCAGAATTCACCTTTCGGTAAGTCTGCGTGTGTGTTTGTGGGGATGGCCAGCCCTAGTGTGTTTTTTTGAATGAAAGGAGATTTATCTTTTCTTTACCCTTTTAATTAGTTCGACCTTGTACTAAGGTGCATTATATTCCTTGTACGGGATCTCTCCTAGCGGGATCTGTAACCTTTGATTTTTGACTGTAAATGTACAATTATGTGTGAGTCCTTTATGATAATAAAGGTATTACTATTTATTTGTGTTGGTTGTCGGTTGGCCTAAAACTCCAAACAATTCCATCTGTGTAGGTTGTATTCAAGTACGTTGAGCGACAGAATCACCAAATCGGTGAGCGCGCCTGAGCGACTGGAACTGACAAACAATTGTTTGTGCAGAAGAGAGATAGGAGTAGTCTGTGAGAAAACAGATATTGTCGTAATAAGAGACTGTCCTTGCTCCCTCCCCAGCGCTTGTGAATCTACTACCTCATTCTCCTAAATCCTTATTCTCACAGAGCCTTCAATATAACTTTACACTCTAAAGGGACCGATATTCATCAGCACCCTCTCAGATAAAAATTACGACACTATTGAAAGGATACGGTGTGTAAGATGACAGAGAGAAGAAGGGCAGAATGTAAGACGGGCCTGCGTGCCCAATTCTTAACCTTTTGAAAATAAAGTTCGTTCGTTCGTTCTCATGTTCAAGGTTGTTATCATGTAAGCCTCGCTATGTTCAGCGACGATTCTTCCGTTTACTCTAGCAGAGAAACCCCACACTGATTGCTCACTTCGGATTATAGACCCATCAGTGTACACAATGGCATCATCATCCCCAGCATGATCATTTATCAGTTGATACATTTCCAGCAACCCCGCACGCCCCTTGGCCCAAGTTCTGCACTCTTTACCAAGGCTGATGATGACTTATTGGTAGTTAGTCCAGTTCTCATCTGACTTACTTCTTTCTTCCCCTTTGAATATATTTGCAACTGTGGTCACCTGCGTAATCGTTGCCTCAACCTGTGCCATCAATGACATCCCCCGCTTTATTCTTGCTCCCTTAATGTCAGCTATGTTTCCATGCAGGACGATGTTGCCATGACAGCTAAATCAGGGGCACATCTTCAATTCAACTTGCAAGTCTGGAAGGAGAAACTGGAGAAGAAAGGGACTGTTATCAGCAGCTCCAAAACAGTAACCATGGTGATTTCAAGAGAATGAAAAAGGCATCATATTGCGCTGAGAACGATTATTGGAGCTGTCAACCACTTTATATGCATTCGAGCTATCATAGACTGTAAGGGAGGCATCAAAAGAAAAGTTGGCTACGCAAAGCGTGACAGAAGACTTTTCAGGTCATTAATTAAGCATTCCGCAGCAAAATATTGGCAAGAGGACGAAGATGACTGTATACCGCCCCACCTATGTTCCAGTCTTTACATTTGAATGCGAGTCATAGGCAATGACTACAACCCACAAAAGCCAGATCCAATCCTCAGAAATGAGATATCTGAAGATGGTGATTGATGTAACAAGAAGAAACATGATCCACAGCCAGACGATACGGTAAGACCTCAAAACCCAGCCCCTGCAGACCCTAGTAGAACAGTCCCAACTACGATGTTTTGGCCAAGTATGCATAATAGAAGAAGATCAGCTACCACGACAAATATGGAACACCAAGAGCCAGGGATCCAGATCTTCCGGACGACCCAGCGTCCGCTTGGAGGATAACATTAGACAATCCCTGAAGGACCGAGAACTTGATTGGAACCAGGCTAGGAAGAAGACAGCTGATAGGACAATATGGCGTTCTCTCTGGCAAACCTCTACACTCCAAGGTAGAAGAGGTGAGACTAAGTAAGCATGTAGAAAGCATCATGACCAGCCTTATATTAGTAGGTACCATACGACTTGCTTGAGGTTGCAGTAGCCCTATTCTGTATTAGTCTCTTCGTAGACCCCCGGGAACTACTAAAAGGGATTATTTTAGCTTTGTTATCTCCCCTATGTCATTATTTTAGCTTTGTTATCTCCCCTATGTCATTATTTTAGCTTTGTTATCTTCCCCATGTCTTTTATGTGAGTAGACATATTGCTCCCAAAATATTCTATCAGTCTGGTTCAGTTTTCTGGCTGTTGTAACAGATGTGCATTCTAAAGAAGTTGTCCAAACTGAGATGTTAAATTCTAGTTTCAATATTTAGAGAAAAGATATAATATTTGTCCCATAGAAGATAATGCCGCCCGGCAGTGAAGAGTTAGAGATCACTATATCCGGGAACAGTTTTATAAGAGGGAAGGGGGGGGGGGGTGGTGTCACCTATTCCCTTCCTTGCTGCATTTGCCTTCCCTAACTCAACAGCAGAGCCAGGTATCCATTTACAACGGAGTAAACTGGAGCGTGACGCTACCAGGTTTCGAACGCTCTAACTTTGCCTCGAGAAGAACGAGTTCTCGACACTCTGCCAATCGACGCCCAGTTTAAATTCACTGGATTTAATCTGGTATTATTTATGTTCATCGGGAGATACCTATCGTTCATGTTCAAGTGCTGTCCTTTACGTTCTTTTTCTTCTTCTAGAGCTTTCTCTTCTAGAGCTTTCTCTTCTAGAGCTTTCCCCTCTAGAGCTTTCTCCTCTAAATATTTCTCTTCTAGAGCTTTCTCCTCTAGAGCTTTCTCCTCTAGAGCTTTCTCTTCTAGAGCTTTCTCTTCTATAGTTTTCTCTTCTAGAGCTTTTCGTCTAGAGCTTTCTCTTCTAGAGCTTTTCCTTGTAACATCATTTGTGCGCTCTCTTCTCCTCTTCGGCAGTATTGAACTACATTTGTTGTGCGTTCTGAATTAAATGCATTATTCTAGTATTAGCATTCTGTTTTTCTCTACTGTCATTGTTTACGTTTCACGCTTTGATGAATGACAATGCCAGACAAGCGTATCGCCCATCCCTGAGACATTAATTGACTTCCTAAAACGTGATAATACCACATTGACTCCCGGTAAATGCGAGTATGAAATCTTTGCATAAGATTGCATAATTACTTCCGACTCGACCGCAGGGTTAGGTGATTACAAGATAAACGCAATCTTGGAAGACATCTGGAAGACCGAGCAGGACAAATGAAGTAAAGAAACTTCCAGACAACCTTGTTATGATCATGAAAAATGTAAAAAGTTGTAACGTAAACATTACCAAGAATTGTCGGATGTAGCAACTCCGTATACGGAGGATGACTGTTTGATATTTTCAAACACATGAGTCGTACAGAATATTGCATGAGGAAATGTTTTCATAATATGAATTTTGAATGTATTGGCTGGCATTTGAGGCGCCAATAAACAACCGCGCTGATTAGGAGTTTGTCAGAAAACGCCAGGTGGAAGCGTGAGCCAGGAACTTACAATATAACGTAGATCATTTAGCATACGACACTGCATTCCTGAAATCGTCAACGTAGACAGCACGCACCTTGCCATAGAAAAGAATAGAGTTGGATTCTGAATTTATAGGACCGGACAAAAAGTATTAAAAGCATCTCTGTACATCAGTAGAAACATCGCCAACATTAATACGGAACCTGGAATTCTACAGGAAAATTCACAAGTCACAGAGGGATTCTTAAATAGAAATAATACCCCAGACGTGTATTCAAGGTATTTGTGTTAAGTTACCAGGACTATTCTACTGAGCCAGAAGTCTAAGTTTTCTCAATTACTGTGGTAAGTGCAACATATTTTTTTGGCTGTGAATTTGACATATTCATACTGGCTAGTGGTGTTACAGATTCTTACTAGGCTGGCAACCTCAGCATGTAAAACGGATACATTCATGAACCACCACAGCAAGCGCTGATGATTACTTCATGCTAGTTCTCACGCACGAACCAAAAGCAGAGGTAATTCCAGACTCCAAGTTGAGGAAGGAAGTGAATGATGGCGACAGCATATGTATATTATCATTTGTAATGAGTTGTAGGTATGCTTAAAGTTGTTCCTTCAGGCACAAGCCACTTGCCGCTGTCCAGTTGAAATGTTTTCATTACATTAACTAAAAGAATGGTGATTTTTATTTTCACATCCCCAAGTTATATGATATACACTCAGGAAGAGTACAAATTCTGATTTAAAAAATCGGTGACGAACAGCGTGAGAAATGCGCCTGATCTAAATCAGAAAAACAAATATTTAGCAGCGGAATGTGTTCTTTTATTCCCTCTAAAGTTGGTGGTACGGATTGGAGAGATGATTTGAGGTTCTACTCACGTTACCAGCTGTACTAGTCTGTGGTTCGAAGCGTGAGATCGACATTTGAAACCTACATTCCACGGGTGGTGAAGATCCCTGCTTGACCAGAAGCGGTTACCTCTAGAATACTTTGGAGACCTGCCCTTTCTTCAGAGACGAAGTGACGGAACCAGCAGCACCAACATTTCAGCAATTTGGAACATAAGTTATATTTTTTAGCAGGCCAAATCAAAATACTATATTTTCATCTCCCAAAACGAGATCTATGATTAACCATAATTTCGTATAATGACCATTTCATATTTATTTACATTTGTTCCAAAATATTGATCATTAAATGTGTTATATATTGTTTTAATAAATTCATAGTTTAATTAATTATTACAGAGCAAAAGGCACACGTCACCCGTGTGTTACCGGGGCCCAAAAGGGGAGCAAAGAATAGTAACACTGTTCCCTGCCAAGCAAGTCGTAGAAAGAAACTAAGGAGGGTTGGGCATGGAACTGGTTACCCCATCCTGTAAAAAAATTTAAACCACAAAAAACTTCAACAAATATGGACAAGTCAATTAAGGAAAATAAAACACAGCTATCCAAGACAGGGGAAGGTCCTCTCGCAGGGAGGCGTATGATGCAACACAGAGAAAGCCGAAAGGAGTCTGTGTTACTGACTAACCTTCTTTCTTCTAGGAGAACTTCCAGATTTGGCACCTGGAATGTTCGGACATTAAACAAACAAGGGAAAGTGGCACAAGTAGCAGCAGAAATGAGGGAATATAAAATCGAGGTTCTGGGAATGTGTGAAACAAAGTGGAAGAGGGTAGACAAGAAGAAACTCATCACAGGGGAATTGGTGCTGTCCTCAGGACATGAAGACGTAAGTTCACACCACAGTGAAGGGGTAGCTCTTATGTTATCTAAAGAAGCACAGAAAACAATCATTGAATGGGAAGCTGTTGGACCCAGAATAATAACAGCTACTTTTAAAACAGCTAAAAAGAAAATAAAGGTAATTGTCATCCAATGTTATGCACCAACTAATGACAAAGAAGAGTCTGTGAAAGAAGCATTTTATACTTGACTACAGGAAATTATGGGAAAAGTAAAAAGAAAAGACATCACTATTTTGATGGGTGACATGAATGCAATGATAGGTATAGTCAACACCGGCTTTGAAGAAGTCATGGGAATACATGGGCTAGGAATAATGAATGAAAATGGGGAACTATTCTCAAATTTCTGTGCTTCAAATCAACTGGCTATAGGAGGAAGCATGTTTCCACATAAGAGAATACACAAGGCAACATGGATATCACCAGACCATAGAACAGAAAATCAGATTGATCATATATGCATAAACAAAAAGTTTAGATCATCATTGCAGGATGTAAAGGTATATAGAGGAGCAGATGTGGCATCAGTTCACCACCTTCTGATAGCCAAAGTAAAAATGAAACTCAAGAGATATGCAACAATGCAAAATTATAGACAACAATTTAATGTAGGACATCTAAGAAATCAAGAAACAAGAGACAAATTTGCGGTCACAATATCCAACAAATTCCAAGTGCTTGTGGTAAAGTGGGATGTTATAAATATTTATAGGGGACTTAGTGTACTGACTGAGATCAGCTGTGAAGGTATCTGTATCTAATAGGTGTAGTGTTTTGCAGATAACCTTACTTGCTACCACATTATACCTCAGTCAGAATTATTCTGGAATAATGTAATGACTACGTTAAATGTCTAGGGTATGTATATGATGAAGTGTAAGTCACAACAACAACAGACAGATAAACAATTTAATTTATTCCACCACACTTGACAACACTGAGACACTCACACACATTTAACACTCTATAAGACTATCTTAAATGAGGCACTGGTAAAGTTTCAAATACAAATATGTATTAATTACTTTCCCTAATATATGTGTCCTGATTCAAATACAAAGTGAACCAGGAATCACAATCAATTTTAATTACAATTTATATGTACAGAATTTATCAATATGAACATTGTAGTGACATATTTTATTAATATTATCCTATGTGTGTCAGTTGTGTAGTAGTAATATGAGGTAATACTGGTTTTGTTCTTTCAAGCTATGTTGTTATTTGTCATCATGACTTCAAGTGTTTGTTTCTCTTGGAAATAGTATGGGGAAAAGTTCACAGTTCCTATCAATTTAAACACTGTATTTTCCCTCTGTTTTATTATAAAGTCAGATTTTGAGGGGGGCATAATGTTGAGCTCCTCTGGCCACAGACGCTTATCTTTCGTGATGGCGGCAGGAAAAGACTCCTCTGCTCGATAGCCTCCCTGTGTTCTGGAGACACCTCACTGGTCACTATCTGGACCCAGGAGTATGCTGTCAGCCTCTAGGTTCAGCAAAGCTCAGACCAGGTGCTGCTCAATAACTTTAGGACCACGGTCCCTGAAACAAGAAGGTTGTACCTCCTATTTCAGAACTAATTTATAATAAATTTCCAGACTGAACACAATACATAACAAACACTGAGTTCAGAGCGGTAGGCCAACTGCTATCTTCATCTGAAACAATTTTCACCAGTATACTCCTCCCTAATGGTTACCACGCCTCTGCAATTCCAGCATTATTTCTTTCTAGTCAATAAGATAGGTGTCAGTGTACTGTTTGGCAATTCCATGTAGTTTTACTTTCCTCCGACACCTTCTGTTCATAAGGGTGGATTTGTGCTGAAGTGGTAACTTGCCACCCTTATCGACACCTGGTGTTAAAGTGTAAGATGTAGGTGTCTTCTCTGATTTAGGATGTTGCTGTGTATGTGGTAGTGGAACAGTTCACAGGGTTATCACACAGGCAACATGACGTGTAGAGTCATAGAAAGGGTAACTTCGTTGTATAAGTTTCTTTCATTTATTGCACGCCACAAAACAGTCATGATACTTATGACATCAACATGGTTAACGAGTTCAGCAAGATGATATGGCACATTGAAAACAATTTCTGTAGTCAGCAATGATAGCTGTTGTATATATGCGTCATAAGACATCACAGTTCAATAGATTCAGAAATTCATCAATCATCGAGTGCTAGTTCGTGAAGCTGTATAAATAATAATAATTTCTATAACTTCTGCAACAGTGTCAGCTACAGATCTTCAATGTTCATAAACAATAATAAATGCTCCCATTCTGATGCTAGCAGATCAGTTGTATACAATAAGTCCGTTCACTGTCTGCACGTGAATAGCATACATGGGCTACAGGTCAGCTCGACCTTTATAATGTTCCTAAGTCTAACCATCTGACTTGGACGTGATCTCTGATATAACGAATCCTGGAACACAGACAACAGTCTTGTTGGTCTAGAGCGACCCATATATATTTAACTAGTTCAGGTATACAGATACTGGTGACTTAATCCTAGTCAAAGTACCTCTCCATTTTGCATCACACAGGCGAGCAAATAGGCGACAAAATGACGAACCTCTAGACGATAGCATAAAGTTCGATACAAGAGGAATTACCTTATTTCGGAAAATCAACCATGAACATATGCCTCCAGGCAGGCTGCATAATACTGGGAAATAGTCTAGTTAGCTAACTAACTCACTAAGACACTGTATTTCCCTCAGAGAATCACAAGACGCAGTTGCGTCTGCTCGCTTCTTAAACCATTTCTAAACTGCCCCAACTGGGCGGAACACACAGAACGAACTCCCGGTTTTTTGACATGCGCAGAACGACAATCTCTGAGTTGCCGTTCACAATAAGACGATTCGAAGAACATTCGAGATAAAAGTCTTACACAGTCGCGCCTTTTATGGTCATGAAAAGAAGCGTTAAGAAAGGTTTCAGACATCTACCATAGTTGACTGATACTACCAAATAAGGAGATGTGGTCACGCTTCGTTCAAGAAATTATAGACCGAACGTGTCTCTATACAAGAGAAGGCAACTCCTAAAAAATTGTAGTTTCGATAACTCGGATTATGTCCCTTTGACCATAGAAAACATAATACACACTTCAGTCAAAAAAATGATCATACATATGAAAAAATGTTTATACAAACGAAAAATAATAATGATCCGTGCGTAACATTACCGCACCCTCCCTGGAAAAAAAAAAAAATGGGACATTTTTTTTTTTTTTTTAAATCCTGGAGCCGGAAAAAATCTAGGCTCCTAACGCACGTATGATGCGTGGATATTTACCTAACAAATTAGCTCAACGCATGGAGCGACACTGAGATCATATCTCAGATCCTTAGAGAAAAAATTTATCTAAGTATACGCTGATATATTCCAGGAAGGTGCCACCAACACACGCCACAATGATGGCAACAACATAATGACAATCAAATTATACTCATACCAATATATGAAATTAAATATATTATGTGTTATCATACAATGTGTTGCAAATAGCGGTGTAATTTACTAATATACCGCACTATATTATTACATTATATAAAGTAACAGTAATTAATAAGTAATACATGTGTTGCTCTTCGGTGACACAAAACATTCAATAGAAGAAGATGTGGACATCATCCGCTCCCAATGTAGGACAGGACTTGATATCCTCAAAGTTCCACAATGGACATAAACTCGCAGACTTCAATGATGTGCTGCGAAAATATCAATAACACAAATCTTAAAGACAACTGGTAAATTTCTTAATACAATCCTGAAAATAATTTATTTAAATGTGGCCGAGTGATCTTTTGGCCCGTATATCACTAACTAAGCCTTCTTAGATAATTACATGGTACAATGTTATAAATTTCCCTCAAAAAAAAAAAAAAATGAGACAAAATCTACTAACATGTCATTATAACATTGGACTGTATATCAGGAAATATATATATATGACAGAAGAATCATGTGGAATCGTGTGGACATCTGGACAGAATGTCTGCCATTACATTATCCGAACCACGGATAGCTCGAACCGAGAAATGAAATGGTTGAAGAGCTATGGCATAACGAGTGGACCTCGAGCTCTTCAAGTTTTTGCTCTGAATAGCAGTAAGCGCTTTCTGGTCGGTTTCCACAATGAAATGTGCGCCTAGAAGAAATCTTTGTAACTTCAGAATAGACCATACCATAGCCAATAACTCACGGTCTAAAACCGAGTAATTCTTTTCTGCAGCGTTTAATTTCCTAGAGATATACATCACCGGATGCAAAGTATCAGAATACTCCTGCATTAGTGCTGCCCCAATCCCTGTTGACGAGGCGTCACTTCGAAGAACAAAAGTCTTCTCAATAGTAGGTAACTTAAGAATAGGTGGAGATGAAAATAGGGCTTTAACCTGGTCCAATGAGGATTGACATTCTTTAGACCAGCGGATCAGATTAGGCGACCCTTTCTTCAATAAAGTAGAAAGCGGTGCCATAATGGAGGACAGATTCGGAATGAATCGTCCGTAGAATTGAATCAAACCTAATAGACTCCTTACTTGTTTCTTCGTCTTAGGGACCGAAATGTTAAGTATTTTTGAAACATTGTGGTCCTCTGTCTTTAAAAGACCATGACCAACCCGATGACCTAGGAAAGAAATCTCGCTAAATCCTATAAAGGCTTTAGAGGGTTTTGCAGTCAAGTTATACTCGCGAAGAGTAGACAGTAATTCGTATAAACCCAAATAGTGATCTTCCCAAGAATCACTGAATAGACAGATATCATCTAGGTATGCTATGACATCTGTACGATATGCGAGAATTCGCCGCATCATGCGTACGAATGTAGCAGGGGCGTTCATAAGACCAAAAGGCATGAAATTCCATTGGAATAAACCCCTAGGTGTAGAAAAAGCTGTAAAAGGTTTGGCACGTTCAGTTAGCGGGACTTGCCAATAACCTTTAGACAAATCTAGTTTGGTAAAGAATCTAGAATTAGAAAGTTTATTGAGTAGCTCTTCTAATGAAGGCATAGGTTCAGCATCGAACTTCGTAACTTGGTTCAATTTGCGATAATCTACGCAAATGCGAATGTTATTATCCTTCTTTCGAACAATAACCATAGACGAAGAGTATGCTGAAGTGGATGGTTCAATGATTTCCAAACGTATCATTTCATCCAACTCTTTTTCGACTTGAGACTGGAAATGAATAGGTATTGGATATGGTCTGACTCTGATAGGATTGTGATCAGTTAGCACAATGTCATGTTCTATGACATGTGTGTGTCCCGGGATGTCTGTAAGAACATCCTGAAATGTTTGCAACATCGAAGAAACTTGTCGATGTTCCTCAGCGGAAAGATTTGGAGAAACGGTCACGTTTTTCCAAGATTCCGTAGAATAAAGTGGGACCATAGAAAGAGGAAGATTGACATCAGAAAAAGTAGTTTCCTCATCCTGTATAACTGACAGAGATGAGTACTGACCATGAGTTGCTTGTGAATTGTCCGTAGCCTGGAAAATAGGCTGCAAATAGTCAGGTCTTTCATAAAATTCTGTGAGCATATTTATGTGGAAAGTTTTATGCTTTCCATCAATATCGACAACATAGTCGACATCAGAAATTTTGGAGACTATTGCATATGGACCTTTCCATGCAATTAGAAGTCTGTTCTCCCTTGAAGGAAGTAGAACGAGAGCTTTGTCACCTGGACAAAGTTGTCGTAGACATCTATTCTTATTTGCAAACTGCCTTGCCTTTTCTTTAGCAAATTCTGAAGACGAAGTTGCTAGTTTGCATGCCTCGATGATCTTTTGCCTAAGAGCAATGACGTACTCATAAGAAGATTGAGTCTCATCGCTAATATTATCGGCAGTGATTAGATCGTGAAGTAAAGACATAGGGCCGCGCGGTTGCGCGCCAAAGACAAGTTCAAAAGGGGAAAACCCCGTATGTTCATTGGGGACCTCTCTATACGCAAAGAGAGCCGCGGGTAAGACCCTGTCCCAATCCTGAGGATGATCCTCAGTTATTTTACCAAGTAAAGTTTTCAGAGTCCTATTTAAACGTTCGACCAACCCATTAGACATTGGGTGATAGATACTGCTGAGAGACCTTTTAATGTGTAGCATAGACATTACCTGTGACATAGTGTCTGATATAAGTTGAGTGCCATGGTCTGACAATATTTCTCCGGGAAAACCCAAGCGAGAAAATATCAGCCAAAGAGCGTCTGCGATATCAGCAGTTGAGATGCTCTTGAGAGGTATTGCCTCTGGCCAACGTGTGCACATATCGACACATGTAAGGATAAATTGATGTCCTCTAGCCGACTTAATTCTAAAAGGACCGATAATATCTATTGCCATTTTTTGAAAAGGGCGAATAGGAATGTCAGCAGCCTGGATAGGCGCAGCATGTCGTGGTCCTTTAGATTTGACCTCCTGACATACTTTGCAAGAGCGACAGTACATTCGTATGTCCTTGCTCACAAATGGCCAAAAGAAAGCCGCAAGAACCCTCGACTTTGTACGGGAAAAAACCCATATGTCCAGCACATTGCGAGTCATGAGCATGTTGCAATATTTGCAATCTCATGCTCTTAGGCACAAGAATTTGTGAATGAGTGGACGTAGTCGAGTCTTGTACCATACGTACAAGTACGCCGTTCTTCATAGAAATCCAAGATTTCCTATTAGTGTTCTGATTAGGATCACCTTTTTTTGCTAGAATGAAGAATTTTTGTAAAGAAGGATCTTCTTCTTGCAATTTGATAAATGAGTCACGTGTAATAGTCAAGTGACTATCTTGGTCATTTACTTCATCATTATTAGTTAATGAAGTTTGAGGTGGATCCAGAGCATGTGCTCTTGTGACCACCGCATTGGTAGCTTCAATGTTTTGCTCTTCCCAAACAGCAATCTGCTGTGGGGTACATTCCCTAACTCCGTGAATACGACCAATAATAAGGTCCGCAATAGGGTTTGGAAGTAGACACGCGTGGACCTCTCCCGTGAAGAAAGGAGTAGCAATGTGTATTATAGCAGTAGGATACTTTTCTAACGTGCCACCAAATGTGACACATTTGATGACTTTTCCTGTAGCACAGGATGGATCTACAAGAGATTGCCTAACGCCGACAGTAGTACATCCAGAATCAAACAACACTGAGACTGGATTACTATTTACTAGCCCCTTATGTAATATAAGAGAACCTCTCCCATCATGAGCAACATTAGCAGGAAGAGCGGGCAAAGGATGACCACAGCTTAGAGTACTAATGGTTTTCGGATCAAATAAAGTACTGCATTGGATACATTTATTTGCCCTACCAAAATCAAAAGATGAGCATCCGATAGCATTATGGTCTTTATCATTATTAACCTGTTTATCTGCTCCCTGAGATTCTTGTTGAACAGAGTTTGTCTGTTGATATCTTTTTCTCTTATGTTGCGATCTACCGCGACCATTATTGCCTCTGCAATTATCATTAAAGTCCCTACTGTAATTTTTATCCTGGTTTGAGTTCCAGTTTCCATAACTGTCATTACTATCTCTATGCTGTTGAGAACCTCTATTATCTTGGTATTGAGGTCTCTGCATAAAATATTTTCCTCTATACCGATTACCTTTGTGAAAATTTCTAAAGTTAACCGGAGTAGAATAACGTGTAGTATTAGGTTGTCTCCAGTTCTGGGAAGAAGAATCACCCTGGAATTGATCACTATGGTTCTGGGCATAATTACGATTACTCTTTTTATTGAAATTTTTCTGGCTACCCTGAAATTTACGCATAAAATTTGGGCCATAAGGTGCTGCCGAAGCAACTGGCAGACCTTCTTTCACCTTAGAGTTACTAATGGTTATGTGCGGATGCGCAGTAACATACTGGCTACAGTATTCTTCCATTTCTTTTATGTTTTTAGGCTTACGCTCATGAAGAAAAGATAGAAAAGCTTCATTAACAGAAGACATAACCTTATCTCTAAGTAGTAAATCCATAAGAGCTTCAAATGTATTTTCTGTCTTAGACAACTCAACCCATCGTAAAAAAGTAAGACGGATGCCTGAGATGAATTCAGAGAATTCAACTCCAGTTTCTGGTAACATGGTTTTAAATTTAAGACGATATCCGTCCTCGTTAAGTTGGTACTTCTTTAACAATGCCGCCCTGACAACCTCATAGTTGTTTTTGTCAGGCACATCTACCATACTCAACAAAGTCAAAGCATCACCTCTAAGTATCTTGGACAGATGATACACATATAATGTTTTATCTATATTATGCACATTACATGCACTTTCAAATCTATCTAGATAAAATGTTATATCATCGATTGAGGGATTAAATGCTGGTAGATTAAGCTTGAAATCCTTAGCATTAGTCTTATTTGACACCTTATTTGCATCATTAGCATTACCAGTGTTCAATAACTTTAACTTCTCTAACTCTAAAGCTAAGATTTTTTCATCATGTTCCATTTTTGCTTTTCTCTCATCAGCCTCTCTTTGTAACCTTCTTTCTTCAGCCTCAGCCTGTAACTTTCTTTCTTCAGCCTGGGCCTGTAACTTTTTTCCTTCAGCCTCTATTTCAAGTCTCTTATTTTCAGCTTCTTTTTCAAGTCTCTTATTTTCAGCTTCAGCCTGGGCCTGTAACTTTTTTCCTTCAGCCTCTATTTCAAGTCTCTTATTTTCAGCTTCTTTTTCAAGTCTCTTATTTTCAGCTTCAGCCTGGGCCTGTAACTTTTTTTCTTCAGCTTCTTTTTCAAGTCTCTTATTTTCAGCTTCTCTTTTTTGTTTTTCCATTTCCATTTGAAATCTTTTTTCCTCCACCTGCATCTGCAGTTTCTTTTGTTCTATTTCAGCCTCTATTCTCTTTTGTTCAGTTTGTTCTTTCATTTTCTTTTCTTCCGACTTCAATGCCTTGGCATATTGAACAGTCGCAAATTCTTCTAATTTATCACCTGTCTTCCCAAGGGCTTTACCCTGCTCAATAAAGTACTCAAATGTAGACATGATGTCCAAAATGTGAGTACAGAACCTGAAATAATTAATTATCTTATTTCAATGTTAAATAGCAACAAGACTTAATAAAGTGCTTGTATAATCTCTATGTTGAACCCAATCTCTGTGGGAAACAGGAGTTGACACCAACTTGTATTATCAAATGTATAATAATATCACAAGTCACCTCTTAATTAACAGTGCACTACCCAAATCAGTGCATAATCATCAGTTATTTATCATAACTGCACTACAATAGTGCATAAGCAAAAAACACCAGTTTGTTATGATAAGTGCACTATAGACCAATAGTGCATGAGCATATATCAACAATAGTGAAAGCTAACTATGCAAGAACTATGTAAACAATAACAAGACAATGTAAACAATAGCAAAGGTCATCAACAATGTAAACAATAACAAAGATCAAAGTCAATGTAAACAACAACAAAGATCAGAGTCAATGTAAACAATAACAAAGATCAGAGTCAATGTAAACAATAACAACAAAGATCAGAGTCAATGTAAACAATCAACAAAGATCAAACAATACGAAAACATTCGCATAAGTCAAATACACAAACAGCAAAACTAAAAAGAAATATGCGAAGATATGACTAACAAATGACGCTACAGTGTATACACAAAAATATACGTAAAGAACTGAATAATAGCAAAGGGGAGACCTACAAATACAAACAATCGAAATCGAAACTAAAAACACAAAGAAAGAGAGAGAAGAAAAAAGAAAAAAAAATATATATATACAAGAAACAAAAATAAAGCACAACTCGTCACAACTAAACAGATATAGCAACGATTGTCGCTAGCAAATTTCACTGTAGGAAATTCGCACAGTCCCTAACGAAAACGCTAACAGTAGAACCTCTGTGACGTGGTATCTTCTACTGCAAGACTCCGCCCAACCGAGAAAACCCGCTGAAATATAAACATATAAATATACAAAAAACAAATAACATATAACATATAAACATGTATCATGAAAACAATAGGAGAAAGTGTGAAAGTACAGAAGGCTCAGTTAGAACATAAGGGCACAGTTCACAAACAAAACAGGCCACTTAACTTCTATAAATCCAGCGTCAGCACGGTGCAGAACAGGATGTAATCAGCATTCTGAGGATAATGATCCAACGTTGATTAACTTCTGCTCCCATAAACAGCCATGACGAAGGAAATGAGCTTCTAATACTGCAACAGTTGTTACGGCACTTGACCTTCTGAATCTTCTAAATTGATTTAACCGGCACTTGACCTTCTGAACCCGCAGCAGTACCCCTGAGACCGGAACAGTTGTTACGGCACTTGTCCTTCTTTTCACCAGATCAGGAAATCCATTCGCTCGGTACTTGTCCTTCTAATTTTACATAAACTTCAATATTGCCGAGCAGCGCCGGGTAGTTTCAAAATCAGCAACTGTCAGAAAATCCGGATACTTTCAATAAAATTTCTTGTAAGGTGGTAGTTGATGCTGTAGTTGTATCTAGTATGATGATGATGTCTGGGTTTGCTGACCCCCTTGATAGCTGGAATCAGAGTGAACCAACCTATGGCCACCAAAAATGATATGGTGCGCCAAAATATCAGATGATAGAACCAGCTCTGGCCACCAAAAATGATAAGGGTGGATTTGTGCTGAAGTGGTAACTTGCCACCCTTATCGACACCTGGTGTTAAAGTGTAAGATGTAGGTGTCTTCTCTGATTTAGGATGTTGCTGTGTATGTGGTAGTGGAACAGTTCACAGGGTTATCACACAGGCAACATGACGTGTAGAGTCATAGAAAGGGTAACTTCGTTGTATAAGTTTCTTTCATTTATTGCACGCCACAAAACAGTCATGATACTTATGACATCAACATGGTTAACGAGTTCAGCAAGATGATATGGCACATTGAAAACAATTTCTGTAGTCAGCAATGATAGCTGTTGTATATATGCGTCATAAGACATCACAGTTCAATAGATTCAGAAATTCATCAATCATCGAGTGCTAGTTCGTGAAGCTGTATAAATAATAATAATTTCTATAACTTCTGCAACAGTGTCAGCTACAGATCTTCAATGTTCATAAACAATAATAAATGCTCCCATTCTGATGCTAGCAGATCAGTTGTATACAATAAGTCCGTTCACTGTCTGCACGTGAATAGCATACATGGGCTACAGGTCAGCTCGACCTTTATAATGTTCCTAAGTCTAACCATCTGACTTGGACGTGATCTCTGATATAACGAATCCTGGAACACAGACAACAGTCTTGTTGGTCTAGAGCGACCCATATATATTTAACTAGTTCAGGTATACAGATACTGGTGACTTAATCCTAGTCAAAGTACCTCTCCATTTTGCATCACACAGGCGAGCAAATAGGCGACAAAATGACGAACCTCTAGACGATAGCATAAAGTTCGATACAAGAGGAATTACCTTATTTCGGAAAATCAACCATGAACATATGCCTCCAGGCAGGCTGCATAATACTGGGAAATAGTCTAGTTAGCTAACTAACTCACTAAGACACTGTATTTCCCTCAGAGAATCACAAGACGCAGTTGCGTCTGCTCGCTTCTTAAACCATTTCTAAACTGCCCCAACTGGGCGGAACACACAGAACGAACTCCCGGTTTTTGACATGCGCAGAACGACAATCTCTGAGTTGCCGTTCACAATAAGACGATTCGAAGAACATTCGAGATAAAAGTCTTACACAGTCGCGCCTTTTATGGTCATGAAAAGAAGCGTTAAGAAAGGTTTCAGACATCTACCATAGTTGACTGATACTACCAAATAAGGAGATGTGGTCACGCTTCGTTCAAGAAATTATAGACCGAACGTGTCTCTATACAAGAGAAGGCAACTCCTAACAAATTGTAGTTTCGATAACTCGGATTATGTCCCTTTGACCATAGAAAACATAATACACACTTCAGTCAAAAAAATGATCATAAATATGAAAAAATGTTTATACAGTTTATTTGAAAATGTGGTGCTGACCTGATGCCTCTGATTGACTATATTGGCGGGTCTAACCAATCGTGCCATGTTTACACAAGCGTTTGAAAAAAAGTACTCCTACTCCCGTTTCCCTAACAACAAAGAATCAATATTTATAGTCCGACTAATCGTGTTTAGCCTTACATTTACTTTCCGCCAATCAAATAGGAGGTAACATGTCAGCCTATTTCCCGTACAATGGTGGTGTGAAAATCTGCCACTGAGCGATTCTGATTTTGGTGTTGTCTGACATCCCTCACTATTTCTTTTGGCTATAATTTGTTAATTCCTAGACTATTTGCGTAACGTTCAACATATTCTTTGTCAGCAAGTCCTAAGGAACCCAAATATATAAATTTAATGGGGCTAAGGGGCTGCGTTCAAAATATGCATTTTCTTCTACCTCCTGTTCACTTCGAATACGATGTGGTGTCTGGGTACTGTAATGTTTTCAAACGTAAACCAGTATAATGTCATGTTTCCTAATAAGCGTTTTGTAAGTTTTTAAAACCTAACTCGTATGGGTAGTGTTTTTTATCACTGTCGATTTGAAAAAAGTTAGTGCTTGTGGCCTTACACGCGTGTTACGGGTGGCATTAATTGTGTATCGCGAGACTGTGGTAGTATTGCCTGCGTTCCGGCTTTCAGCCCCTCCCTTTCTTTCTATCCTTAGTCCATCTGTCTTTCGTTTATGGTAACTTAGTGTATAAAATGACATGAATGGAATATTAAATATAGGTCAGCTTGCGTATCTCAAGGTTTTTCTTAGAAAGGCAGTACACGTTTTATCGTAGAAAGCGGGTATTGAAGCAGTAGGCTTTTACTATCAACGTGAAACGTTACAATTTGCAGACGAATTAGAAAACAAGGGGGATTTCGAGTACAGTCATTGTGACAGCACTGTTCTTTACCATTCTTCTTTCCTTTTATTGAAGTTATTTGTTAGGCTTTACATTTACTTCTTAATTTATATATGTGGATTAGAATTTCTCACGACAAATTCTCCCCACTTAAAACAGACGTTATATGTCAGTCTATAATTCTATATACACATAGAGAAATTTCTTATTATTCATGGGGTTTAGGGTGATTCTCATCACACGGATGGCGGCTTAAATAATCCGCTCCCAGATTTGTTTTTCCACTTATATACTCTATGCTAAACTCAAATGGCTGCATCAATAATGACCAACGGAGTAATCTAGAGTTTTCATGTCTAGCCTGCGCTAGAAACGACAAAGGTTTGTGATCCGTTTGCAACTTAAATGCCTTCCCATACAGATAAATATTGAATTTCTTTATCGCCCATATTACTGCAAGACATTCCTTTTCGCTAGTTGAGTAATTGGTTTCAGCTTTATTCAACTTTCTGCTAGCATATGCCACTGGGCTTAATTCCCCATCCAATGCATCTGATTTCTGTAGCAAAGTTGCACCTAACCCAATATTACTGGCATCTGTCCTTACTATGAATTCTTGACGTAAGTCAGGTAATTTCAAAATAGAATTGCTTGTGAGCTTTTCCTTCAATTCCTGGTAAGCCATTTCACATTGTGGTGTCCATGTAATTCGATCTGGATTTCCCTTACGTGTCAAATCAGTTAACGGTGCACATATGGAATTAAAGTTTTTGATATACTTTTGGTAGAAACCACATAATGAGACAAAGGATCTCACGTCTTTCTTGGTTTGTGGTCTTGGGGCTTTCTTTAGTTTCTCTAAATTCTTTGGGTCAGGGGTCATGTTTCCCTGATAAACTGTGTGTCCCAAGAATTCCAATTCTTTACATCCAACGCAACATTTGGTTGGTCGGGCTGTTAAATTCGCTTCCCTAAGTCGATTAAACAGCATGTTCAGAGAGTCAATGTGTTCCTCAAATGTTTCTGTTGCTATAAGGATATCATCCATGAAATTTGTGATACATGGATTATTCAGAGGGTCCAATAATTTTCTCATCATTCTAGAGAAGACACTAGGCGCATTCTTCAATCCAAATGGCAATCTATTAAACTCATAGTGTCCTTCTGAGGTACTAAAAGCTAGGTATGGTCTAACCTCAGGCTTTACTGGAATCTGATAGTATCCTTTACTCAGATCCACTTTTGAGAAATATTTAGCTTTATTTAGTCTGGCAACCAACTGATTTGTATCCGGCAATGGATCCACCTGTCCTTCTGTAATAGCATTCAGTCTCCTGTAATCTATACAGAGTCTATGTTCTCCAGAGGGCTTCCTTAGGAGTACAACACCGGAACTATACGAAGATTCACTGTGTGAAATAATTCCTTCCTTCAACAAATAGTCTATCTCTTCCTTCAAAGCTTTCTCCTTAGCAAAAGGAATCGAATAGGGTTTCATACATACAGGTGTGGGGTCTATCAGCTTCATATCATATTCCAATAAGTTTGTATGCCCTGGTCGGTCTGTTAACACCTCTGCATGATTATCTAGAACCTGTTGCACTCTCTCTTTCTGAGTTTTCGTTAAATGTGTACTGATTTTCACCTGTGCCGCTGTCTCACAGGGGTGTAATGGATATTCAAATGATGAAAGTGGTTCCTTTTTCATCTCCATGGCAATGGACAAGGTCAACAAGTGTGTCTCTTCCTGATGCTCTCTTTCCAAATATTTCTTCAGGAGATTCACATGATAGATTTTTTCTTTCCCCTTCTTATCTATCTTATAATTGGTTCTAGACACCTTCTCTAGAACTGTATATGGACCTTGCCATCCAATTTGTAACTTATTCTGACTACCGGGTAGAAGAAGCAGTACCTTCTCTCCCACAGCCAAATCTCTGTCTTTAGCTTTCCTGTTATAATAGGCAGCATGTTTCTTCCTGGCTTGTTTCAAATTTTCATTGGCAAGTTTCCAGCCAGTTTTTAAACCAGTGGTCAGCTCATTCACATATTGGTATGAGGATGTAATATTTTCCTCTGCTTTTTCATCAGTCCACGTACTTAACAGAGTTACATATGGACTTTTAAATTCGGAAACTTATTTCTCCTGGCACATGCCAGATCCTTTCCACCCGAAGCTCTGTAGTGATGGTTTTTCTTCCCAGAATTATCATGCACAAAACGACCGCTACCAATTTTCCTCTTGGGGCTTTCTCCCCACTTAAAATTCTTGATGAGAGATTTCCTCTCTACATCTTCTTCCTCCAGTTTGTTTAAGTCCGATTGAGGGATTTTCGGCTTATCCTGGGGTAAGACATCTTTTTGCACTCTCTGCATAGTGGCCATTGTAAAACAGTTAATTGAAGCTTGTCCGTGAAAAGGGGCTTCCCATTCCATTTGGTCCACTTTATCAAATTTATTTCTCTTTGTATTTTCAGGCCTAATTTTGCCCCTTGACGTGTCCAGGTCCTGACCAATGTTCCCACTTGTGGGTGTTCCCTCATGTGCTATGCTACACCTTTCTACAAAATTCTCAATGTCCCATCTTGCCTTGGGCCAATAATAATTGTGAGCCACCTTTTGGATGATGGTACCAATTTTCTCATGGTCCCCATCTGGTTTCACATGTAGGCTCCTTATTAATTCTGCCCTATATCTTTTAGGAAGTACCAGCTGTCCCTGACCTTTGGATCTAGCTCCAGTCTTCCTATACATCAACTTGTTTTTCATGTAAAAATCTCCCTTGCCTGGAGTTGTATGACAAGTTGACAATTTCCTGAAACAAGGCTTGAGGGTCTTATCCCCAGCCTGTGCCTTCCTCATCTCTTCTGGAGTGGTATCTAACATAATATCCTCCTCCTTTCTTGAGGTCGACCTGACCTGAAGGGTGGCCATTACAATAGGGTTCCTTCTGCAACGGTCAGTGTCATGATTGTTCATCTTACAATTTTTACACCACCTTTTCCCTTGGTTGAAGGATTTTCTTTCATCATATTTCCTTTCATCGAATTGTGGGGTTTTATTTTTATTGTCATACCGTGGCCTATCAAACTGGTGCTTACCTTTGTTTTGATCTCTAGGATCAAATTTATTAAAGTTCTGTGGTGCCCTAAAATTTTCTACCTGTTTCTTTTTATTACCTGATACTTCTGCCTGAGCTGCTTGATACCTTTCAGCAACATTTAGCAACTCACCCAGCCTCTCTGCACCTTGTTCCATGAGAAACTTTCTCAGGTCTGGAGCCATGGACTCTCTTAGTTGTTCTATAAGGACCATTTCCTTAAGATCTTGGGTTTTCCCCAGAGAAGTCCATTTCTCCAAGTATGTCTCTAACCGTGCAGAGAACTGGTGATAGGTTTCACCTGACAGTAGTTTAGCATTCCTAAATTTTTTCCTATAAAATTCTGCGTTCTTTTCATATCTTAACAAAAGAGCCTGCTTTAGCATGTCATAATTTTCCTGATCACCTCTGCTCATTTTGGCAAAAACTTCATAAGCTGCCCCACGAAGACCTTGAGATAACTTTAAGCTCCACCTTTCTCTCTCTAACCCATATGTGGTAGCTAATAGTTCATATCTATTTAGATAGCTCTCAATATCATCGTCTTTCTCAACAAAATGATCTAAATGAAAATTCATAGCTGAGGTTGAGGCTCCCTGACTAGCAGTGGCATCAGAGGTAAAGGGACTGGCACCATTTTCAGGAGCATGGCCTTGAAACTCAAACTCCCTTAGTCGTAACTCATGTTCCCTTTGTAATCTTTTATCTTCTGCTTCCCTTTCTGCAGCTAATCGCTTGTCTTCCCTTTCTGCAGCCAATCTTTTGTCTTCTCTTTCTGCCTCCAATGCTTTAGCCTCTTTGTCAGCCTCAATCTGCAATCTCTTAGCCTCAGCCTCAATCTGCAACCTCTTAATTTCTTTTTCAGCCTCTAACTTTCTTTCGGCCTCTTTTTCTAATCTTCTTTCTTCCCGTTCAATATATTTGTCACATTCAGCAGTGACATAAGCAATCATAATTTGCCCGTCCATTCCTAACTCTTTCGCAGTCTGTACAGCAGCAGATCGAAATTTTGCCAAGTCGGCCATTGTCTAACATGCAATTGTAAACAATTCAATCTTTCAATAATTATCTAAGGACACTACAGGCACTGAGAGCTCAACCTTATTTATTTCCACCCAAGGATACCTTTTAATTCTTTATTATTCCCAATATATATAATAGGAGAAAGTTCAATATCCCTGGAGCGAGACCCCAATATATGTGGTAAAGTGGGATGTTATAAATATTTATAGGGGACTTAGTGTACTGACTGAGATCAGCTGTGAAGGTATCTGTATCTAATAGGTGTAGTGTTTTGCAGATAACCTTACTTGCTACCATATTATACCTCAGTCAGAATTATTCTGGAATAATGTAATGACTACGTTAAATGTCTAGGATATGTATATGATGAACTATCTTAAATGAGGCACTGGTAAAGTTTCAAATACAAATATGTATTAATTACTTTCCCTAATATATGTGTCCTGATTCAAATACAAAGTGAACCAGGAATCACAATCAATTTTAATTACAATTTATATGTACAAAATTTATCAATATGAACATTGTAGTGACATATTTTATTAATATTATCCTATGTGTGTCAGTTGTGTAGTAGTAATATGAGGTAATACTGGTTTTGTTCTTTCAAGCTATGTTGTTATTTGTCATCATGACTTCAAGTGTTTGTTTCTCTTGGAAATAGTATGGGGAAAAGTTCACAGTTCCTATCAATTTAAACACTGTATTTTCCCTCTGTTTTATTATAAAGTCAGATTTTGAGGGGGGCATAATGTTGAGCTCCTCTGGCCACAGACGCTTATCTTTCGTGATGGCGGCAGGAAAAGACTCCTCTGCTCGATACCCTCCCTGTGTTCTGGAGACACCTCACTGGTCACTATCTGGACCCAGGAGTATGCTGTCAGCCTCTAGGTTCAGCAAAGCTCAGACCAGGTGCTGCTCAATAACTTTAGGACCACGGTCCCTGAAACAAGAAGGTTGTACCTCCTATTTCAGAACTAATTTATAATAAATTTCCAGACTGAACACAATACATAACAAACACTGAGTTCAGAGCGGTAGGCCAACTGCTATCTTCATCTGAAACAATTTTCACCAGTATACTCCTCCCTAATGGTTACCACGCCTCTGCAATTCCAGCATTATTTCTTTCTAGTCAATAAGATAGGTGTCAGTGTACTGTTTGGCAATTCCATGTAGTTTTACTTTCCTCCGACACCTTCTGTTCAGGTTGGAGCACTACATAGGCTTTACCGCATGTTCGCTACTGAACCACACATATATACAGACATAAATTATCAATTTACATTCAATTTTCATTAAAAAGATATCAAATATTTCAAGCTTACCACAATTCATGGAATAATACACAGTTACGTTGACTGGCAATGAATATAGCACAATTTCGATCTGCCGATGTCCCAGGCTTTTATTTAGAAAAATATGCACTGGCGCTCAATGCACTGGTTCTTTAGTAAGTTTATTTGAAAATGTGGTGCTGACCTGATGCCTCTGATTGACTATATTGGCGGGTCTAACCAATCGTGCCATGTTTACACAAGCGTTTGAAAAAAAGTACTCCTACTCCCGTTTCCCTAACAACAAAGAATCAATATTTATAGTCCGACTAATCGTGTTTAGCCTTACATTTACTTTCCGCCAATCAAATAGGAGGTAACATGTCAGCCTATTTCCCGTACAATGGTGGTGTGAAAATCTGCCACTGAGCGATTCTGATTTTGGTGTTGTCTGACATCCCTCACTATTTCTTTTGGCTATAATTTGTTAATTCCTAGACTATTTGCGTAACGTTCAACATATTCTTTGTCAGCAAGTCCTAAGGAACCCAAATATATAAATTTAATGGGGCTAAGGGGCTGCGTTCAAAATAAGCATTTTCTTCTACCTCCTGTTCACTTCGAATACGATGTGGTGTCTGGGTACTGTAATGTTTTCAAACGTAAACCAGTATAATGTCATGTTTCCTAATAAGCGTTTTGTAAGTTTTTAAAACCTAACTCGTATGGGTAGTGTTTTTTATCACTGTCGATTTGAAAAAAAAGTTAGTGCTTGTGGCCTTACACGCGTGTTAGGGGTGGCATTAATTGTGTATCGCGAGACTGTGGTAGTATTGCCTGCGTTCCGGCTTTCAGCCCCTCCCTTTCTTTCTATCCTTAGTCCATCTGTCTTTCGTTTATGGTAACTTAGTGTATAAAATGACATGAATGGAATATTAAATATAGGTCAGCTTGCGTATCTCAAGGTTTTTCTTAGAAAGGCAGTACACGTTTTATCGTAGAAAGCGGGTACTGAAGCAGTAGGCTTTTACTATCAACGTGAAACGTTACAATTTGCAGACGAATTAGAAAACAAGGGGGATTTCGAGTACAGTCATTGTGACAGCACTGTTCTTTACCATTCTTCTTTCCTTTTATTGAAGTTATTTGTTAGGCTTTACATTTACTTCTTAATTTATATATGTGGATTAGAATTTCTCACGACAGTGCTCCAACAGCTGGAAGATGTAGAGAATACAGAAGACTATTGGCAGCAAATCAAAACGGTATGGAATGAGACATGTGTAGAAATACTGGGGAAAAGGGAACGACAACAAAAAGCATGGATAATAACAGAAACCATCAATAAGATAAAAGACAGAAAAAACAAGAAAGCAGATTTAAACACAAGCAAAACCAGAAGTTCCAAAGCCAAGGCTCAAGAAGTGTACATAGAAGCAAACAAAGAAGTAAATAGAAGTATCAAAAGAGACAAGAGAAAGTACGAGGGGCGTTCAGAAAGTAATGCACCACATCGTTTTTCTCAGGAGCTGTTTATTCAAAAAGCATGAAATTTATGCACAATATACATGGATATGTCATGTAAACATCGGTATTATTCAACATAATCCCCATCAACTTGTACGGCTTTATGCCAGCGCGAAACAAGTGCATGTATTCCTAGCCCGTACCAGATTTTGTCTTGATCATGTAGCCATTTCTTCGCTGCATGAATCACTCCTTCATCATCTTCAAACCTTGTCCCACGATGTGCATCTTTAAGTGGACCAAATAGATGAAAATCAGAGGGTGCCAAATCGGGACTATAGGGTGGATGGGGTAGTACAGTCCAACCCAATTTGGTGATTGATTCCCGTGTTGCCAGACTTGTGTGAGGGCGCGCATTGTCGTGAAGGAGAAGCAGGTCTGCTGGATTCTTGTGCGGCCGAACTCTGCGAAAACGTTGATTGAGTGTTTTCAATGTCTTAATGTAAGCTTGCGAATTGATTGTCTCTCCTCTTGGCATAACGTCCACAAGAATCACACCTTCAATGTCCCAAAAGACAGTGATCATGACCTTTCCAGCTAAAGGAATTGTCTTGAATTTCTTTCTTCTTGGTGATTGTGGATGATGCCACTGTCGTGGAATATTCTAATCCACATATATAAATTATCAAGTAAATATAAAGCCTAATAAATACATATAATAAATAAAGGAAGAAGAATGGTAAAGAACAGTGCTGTCACAATGACAGTACTCGAAATCCCCCTTCTTTTCTACTTCGTCGGCAAATTGTAACGCTTTCACGTTGATATTAAAGGCCTTCTGCAACATACACGCGTTTCCCAAACACACAATAAAATGTGCTGCCTTTCTAAGAAAAACCTTGAAATATGCAAGTTGACCTAAATTTTAAATTCCATTCATGTCTTTTTCTACACTATGTTACCAAAAACAAAAGACAGATGGACTAAAGGATAGCGAGAAGGGAGAGGCAGAAAGCCGAACACTAAACACGCGTCGCGCGATACACAAATGCTGCCATCACGCGTGTAAGACTACATGCACTAACTTTTTTTCAGACGGACAGTGATAAATTCACTACCCTTCCCAGAGTTAGGTTTTAAAATAAAAAAAAACGCTTATTAGGAAAGATAACATTATATGGGTTTACGTTTGAAAACATTACAGTACCCAGACAGCACATCTTCGAAACAGGAGGTAGAAGGAATTGCATATTTTGAACGCAGCCACGTAGCTCTTTTAAATTTGGATATTTGGGTTCCTTAGGGCTTGCTGACAAAGAATATGTAAAACGTTACGCAAATAGTCCAGGAATTAATAAATTATAACCAAAATAAAATAGTGGGGATGCCTGACAACATAAAATCATTTCTGCTCATAAAATTTTTTTTTTTAACGTGTTTGAAAAAAAACCTTACGTTACAGAAATAGCCTACCATGTAAACTCCAAATTGATTGGAGCGCAACAAATGAAAGACTAACCACGATTGGTCGGACTATAAATACTATCTTGGTTGTTAGGGAGACGTAGGAAGGTAACATTTTTTCAAACACTTGTCGAAACGTGGCTCGATTGGCCAGACTCGCTGATATAATCACTTAGGAGCGTTAGTTCGAAACCACTAGTGCAAATAAGCTTGATAAAGCAACAGTGCGTTGAAGCCAGCTCATATTTTGCTAAATAAAAGCCTGGAACATAAGCAGATGGGAATTTGTGCCAGTAAATGTGCCAGAATTCACTGCTAATCAACGTATCTGTGTTTATTCTATGAATTGTGGTAAGCTTAAACCATTCAGTATCTTTTAATGAAAATTGAATGTGAATTGTTAATTTATGCCTGTATATATGTGTAGTTCAGTAGCAAACATGCTGTAAAACCTATAATGCTCCCGCCTGAACAGAAGGTGTCGGAGGAAAGTAAAACTGCATGGAATGGCCAAACAGTACACTGACACCTAGATTATTGATTAGACAGAAATAATGCTGGAAGTGCAGAGGCGTGGTAACCATTAAGGAGGTAAATACTGGTATAAAGTATTTCAGATGAAGCTGACAGTTGGCCTAACGCTCTGAACTCAATGTTTGTGATGTATTGTGATCAGTGTAAAAAGAGAGTATAAGTTAGTTATGAAGTAGAAGGTACATCCTTCTTGTTTACAGGGACCGTGGTCTTGATGGTATTGAGCAGCACCTGGTCAGAGCTTTGCTGAATCCAGAGTCGGACAGCATACTCCTTGGTCCATTTAGCTATCAGTGAGGTGTCTCCAGAGCCGAGGGGAGAGTCGAGCAGAGGAGTCTGTTCCTGCCGCCATCACGCCAGATAAGCTGATGTGGCCAGCTGAGCTCAACATTATGTCCCCTCATCTTGAAATGACTTTGTAAAAATAACATTCAGAGGGGAATTTAATTGTCTTAATATCAGGAACTGAGAACATCTCCAATACTAGTCCCTAAAGACAAACTATTGCAGTCATGATGACAAATACCAACAGAGCTTGAACAAAACAAAACCAGTATTACCTCATATTACTACTACACAACTGACACACATAGGATACTTTTAATAATATATGTCATTACAATATTCATATTGATAAATTCTGTACATATAATCTGTAAGTAAAATTGATTGTGATTCCTGGTTCCCTTTGTAATTGAATCAGGACACATATTCATTCATAACAGCAATGAATACATATTGTTATTTGAAAAGTTATCAGTGACTCCTTTAAGTTATCCTTTAGAGTGTTATATGTATGTGAGTGTCACAGTGTTGTCAAGTGTGGTGGAATAAATTAAATTGTTTATCCGTCTGTTGTTGTTATGACTTACACTTCATCAGACACATACCCTAGACATACAACGTAGTCATCACACTATTCCAGAATAATCCTGACTGAGATATATATATATATGTGGCAGCAAGTAAGGTTATCTATAATACACTACACTTATTAGATATAGATACCTTCACAGCTGATCTCAGTCAGTACACTAAGTCCCCTATAAATATTTATAACATCCCACTTCACCACATATATTGGGGTCTCGCTCTTGGGATTTTGAATCTTTCCCTATTAAAAATATTGGGGGTAATTCACTTCAGGGAATATAAGAATTAAAAGGTATCCTTGGGTGGAATTAAATAAGGTTGAGCTCACGGTGCCTGTGTTGTCCATTAGATATATTTAGAGATTAAATTGTTGGTTAGACATTGTAGAAATTTACCTGATAGACAATGGCGGACCTGGCCAAGTTTCGATCTGCTGCTGTACAGACTGCAAAAGAGTTAGGATTAGATGGGCAAGTTATGGTTGCCTATGTCACTACGGAATGTGATAAATTTATTGAACGCGAAGAAAGAAGATTAGAAAAAGAGGCCGAAAGAAAGTTAGAGGCTGAGACTAAGAGGTTGCAAGCTGAGGCTGAGACTAAGAGGTTGCAGATTGAGGCTGAGGCTAAGAAATTGGAAGCAGAAAGAGAAGACAAAAGATTAGCTGCAGAAAGGGAAGAGAAGAAATTAGCTGCAGAAAGGGAAGACAAGAGATTAGCTGCAGAAAGGGAAGCAGAAGATAAGAGATTACAAAGGGAACATGAGTTACGGCTAAGGGAGTTTGAGTTTCAGGGCCATGCTCCTGAAAATGGTGCCAGTCCCTTTGCCTCTGATGCTACGGTTACTCAAGGAGCCTCAACCTCAGCTATGAATTTTCATTTAGATCATTTTGTTGAGAAAGACGATGATATAGAGAGCTACCTAAATAGGTATGAACTATTAGCTACCACGTATGGGTTAGAGAGAGAAAGGTGGAGCTTAAAGTTATCTCAGGGACTTCGTGGGGCAGCTTATGAAGTTTTTGCAAAAATGAGCAGAGGTGATCAGGAAAATTATGACATGCTAAAGCAGGCTCTTTTGTTAAGGTATGAAAAGAATGCAGAATTTTATAGGAAAAAATTTAGGAATGCTAAACTACTGTCAGGTGAAACCTATCACCAGTTCTCTGCACGAATAGAGACATACTTGGAGAAATGGACTTCTCTGGGGAAAACCCAAGATCTTAAGGAAATGGTCCTTATAGAGCAATTAAGAGAGTCCATGGCTCCAGACCTGAGAAAGTTTCTCATGGAACAAGGTGCAGAGAGGCTGGGTGAGTTGCTAAATGTTGCTGAAAGGTATCAAGCAGCTCAAGCAGAGGTAACAGGTAATAAAAAGAAACAAGTGGATAACTTTAGGGCACCACAGAACTTTAATAAATTTGATCCTAGGGATCAAAATAAAGGTAAGCACCAATTTGATAGGCCACGGTATGAAAATAAAAATAAAACCCCACAATTCGATGAAAGGAAATATGATGAAAGAAAATCTTTCAACCAAGGAAAAAGGTGGTGTAAAAATTGTAAGATGAACAATCATGACACTGACCATTGTAGAAGGAAACCTCCTCATTTTGCTGCTATGACATCGGGGAAAAAGGAAAAAAAGGGCAAACCTGAAGAATTACAGGAACCATACCACCCCCCAGTGTGTGAAGATGTCATCTGTAATGGTGTCACTATAAGATGTTTATATGATACCGGTTTAGATTACGATTCCGTTGTGAGTTCTCACCTGGTGCAGGCCGATCAATACACCACAGAAACAGTGGAGATTCAAACTGCAACCAAGGATGTAGCTACCATGACACTTCCCGTCGCCCGAATAAAAGTGAAAACGCGATATGTGGAAGGAATCATAAAAGCAGCAGTGATAAATGAGCCAATCTACCCTCTGATATTGGGGTGTAGATATGTCTTCTTGGGGAATCCCAAGAGACCTGTGATATTGGCAACAGTGCAGACCAGATCACAGTCAAACAAGGAGGAGGATAATCCAATAAATACTCATCCAGATGAGATGAGGAAGGCACAGGCTGAGGACAAAACACTCAAGCCATGTTTCAAGAAGTTGCCCAAATCGCATACACCTCCAGGCAAGGGAGAGTTTTATATGAAGAACAAACTGATATATAGGAAGGCTGGATCTGAATCCAATGGTCACGGACAGCTGGTCCTTCTCACCTCATATAGGACTAAAGTGTTGGAACTAGGGCATGCGATTCCCTTCAGTGGTCATATGGGAATCAGCGCAACAGGACAGCGAATAGCTTGTCACTATTTCTGGCCAGGAATAACTGAAGATATCAAACGATATGTAAAATCCTGTCCAGAGTGCCAACGAGTAGCACCTAAACATTGGACTGCACCAGCAACTCTGGGGGAAATGCCCATAGTGGGAACACCCTTTGAGAGAGTTGCCGTGGATCTTGTGGGACCTCTCACCCGAACCAAGAGAAGGAACAGCTACATTCTGACTCTGGTGGACACTTGTTCTATGTGGGGAGAGGCAGTAGCCCTGTCATCGATTGATTCTAAACATGTGGCAGAGGCATTGCTCACAATTTTCACAAGGTTAGGCTTTCCCAATCAAATCTTGACTGATAATGGCTCTCAGTTCAAGGGGAAACTAACGGAAGAAGTTTTCAGGATCTTCCAGGCCAAACACTTCCATTGTAGTGTGTATCATCCCCAAGGGAACGGCCAAGTGGAAAAATTTAACGGCACATTGATGTCGATCCTGAGAAAGTTGGCACACGAAAAACCAGATACATGGGACCAGTACCTGCACGCCGCCCTCTTTGCTTATCGGGAGGTACCCCATAGTTCAACCGGTATGGCCCCGGCAACATTATTGTTTGGAAGGACAATAAAAGGTCCACTTGAAGCTTTGTTAAGAACGTGGACTGATGAAAAGGCAGAGGAAAACATTACATCTTCATACCAATATGTGAATGAGCTGACCACTCGGTTAAAAACTGGCTGGAAACTTGCCAATGAAAATTTGAAACAAGCCAGGAAGAAACATGCTGCCTATTATAACAGGAAGGCGAAAGACAGAAATTTGGCTGTGGGAGAGAAAGTACTGCTTCTTTTGCCTGGGAGTCAGAATAAGTTACAAATTGGATGGCAGGGTCCATATACAGTTTTAGAGAAGGTTCTAGAACAAATTATAAGATAGATAAGAAGGGGAAAGAAAAAATCTATCATGTGAATCTCCTGAAGAAATATTTGGAAAGAGAACATCAGGAAGAGACACACTTGTTGACCTTGTCCATCGCCATGGAGATGAAAAAGGAACCACTTTCATCATTTGAATATCCATTACACCCCTGTGAGACAGCAGCACAGGTGAAAATCAGTACACATTTAACGAAAACTCAGAAAGAGAGAGTGCAACAGGTTCTAAATAATCATGCAGAGGTGTTAACAGACCGACCAGGGCATACAAACCTATTGGAATATGATATGAAACTAATAGACTCCACACCTGTCTGTATGAAACCATATTCGATTCCGTTTGCTAAGGAGAAAGCTTTGAAGGAAGAGATAGACTATCTATTGAAGGAAGGAATTATTTCGCACAGTGAGTCTTCGTATAGTTCCGGTGTTGTACTCTTAAGGAAGCCCTCTGGAGAACATAGACTCTGTATAGATTACAGGAGACTGAATGCTATTACAGAAGGACAGGTAGATCCATTGCCGGATACAAATCAGCTGTTTGCCAGGCTAAATAAAGCTAAATATTTCTCAAAAGTGGATCTGAGTAAAGGATACTATCAGATTCCAGTAAAGCCTGAGGTTAGACCATACCTAGCTTTTAGTACCTCAGAAGGACACTATGAGTTTAATAGATTGCCATTTGGATTGAAGAATGCGCCTAGTGTCTTCTCTAGAATGATGAGAAAATTATTGGATCCTCTGAATAATCCCTGTATAACAAATTTTATGGATGATATCCTTATAGCAACAGAAACATTTGAGGAACACATTGACTCTCTGAACATGCTGTTTGATCGACTTAGGGAGGCAAATTTAACAGCCCGACCAACCAAATGTTGCGTTGGATGTAAAGAATTGGAATTTTTGGGACACACAGTTTATCAGGGAAACATGACCCCTGACCCAAAGAATTTAGCGAAACTACAGAAAGCCCCGAGACCACAAACCAAGAAGGACGTGAGATCCTTTGTCTCATTATGTGGTTTCTACCAGAAGTATATCAAAAACTTTAATTCCATATGTGCACCGTTAACTGAATTAACACGTAAAGGACATCCAGATCGCATTACATGGACACCACAATGTGAAATGACTTACCAAGAATTGAAGGAAAAGCTCACAAGTAAACCCATTTTGAAATTACCTGACTTAAGTCAAGAATTCATAGTAAGGACGGATGCAAGTAATATTGGGTTAGGTGCAACTCTACTACAGAAATCAGATGCATTGGATGGGGAATTAAGCCCAGTGGCATATGCTAGCAGAAAGTTGAATAAAGCTGAAATCAACTACTCAACTAGCGAAAAAGAATGTCTTGCAGTAATATGGGCGATAAAGAAATTCAATATTTATCTATATGGGAAGGCATTTAAGTTGCAAACAGACCACAAACCTTTATCGTTTCTAGCACAGGCTAGGCATGAGAACTCCAGGTTACTCCGATGGTCTTTACTTTTGGCTCCATATAATTTTAGCATTGAGTATATATCTGGAAAAACAAATTTGGGAGCGGATTTTTTAAGCCGCCATCCGTGTGATGAGAATCACCGTAAACCCCAGAACTAATAATAAATTTCTCTATGTGTATATAGAATAAAGGACTGACATATAATGTCTGTTTTAAGAGGGGAGATGTCGTGGAATATTCTAATCCACATATATAAATTATCAAGTAAATATAAAGCCTAATAAATACATATAATAAATAAAGGAAGAAGAATGGTAAAGAACAGTGCTGTCACAATGACAGTACTCGAAATCCCCCTTCTTTTCTACTTCGTCGGCAAATTGTAACGCTTTCACGTTGATATTAAAGGCCTTCTGCAACATACACGCGTTTCCCAAACACACAATAAAATGTGCTGCCTTTCTAAGAAAAACCTTGAAATATGCAAGTTGACCTAAATTTTAAATTCCATTCATGTCTTTTTCTACACTATGTTACCAAAAACAAAAGACAGATGGACTAAAGGATAGCGAGAAGGGAGAGGCAGAAAGCCGAACACTAAACACGCGTCGCGCGATACACAAATGCTGCCATCACGCGTGTAAGACTACATGCACTAACTTTTTTTCAGACGGACAGTGATAAATTCACTACCCTTCCCAGAGTTAGGTTTTAAAATCACAAAAAACGCTTATTAGGAAAGATAACATTATATGGGTTTACGTTTGAAAACATTACAGTACCCAGACAGCACATCTTCGAAACAGGAGGTAGAAGGAATTGCATATTTTGAACGCAGCCACGTAGCTCTTTTAAATTTGGATATTTGGGTTCCTTAGGGCTTGCTGACAAAGAATATGTAAAACGTTACGCAAATAGTCCAGGAATTAATAAATTATAACCAAAATAAAATAGTGGGGATGCCTGACAACATAAAATCATTTCTGCTCATAAAATTTTTTTTTTAACGTGTTTGAAAAAAAACCTTACGTTACAGAAATAGCCTACCATGTAAACTCCAAATTGATTGGAGCGCAACAAATGAAAGACTAACCACGATTGGTCGGACTATAAATACTATCTTGGTTGTTAGGGAGACGTAGGAAGGTAACATTTTTTCAAACACTTGTCGAAACGTGGCTCGATTGGCCAGACTCGCTGATATAATCACTTAGGAGCGTTAGTTCGAAACCACTAGTGCAAATAAGCTTGATAAAGCAACAGTGCGTTGAAGCCAGCTCATATTTTGCTAAATAAAAGCCTGGAACATAAGCAGATGGGAATTTGTGCCAGTAAATGTGCCAGAATTCATTGCTAATCAACGTATCTGTGTTTATTCTATGAATTGTGGTAAGCTTAAACCATTCAGTATCTTTTAATGAAAATTGAATGTGAATTGTTAATTTATGCCTGTATATATGTGTAGTTCAGTAGCAAACATGCTGTAAAACCTATAATGCTCCCGCCTGAACAGAAGGTGTCGGAGGAAAGTAAAACTGCATGGAATGGCCAAACAGTACACTGACACCTAGATTATTGATTAGACAGAAATAATGCTGGAAGTGCAGAGGCGTGGTAACCATTAAGGAGGTAAATACTGGTATAAAGTATTTCAGATGAAGCTGACAGTTGGCCTAACGCTCTGAACTCAATGTTTGTGATGTATTGTGATCAGTGTAAAAAGAGAGTATAAGTTAGTTATGAAGTAGAAGGTACATCCTTCTTGTTTACAGGGACCGTGGTCTTGATGGTATTGAGCAGCACCTGGTCAGAGCTTTGCTGAATCCAGAGTCGGACAGCATACTCCTTGGTCCATTTAGCTATCAGTGAGGTGTCTCCAGAGCCGAGGGGAGAGTCGAGCAGAGGAGTCTGTTCCTGCCGCCATCACGCCAGATAAGCTGATGTGGCCAGCTGAGCTCAACATTATGTCCCCTCATCTTGAAATGACTTTGTAAAAATAACATTCAGAGGGGAATTTAATTGTCTTAATATCAGGAACTGAGAACATCTCCAATACTAGTCCCTAAAGACAAACTATTGCAGTCATGATGACAAATACCAACAGAGCTTGAACAAAACAAAACCAGTATTACCTCATATTACTACTACACAACTGACACACATAGGATACTTTTAATAATATATGTCATTACAATATTCATATTGATAAATTCTGTACATATAATTTGTAAGTAAAATTGATTGTGATTCCTGGTTCCCTTTGTAATTGAATCAGGACACATATTCATTCATAACAGCAATGAATACATATTGTTATTTGAAAAGTTATCAGTGACTCCTTTAAGTTATCCTTTAGAGTGTTATATGTATGTGAGTGTCACAGTGTTGTCAAGTGTGGTGGAATAAATTAAATTGTTTATCCGTCTGTTGTTGTTATGACTTACACTTCATCAGACACATACCCTAGACATACAACGTAGTCATCACACTATTCCAGAATAATCCTGACTGAGATATATATATATGTGGCAGCAAGTAAGGTTATCTATAATACACTACACTTATTAGATATAGATACCTTCACAGCTGATCTCAGTCAGTACACTAAGTCCCCTATAAATATTTATAACATCCCACTTCACCACAGCCACTCCATTGACTGTCTTTTTGTCTCAGGTTCAAAATGATGTGCCCAGGTTTCGTCGCCTGTAACGATCTTAGCCAAAAAGTTCTCTCCATCAGCATTGAAACGCTCCAACAATTCAGAAGAAATTGCTTTCCTTTGCAATCGGTGGTCATTTGTGAGACTTCGAGGAACCCATCTTGCGCAAACCTTAAAAAATCCGAGAGTTTTTATAACTGCATTTGCACTACCAATGCTGACTGACAGCTGTAAGGCCAATTGTTGAGTAGTGATTCGCCTATCAGTAAGAATAATGCCTTCAGCGCATTTAAACATTTCTGCGTTGGTGGCTGTGGCAGGACGTCCACAGTGCGGCCGATCAAGCAGCTCCGTATCTCCACTTCCTGATTCTTTGATTCTCTGAACCCAGCGACTGACTGTACTCCTGTCGACTGCAAAACTTCCATACACATCACATAGACGCTTGTGAATATTCACAACAGTTTCCTTCTCTGCAACGAGAAATTCTATCACAATTCGTTGTTTATAACGCAAGTTGCTAACACGCTCCATTTCAACGGTTTAGGGCAGCCGTATTATTTGGCCGGTTGCGGTGCAATTTAGTGCACACAATTGGCACATGCCATATTTGAAGTGTGCAAAATTTCATGCTTCTATCTTCATTATTAGCTGAGAAAAACGATGTGGTGCATTACTTTCTGAACGCCCCTCGTATATTGAGGAGTTGGCAAGAGAGGCAGAAGATGCCGCAGCCAAAGGAAATGTGAGAGAACTGTATAACAGCACAAAGAAGCTGACAGGGAAATATAAGCAAACAAGTTGCCTCATAAAAGACAAGAATGGAAAACTGCTCAGCAATATACAAGAGCAAATGAAGAGGTAGACAGAATATTTTGAGGACCTTCTCAATAGACCAGCTCCAAAAAACCCCCCGGACATCCAGCCAGCAGACGAAGAGCTACAAATTAACGGTGAAAGACCAAAAAATGAAGAAATAAAGAAAGCCATAAAGCTTCTAAGAGATAGAAAAGCGTCTGGACGTGATGGCATTCCAGCAGAGGCCATCAAAGCAGATATCGATACGGCTAGAGAGATGCTATTTAAGTTACTTGGTAAAGTCTGGGAAAAGGAGGAGATACCAGCAGGATGGAAGGAAGGATATCTGGTTAAGTTGCCTAAGTAGGGAAATTTACAAGAGTGTAAATTTTAGGGGAATAATGTTACTATCAGTGCCAGGAAAAGTATTAATAGGATTATCCTTGAGAGATTAAAAGAGTCTATAGACAAGAAACTGAGAGATGAACAAGCAGGTTTTCGACAAAACAGATCATGTACAGACCAGATAGCCATTTTGAGAATAATAGTTGAACAAAGTCTGGAATGGAATTCACCACTATACATCGGATTTGTTGACTATGAAAAGGCATTTGACAGTGTAGACAGAGAATCACTTTGGAAATTGATGAGGCATTATGGAGTTCCCCTGAAGATCATTAATTTAATAAAGAAAACATATGAAGACATGACATGCAGAGTTCTTCGTGAAGGACAGCTAACAGAACCATTTGGGATAAGAACAGGAGTGCGACAGGGATGCCTCTTGTCTTCATTTCTTTTCTTAATAGCAATAGACTGGGTTATGAGAACATCAACAACACACAACAGAAATGGAATCCATTGGACTCTGACTAAGCAGTTGGATGATCTGGATTTTGCAGATAACTTGGCTCTTCTGTCCCACAAACCGTAATCAGATGCAGGACAAATTGAAAACACTTGAAGAGAGGTCACAGCAATTGGGTCTGAAAAGACACAGGGAAAAGACAAAGATAATGATAATAAATGCAGGTGATGAAAACAGGGTTGAACTTGAAGAAGCACCAATACAAGATGTAGAATCGTAAACATATCTTGGCAGCAATATAGACAAAGTTGGAGGGACAGACAGTGATATCAAAATAAGAATACAAAAAGCAAGAGGAGCTTTCATTGCATTGGGAAATATATGGAGATCAAGAGAAATCGAATCCAACACGAAAATAAGAATCTTCAACTCAAATGTGAAGTCAGTCCTATTGTATGGCTCTGAGACATGGAGAACAACAAAGACAACAACCAAAAAGCTACAGACTTTCATAAATGGGTGCTTGCGTAGAATAGAGGGATTAAGATGGTATGACAAGGTTACCAACGTGGAACTGATGACAAGACAAGTGCCAGTGGAACAAGAGATGAGAAGAAGACGATGGCGATGGATAGGACACACACTGAGGAAACCTGTTGATAGCATCTACAAGGCAGTCCTTGTTCTGGAACCCCCACGACAAGAGAGGCAGAGGTAGATCAAGAAGTACATGGAGAAGAGAGCTGGAAACAGAGGTGAAAATGATAAGGAGAACGTGGAAAGAACTTGAGATGATGGCACGTGACAGGAGGACTTGGCATGTGTTTGTTGAAGGCCTATGCTCCTTTGGGAGTGGATGGTTATAGATAGAATAGAAAGGCACACGTGTGAATCCTGATTTTAATATATGTAGTTATATCTACATCTGAAGAGCCAATAATATTAATAATAAGAGAAATTTCGCTGAGTTAAATCAGCTGGTGTCTTGAACGAGCTAATTAGAAGATAATCCATCTCCATAAAAGGCGGCGGGTCAGATATTGAGTTAACGTGCCCAGACTCATTCAGCATTGTTCTCGACTTCTGAAATAGCATGTGGATACTACTTCGAGGTAGAAGCATCATTATCCTTCTATCTTCAACTCTGCCAAGCGTAATCTTGTGCGAAGGTAGATACATTTGAAGACCCACATTAGATACTCTAGGTTTTGGCCACTGTTGGACCACAACTGCAGAGCAAGGGGAGGCAACCCATCACATTCTTCTAGAGCTTTCTCTTCTAGAGCTCTTTCTTCTAAAGCTTTCTCTTCTAGACCTTTCTCTTCTAGAGCTATCTCTTCCTCTTCTAGGCTTGTCCTCTAGAGCTTTCTACTCTTGACCTTCCTCTTCTAGAGCTTTCTCTTCAAAGAGCTTTCTCTTCAAGACCTTTCTCTTCTAGAGCTTTTTCTTCTAGAGCTTTCTCTTCTAGAGCTTGTCCTCTAGAGCTTTCTCTTCAAGACCTTTCTCTTCTAGACCTTTCTCTTCTAGAGCTTTCTCTTCTAGAGCTTATCCTCTAGAGCTTTATCTAGACCTTTCTATACTAGACCATTCTCTTCTAGAGCTTTTTCTTCTAGAGCTTTCTCTTCTAGAGCTTTCTCTTATAGAGCTTTCTCTTTTAGAGATTTCTCTTCTAGAGCTTTCTCCTCTAGACCTTTCTCTTCTAGACCTTTCTCTTCTAGAGCTTGTCCTCTAGCTTTCTCTTCTAGAGCTTGTCCTCTACAGCTTTCTCTACACCTGTCTATACTAGACCATTCTCTTCTAGAGCTTTTTCTTCTAGAGCTTACTCTCCTGGAGCTTTCTCTTCCAGAGCTTTCTCTTCTAGAGCTTTCTCTTCTAGAGCTTTTTCTTCTAGAGCTCTGTCTTCTAGTGCATTCTCTTCTAGAGCTTTCTCCTCTAGACCTTTCTCTTCTAGAGCTTGTCCTCTAGACCTAACTCTTCTAGAGTTTTTTTCATCTAGAGCTTTCTCTTCTAAAGCTTTCTCTTCTTATTAACTTTCCATATGTATCCTATGCGGAGAATAAGTTATTTCTCCCCCTTTCCAGGCTCACCTATGGATGAAATCACAATCACTTCACTCTGAGAAGATCCATTGAGAGAATTCATGTTTCCACGTTCCTTGTTTTATCACATTAAAATAAATATAGCCATTTGTAATTTTCCGACTCCTATATCTTATTATATGTTAGCATAATTCTACAGCGTGTCCTCTAGAGCTTTCTCTAGACCTTTCTATACTAGACCATTCTCTTCTAGAGCTTTCTCTTCTAGAGCTTTCTCTTCTAGAGCTTTCTTTTCTAGAGCTTTCTCTCCTAGAGCTTTTTCTTCTAGAGCTTTCTCTTCTAGAGCTTTCTTTTCTAAAGCTTTCTCTTCTAGAGCTTTCTCCTCTAGACCTTTCTCTTCTAGACCTTTCTCTTCTAGAGCTTGTCCTCTAGACCTTTCTCTTCTAAAGCTTTTTCATCTAGAGCTTTCTTTTCTAAAGCTTTCTCTTCTTATTAACTTTCCATATGTATCCTATGCGGAGAATAAGTTATTTCTCCCCCTTTCCAGGCTCACCTATGGATGAAATCACAATCACTTCACTCTGAGAAGATCCATTGAGAGAATTCATGTTTCCACGTTCCTTGTTTTATCACAATAAAATAAATATAGCCATTTGTAATTTTCCGACTCCTATATCTTATTATATAGTTGTGATGTGCGACGGAACGAACGGAATAATTTGTCTTCTCTTTGTTACTTTCACAATTGCCTCCACGGCTGGCGGAGTTGTGGATTTTAAAGTTGCTACCATAAGTGAAATGGATTCATTTTCGATACAAGACAACAGTAGGCTGAGACGCTTGGGAGTCATGACCCAAGTGGGCCCGCCCCCCTTAGAGTGTAAAGGAGTATATCGGGCCGAAACACTTGTCGGACGGGGGGCTCCTTCTGATGATCAGATTGCCCCCTGTTGTATCGCTCTGTAAAGAGTTTCCTATCATAGTTGCATGGTCAAACCAGTGACGATCGGGAAACGACCGATTGACTTCTGGAAAGACAGATGACACTGGGAAAGACTAGAAACCGGCTGACCGGGTTAGCACCCCGTAAGCTGTATTCAATTGCTACAGGACCCAAAAATGATAGATGCCCCCAGGATTCACCGAAAAGGGGGGGGGAGGATGAATCCACAGGCGCCTCATTGGAATCGACCAGCCCAGTTATACGGACTTTGAGCTCTGAACAACGGCTGGAGTTTCCATGTGCCTGTGGTAGGGAATTCTCTACTCAGAGAGGAATGAAAATCCACAGAACGAAAAAGGGGTGTGGGAGGTCATCAGGGGGAGATCAACAGCGCTCTGTCTCGACGGATAAGACGTTAGAAGAACGCAGCCATGAGTCAATCCACAGTGCTGAGTACATTCAAGTTGATCTGCCTGATGATGATCTCACACACTTCTTGGACGGGAAGAGAGATGCAATCAGGTTTCCACCTGCCAGTGCAAAAGGGCTTTGGGAACAGCTGGACGAAGCCTTGGCAAAAGAGTTGGATAACAACCTGAAGCAGATAACTTTGGAGAAGAAGCTGGAAATCTTCGGCGACATAATATATCTGCACTGTCGCAAAGTGTTCGGAGTGAGGGAGGAAAGGGAAAATAACCCACCACGAAAAAGGAGAAGACAAATTAAAATAGACGAAATCAGGAAACAGAAGAAGCATGCCCGAAAACTGTTCAAGAACGCAGTTGCCACAGAGAAGGAAGGGTTACGACAGGTTTTGGGAGCACCTGAAAGGCCAACATAATGCCCTTTGTAGAGAAGAAAGGTTGTGCAGGAAGAGAAGGAAGACTCGAAGGGATAGGGAAAGATTCTTCAGGGAGCTCTTCAAGTTTCCAAAGATCTGTTTGAGCAGCCACGGTCGGGTACGCTAAACATCAGGAAAGAAGACCTAGAAGAACACCTTGGAATGACATATTCAGATGGTCGCAAAGATGAGCCGCTCAACAGCATGGCAGGCCTTAAATGGCCGAGTAAGCCAGGAGCTGAATTTAACACCAAGCCCCCAACGGTGCAAGAGGTAGAAAGCATTGTCCAGAAAGCTCGGTGCAAGTCAGCTCCAGGTCTTAATGGTGTTCCATATGTGGTGTATAAGAGATGCCCTGAGGTGCTCAAACGACTGCTCCGTTTACTGAAGAATGCGTGGAAAACCCAGCTTGTCAGCAAGGAATGGAGAAAGGCGAACGGAGTCTACATCCCGAAGGAACAAAATTCCACAGACATCAGTCAGTTCAGGCCAATCTCACTAATCAATGTGGAAGGGAAGATATTCTTCTCAGTGATGGCGAAAAGACTCACTACATACCTCCTGGCAAATGGGTACATTGACACTACCATTCAGAAAGGAGGTATCCCAGTTACACCAGGATGTCTAGAGCATGCCACAATGATCTGGGAAGCAATCCAAAAGGCAAAGTCTGACAGAACAAACCTCCATGTAATCTGGTTGGATCTAGCGAATGCTTATGGATCCGTTCCACACCAGATATTGTGGAAGGCCCTAGAAATGTATCATGTTCCACAAGAGATTGCAGCAATGCTGAAGCTGTATTTCGCAGGGTTTTCTGTAAGATTTTCAACCAGAGAGTACACAACGAAGTGGATTGGCCTTGAAGTTGGAATTGCGATGGGATGTACCATCTCTCCGATACTATTCGTGATGTCTATGCAGGTAATCCTCAATGCGGCTGAAGGAATGGCTATAGGTCCAAAGCTCGGTGGAATGTGTCACATGCCACCGCTCAAAGCATTCATGGATGACACAACAATTCTGACATCAGATGAACATCAGGCCCGGAGAATGTTAGCATGCCTGGATGAACTAGTCAGCTGGTGCAGAATGAGCTTCAAACCCAAGAAGTCGAGAAGCCTATCAGTCAGGAAAGGGAAGATAGCAGAGGTCATATTCATGGTTTCCAACCAAAGAATCCCTACTGTCATTGAGGAACCTGTTAAGAGTCTTGGCAGGGTGTACGATGCCTCATTAAAAGACTCGAAGGCAGTGCAACAGACAATAGAAATGGCAGACAGAGGACTACAGATCATAGACCAAAGCAGACTCCTGGGAAATTTCAAACTGTGGTGCCTCCAGTTCATGTTGATACCGAAGTTGCTGTGGCCACTGCTTATATATGAAATAAGCACAAGTACAGTGGAAGCTATAGAGCAGAAGGTCAACAAGTGCATGAGGAAATGGCTAGGGGTACCACCAGGTCTGTCAGATGTCGCACTGTACTGCAAAAAGTCAAAACTTCTGCTTCCCTTCAAGTCAGTTGTTGAAGAGTACAAAGTTGGAAAGGCAAGGCTTGCAATGATGCTACCCGAGTCAGCTGATGACGTAGTTAAGTCCATTCAGCCCACACTGAAAACGGGAAGGAAGTGGAGAGTGGAAGATGCTGTTGATGCTGCCCAAGAGTCACTCAAAGTGAGGGAAGTAATCGGATACACACAAACGAATAGACAGGGATTTGGTCATGGAGACATCCGCTGGTGGTCCAAGGCATCAAGCAGGGAGCGCAGAGACATGGTAGTTCAGGAGATACGAGGAGCTGAGAATGATAAGAGGTTGCAAAAAGCAGTGCAGCAGGTCCAGCAAGGCCAATGGACTACATGGGAAGGAGCCCTGCAGAGGTCCTTGACATGGAATGATATATGGCATATGGCACCTCTTAGGCTCAGCTTTGTTGTTAGATCAATGTATGACCTGCTGCCGTTGGCCACAAAACTTGTGAAATGGGGAAAGTCGGATGATGCGCAGTGCCCCCTGTGCCAGGGGAGGCAGACACTTGAACACATGCTCTCAGTGTGTAATGTGTCACTAGGGCAAGGGCGATACACTTGGCGCCATAACAAAGTGCTAAATGAGCTTGCTGTGACAATAGATCTGGCAAGGATGAAGACGAATAGCAAACCCAGGCCGAGCACCGGAAATACATACTTTCTGAGAGCAGGAAAGTCAGCAAACCCCAAACCGAGTAAACCTGGTAGCAGTTTACCATCTCTTCTTGACTGTGCAAACGACTGGGAGATGGCGGTAGACCTACCTGGACGAGGGGGCATATCCAGAGAGTATCAGAAAATCGCGGAGACGGCCGGATATAGTGCTTCATTCTTCAGCAACGCTTCAGGTCATACTGATTGAACTGACCGTGCCATTTGAATCCAGATTGGACGAGCCACATTCGTCAAAGCGACCAAGTATAGTGATCTGGCCGCGGATCTGAGACACGATGGGTTCACTGCAAGGGTCATGGCTGTTGAGATGGGCGCAAGAGGGCTTGTGGCTGAATCAGTTTATGATTTATTGAAACTGTTGGGGTTGAGGGGACAGTGCTTAAGGGCCGTGACTGAAGGGCAACAGGCTGCGTATATTATAAGAGGTGTTAGGCACAGAATTTCAGTGGCTAGCACGCAGTGGCTAGCCTCGTCGGCTTCGCGCAGGTGTCTCAGTGCGTGTCCTTAGTTGTGATGTGCGACGGAACGAACGGAATAATTTGTCTTCTCTTTGTTACTTTCACAACTGCCTCCACGGCTGGCGGAGCTGTGGATTTTAAAGTTGCTACCATAAGTGAAATGGGTTCATTTTCGATACAAGACAACAGGAGGCTGAGACGCTTGGGAGTCATGACCCAAGTGGGCCCGCCCCCCTTAGAGTGTAAAGGAGTATATCGGGCCGAAACACTTGTCGGACGGGGGGACTCCTTCTGATGATCAGATTGCCTCCTGTTGTATCGCTCTGTAAAGAGTTTCCTATCATCATATTATATGTTAGCATAATTCTAGAGCGTGTCCTCTAGAGCTTTCTCTAGACCTTGCTATACTAGACCATTCTCTTCTAGAGCTTTTTCTTCTAGAGCTTTTTCTTCTAGAGCTTTCTCTTCTAGAGCTTTCTTTTCTACAGCTTTCTCTTCTAGAGCTTTCTCTTCTAGAGCTTTCTCTTCTACAGCTTTCTCTTGTAGAGCTTTCTCTTCTAGAGCTTTTTCTTCTAGAGCTTTCTTTTCTAAAGCTTTCTCTTCTAGAGCTTTCTCCTCTAGACCTTTCTTTTCTAGACCTTTCTCTTCTAAAGCTTGTCCTCTAGACCTTTCTCTTCTAAAGCTTTTTTATCTAGAGCTTTCTTTTCTAAAGCGTTCTCTTCTTATTAACTTTCCATATGTATCATATATGGAGAATAAGTTATTTGTCCCCCTTTCCAGGCTCACTTATGGATGAAATCACAATCACTTCACTCTGAGAAGATCCATTGAGAGAATTCATGTTTCCACGTTCCTTGTTTTATCACATTAAAATAAATATAGCCATTTGTAATTTTCCGACTCCTGTATCTTATTATATGTTAGCATAATCCCCAAGGGATGAGAATAGCGGGAAGGCCAAAGAGAACATTGAGAAACGAACTATGGAAGTGAAAACCAAGGTAATTGGAATACCATAGACAGAGCCAAATATAGAAAGTTTTGACTAGTTATAATTGCAGCTCAGTGCTACAGAACCAAAAGAGTTGCCTGGACTTGAAATGGGATCACACGTTTAGTCTCAAATCAATCAGTGCCATGTTGACAGTAATGTATGTTTCCTTACATGTTAACGATATGACGTATGTATCCTGATATTTGACATTTCCTTAATTTCGTATTGTCGTGTGGTGAGTCACTGGGGCAACTACGACAGTAGCTTTTGCCAGGAATAGTCTATGAGATATTAGATATAAGGTCTCTAGAAATTGGCTCGTTAAGAAAGAAAAAAAGACCTATTCGAGATAGGGACAAGAAGACAGGAATGCGAATGCTTTCCACTAGACAGTGTTTTCTAATTAATTATGGAAAGAGTTCTGTTTCCCCACGACCTTAGCTTCTGCCCTTAGATCCCGTAAAGAAAAAGCCCCCAACCTCATCTGAGTAGAGAAAGGTTCCTATAGGTGAATATATAACACCGACAGCACGAGTGATACATTAACAAACTAGATAATGATCAAACGATCGTTGGGTTTATTAATGAAATATCCACACAAATAGGGTTAGTAATGGTTAGAACGTGATGATGGTGAAAGACGATTCACACAAAACACACAGATGAGATAATAAAATTGCAGTTAATTAAGTAATAGTTAATTAAGAATGAACTGGTGCAAAGTGAAATGATGATGTGATATGATACGTGTTACCAAAATGGTGAGTACTCTACACAGTCCATGTGTCTCTAAATGCTTCTCCTAGATATGAGGATTCACATGTATGCATAAAATGTCCCAAGTTGTTATACGTTATGTCGAGTGGGGTATCTCTAAGCCGAGGACGTTCTGATGAATACTGTTGTCGTACGGAGAACGCTGACGAGATATCTATGTATATTCCTTCACTGTTTGAGTATATCTCTGTAGTGTTGATCAACAGTTAATAGCTGTCATATGAACAAAAGGTCTGTTGTCTAATCTCCCGAGGGTACTGGCCAGACTGGATATCTTCACGAATCGGTAGTGATATGTAGACTCATAACCTTGCATATGTAGTCGTGATTCATAAAATATATATATAGTCTGCTTCATAGAATGCGCTTAAGAGGGTGTTGCACTTGCTATAAATATGCGATTCCTCTTTTGAGCTCTTTTGCTTGACTTCAGATAATAATGATCTTTCGAGTGATTTGAATTTATGATGACTATTGAACTTGTGATAACTCTGTATTGAACTTGTGAGCAAGCAGTATATGGTGACGAAAAATGCTGCGTCCACCTTCTGACTTGTGGGTGAGACAATATTCCTTTTTAATTGAGGAATGAAAGATGTCCTATGGCGAATTCTGCTAGCCAAATGTCCGTTTTTGATAACTTATTTCTGGTTAGACGTCAGACACGTTGCGTGTAGACTCAGACTTCTGATGAACTGAAGACACACAAAAGACTTCATAAGTTTTTCACATTTAACATCACTGGTTGACTTTCATTTAAACTACTGCTCATTAATCATCTCTCTCTCTCTCTCTCTCTCTCTCTCTCTCTCTCTCTCTCTCTCTCTCTCTCTCTGAGTTCAATTCTATTGAGGTTAAATATCTTGTGCACGAGAGTGTGTGCGCATGGGAGACTGTGATGATGATGATAAAGGTGAAATATGAACTATTAATTACCTCCTATCATCCTATCATCTTCTAGGAAAATCTTCTGATAATATTAATCAGTTATGCCAAGAATTATTTGAAACTTTATCTTTCGCACCTTTTAGCTGTGAGGTTAAAATAAACAAAAATAAGAAAATATATTAATAAGTATAAGATCTACTAACCTTCTTTTCCCTTCACAAAATCCTTTAAGAACACAATTAATCACAGAACTGAATTATCATCCACTCTGAATAAACACGTATATTAGGCTATGCGTTTTTGGGTTTAATCTCTTCCTCACAATGCAAAAAACTGGACTCCTTCCTCTTGCAAGCTACGCAGTAGATTATATTTCTGCCAGTCCAATATGGGTTTCTGGATCCGACATCTAGCTCCGCCCATACCAACCAATCCTTAATGGCCCCTCTGGTCACTCATTCACAGGATCTCTCTTGTCTCCTGTCAGTCCAAACGTGGGTGTAGTTTGACCTCTGATTGTTTATTGTTCATCTGGCCAAGGTGGGCGTCCAATGTGGTAAACCAACGCTTGTCTGAACCGCGGCCGACCAAAGATAACACCATTACAGCATGAGACGTTTTCCCCTGGCCAATCTGGGCGTCCAATGTGGTGTCACAGAAATTACAGCATGCCCAGATGTTTGATTAGGATGACCAGATGTGTTTTTACCAGATTTATCACGATGCAATGTGAGCTTCAAACGATAATGTCAGGCATGTGGACTCAATCAAAGGACTTTATTTCCCCCGATGAAAGAACAAATGTGGTTCTCTAGATACCGGTCGCGAGTAATCACAACGATGAAATAGCAAATGTGGGTCGCAAATATGGGATGAAAGAGCAAATGTCGGAGAAAATACAATATGAAAAATGTAGGAAAAGATGGAGCAAAAAGGCCTTTGCGCTCGTTTATCACAATAGCCCCTCCTCAAGTGTGATGTCAATCGTACTCAGGAGAGCTTAGCCTTCTTGCTCGGGATTCCTTAATCCTTTTCCTCATCTTCGTTTTTCTCTCCGGTTTCCACCCTTTCCTCTACTTGTCTGTGCTCTCCGTCCTGCCTCATAGGATGACGGCTTAAAAAATCCGCTCCTACGTTATGTTTTCCTTGGATATAGTCCACTTGGAACATGTAAGGTTGTAGAACAAGCGACCACCTCATCAATCTAGCATTCAAATTCTTTGAATTGGCGAGGAAGGTCAGAGGTTGGTGATCACTCTGGATTGTAAATTTCCTTCCATACAGGTATGCTTGAAATTTTTGTATTCCCCAGACGAGGGACAAACATTCCTTTTCGATTGTGGAATAGTTTTGTTCTGCTCGGTTTAACTTCCGACTCGCATATGCGACCGGAAATAGATTTGGTGGGCTTCTGTCATCTGGCTGTAATAATGTAGCCCCGATTCCAATGTTACTGGCATCTGTGCGCAAGATGAATTTTCTAGTTAAATCCGGGAGCCGTAAAATCGGTTTTGTGGTGAGTTTCTCTTTTAAGAGTGCATATGCATGTTCACATTCTGCTGACCATGTCACTTTATCTGGGTTTCCTTTCTTGGTTAGCGATGTAAGCGGCGCACAGAGGCTATTAAAATCCTTTATATATCTCTGGTAGAATCCACAGAGAGATATAAATGACCGGACATCCCTTTTTGTGGACGGTCTCGGTGCATTTTTCAGCTTCTCAATGTTTTGAGTCTCGGGGAACATGGTCCCATGGGATATAGTATGTCCTAGGAACTCTAGCTGTTCACACCCAATTTGACATTTGGTTGGGCGGGCGGTCAGTCCCGCTTCTCTGAGTCTGTTAAACAGCAAGGATAGCGCTGATATATGTTCTTCAAGCGATTCAGTAGCTACTAGGATATCATCCATAAAATTGCTGATGGCGGGATGATTCAAAGGATCCAATAACTTTCGCATCATCCTTGTGAAGACACTAGGAGCGTTGTTTAGCCCAAATGGCATCACATTAAACTCGAAGTGTCCATCTGGAGTACTGAAGGCTAACAGGTTCCTCACCTCAGCTTTTACCGGTATTTGATAGTACCCTTTACTGAGGTCGATCTTTGAAAAATAGCGAGCCCTGCTCAGCTTAGTAAATAGCTGGTTCTGGTCCGGTAACGGTTCTCGCTTGAACTGTGTTAACGCATTCAGCTGTCGGTAGTCGATGCACAGGCGGTGTTCTCCACTGGGTTTGCGCAACAGCACCACTCCCGCACTGTAAGGGGACTCCGACTTCGAAATTATGCCTTCCTTAAGTAAGTAATCAATTTCTTGCTTTAATGCCGTCGCCTTGGCATACGGAATCGGATAGGTTCTCATTCGGACGGGCGTCGGATTCGTGACTTCCATGTCAAACTCCATCAGGTTTGTCCGGCCCGGTTTGTCTGTCAGAGAGTCGGCGTGGTTTTCCATCAATCTCCTTACTTTTTCTTGCTGGGCTTCCGTTAAGGTGGAGCTTATTTTCACATCTAAATGTGATTCCTCCTGTATCACCGGGTACTCTACGGATGATAATGGCTCTTCTTCCATTTGCATAGCAATGGCCATAGTCATGAGGTGCGCTGGTTCGGCAGGGGCTCGCTCGTAAAACTTCTTAAGCAGATTTAAGTGATAAATTTTCTGCTTTCCGTTCACGGCGATTTTATAGTTGGTGCGAGAAATCTTTTCCACCACTTTGTAGGGTCCCCTCCAGCAAATCTGCAATTTATTACTGCTACTTGGCAGAAGAAGTAGCACCTTCTCTCCTACGGCTAGTTCTCGGTCCTTCGCATTGCGATTGTAATATTTGGCATGTTTCCGCCTAGCCTCCCGTACTTTCGCTGTGGCTAATTCCCAGCCAGTCTTCAGGCGTTGTTTCAAGTCTGTGACGTACTGGAAGGCTGATGTGACAGTGTCGTCTGCCTTGGCATCTGTCCATGTTCTTAGTAATGCTTCTAATGGACATTTAATAGGTCTTCTGAAGAGTAATGTGGCCGGAGGAACTCCAGTTGACGCATGCGGTACTTCCCTATAAGCAAATAATGCGGCAGGAAGATACTGATCCCAAGTTTCTGGCTTCTCCTGTGCCAGCTTCCGAAGAATAGAGATGAGCGTCCCGTTAAACCGCTCTACTTGCCCGTTACTTTGGGGGTGATAGGGCGAAGTATGGATATGCCTAGTCTTGAATATTCTAAGCACCTCCTCTATCAACTTGCCTCTAAATTGTGACCCGTTGTCTGTGAGAATTTCATGCGGGAAGCCCAATCTAGTAAAGATATTCAGTAAAGCGTCAGCTACATGCACTGAGTCGCATGCTGGCATGGCTATGGCTTCGCCCCACATAGAACAGGTGTCCACTAAGGTAAGGATATGGGAGTTCCTCTTCTTATTTCTCAGCAGAGGTCCAATTATATCCACGGCCACTCTTTCAAATGGGGTGCCCAAGATTGGCATCTCCCCAAGGGTCGCGGGTGCCGTCCAGTGTTTTGGTGCAACTTTCTGGCACTGAGGACAAGACTTGACGAAACGTTCAATGTCGCCGGTGATCCCTGGCCAATAATAGTGGCAGGCGATCCTTTGAGTCGTGGCGCTCATTCCCATGTGTCCACTAAATGGGATAGAGTGGCCCATCTCAAGCACCTGGTTCCTATAGGTTGCAGGAACTACTAATTGGTTGTGTTCCTGTCCTTTATTTCCAGCTCGGCGATACATCAATCCATTTTTCATAAAGAAGTCTCCCTTGGTAGGTGGGTTGTGTGTCCTAGGTAATTTTTTAAAACAGGGCGCCAGTGAGGAATCTTCCATTTGGGCCCTCTTCAATTCCTCGGGGAGGATATTGGTAGGAGGTACCTGCTCTGCGTCTTTTCTTGACTGTCCTCTAGTCTGTACGGCCGCTATGACTAGTGGTTGAGTAGGTTCTCCAAGGAACACATATCTACATCCCAAGATTAAAGAGTAGATTGGTTCTTCCATTATAGCTGCACGAATCTCTCCTGTCACATAACGAGATTCCACTCTGATAAGTGCAATTGGCAGTGTCATGGGTGCAACATCCTTCATCGGACCTTGGATGTCGACACTCTCTTCTGTTATCTGGTCAGGGGTGACAAGAGATGCCCTGACCACTGCATCGAAAGCAAGTCCTGTGTCATAAAGGCACTCCACAGATTGTCCGTTTACGAGGACTGATTCGATGACAGGAGGATGAGAAACGTTTCCGGTCCTCTGCTTCTTCCGGGGTGACGATTTTGTCTGCAGACAGGCAGCATGTTGGGGAGGAGGTCTGCGCTTGCACTCATTAGTGCTGTGATTGTTCAAGCGACAGTACTTGCACCATTTATCTCCCTGTCTCTGGTGTGGCGCAGCATTTTTCTTGTTTTGCTCTTTGTAGTTATCTTGTTTTGCATGCTGTTTATGCGAGATGTGTGGTCCTTTGCTTTGTTGGTCTGGTTGGGAGCGAGCAGGTTGCTTTGGCGCCTGATCCGAAAACTTCTTTCTGGCTCCTTGAGACTCCATGAGAGCATTTTGGAATCGCTCTGCCAGTGTAAGAATATTTTCTAACCGGTCAGCGCCGTTTTCAGTGAGAAATCTACGCATTTCCACCGACATAGACTCTTTTAGTTGCTCTATCACAATCAGCTCTTTCAACCCGTCATAGTTCTCGGTAAAGTTTCCCAGTGTACACCACTTCACTAAGTAGTCTTCAATACGGGCTGCGAACTGTGAGAAAGTCTCTCCGGCCTCCTTCCTAGAACCTCGAAATTTTTTCCGGTAAGCCTCTGAATGAAGCTCGTACCTCACAACGAGAGCTTTTTTCAATGCCTGATAGTCATCTTGCTCTCCGGCCGGAAGTTTATTAAAAACTTCGTAGGCGGCTCCTCTTAGGCCCTGGTAAAGTTTCAAGTTCCACTTCCGTTCTTCAAGTCCAAACCCTGTTGCAAAGCGTTCGAAGCGGTCTAAAAAGGCGTCCATGGTATCGTTCCTTTCTGAAAAAGGTTCCAGCGGAAAGTTCATGGCATTGGGTGGTGCAGGTTGCGAAGTAGGCACACCATTTCAGCGGGGTAAGTACCCTCCATCAAAGTTGGAAGCCGCTGCACTTCTTGCCAGCTCTATCTGATTGGTCTGTCCCTGGATTTCCAGTTGCTTCATGTTAAGTGCATGCTCTGCTGCGGCTTTCTCTTTACGCTCCACTGCTTCTGCTGCTTCTTTCTGCTCCGCTGCTTCTGCTGCGGCTTTCCGCTCCGCTGCTTCTGCTGCTTCTTTCCGCTCCGCTGCTTCTGCTGCGGCTTTCTCCATTGTAAGTTTCTGCATTTCCATCTCTCTTGCATGGAGTTTATCAGTCTCCTCGCTTACATATTTCATCAGGTCTTTTCCACTTAACCCGTATTCACGCCCTGCCTCCATTAAACTAGTTCTAATTTTTGCAGCATCTGCCATGATATGCAGTACGGGTTTGCGAAGGGAAAAATTGGCAGTGACCTCCAAACAAATTTAATAGACTCGCCCAAGTAATTATCTCTTTAAAACCAGCTAGGTTTAAATTAGTAATCAAGTTCAAATAGTTCTTAAAAATCACTCACTCAGCGTATTCTGAAAAATTAATTAACAGATTATCTCGAAGTTTCTATGAAAAATTTACTAAATATTTATGATAACAATTTCTCCAGCAGTTACTGAAAAAAAAAAATTTTCAGTTCCCTACAGTATCCTCTGTTCTCAAAAAGTGTTTACTCTGTCCGTTTGATACTCAATTTAAAAAGTATCACTCGTGCTTTAGAGATATAAATTATTCCCCTATGAAATAGACAAATTATAGTAATAGTCAGTCTAAGAGATAATCCCTCGAAATGCCAACCAATTTTGCAATTATCGCAATTGTATGGCAGGGATGAAAATGTGATTTATCACACTTCTAAGTCCGGGTTCACTAATCCCAAGACGAGCCCCCATTTGTCGTGTGGTGAGTCACTGGGGCAACTACGACAGTAGCTTTTGCCAGGAATAGTCTATGAGATATTAGATATAAGGTCTCTAGAAATTGGCTCGTTAAGAAAGAAAAAAAGACCTATTCGAGATAGGGACAAGAAGACAGGAATGCGAATGCTTTCCACTAGACAGTGTTTTCTAATTAATTATGGAAAGAGTTCTGTTTCCCCACGACCTTAGCTTCTGCCCTTAGATCCCGTAAAGAAAAAGCCCCCAACCTCATCTGAGTAGAGAAAGGTTCCTATAGGTGAATATGTAACACCGACAGCACGAGTGATACATTAACAAACTAGATAATGATCAAACGATCGTTGGGTTTATTAATGAAATATCCACACATATAGGGTTAGTAATGGTTAGAACGTGATGATGGTGAAAGACGATTCACACAAAACACACAGATGAGATAATAAAATTGCAGTTAATTAAGTAATAGTTAATTAAGAATGAACTGGTGCAAAGTGAAATGATGATGTGATATGATACGTGTTACCAAAATGGTGAGTACTCTACACAGTCCATGTGTCTCTAAATGCTTCTCCTAGATATGAGGATTCACATGTATGCATAAAATGTCCCAAGTTGTTATACGTTATGTCGAGTGGGGTATCTCTAAGCCGAGGACGTTCTGATGAATACTGTTGTCGTACGGAGAACGCTGACGAGATATCTATGTATATTCCTTCACTGTTTGAGTATATCTCTGTAGTGTTGATCAACAGTTAATAGCTGTCATATGAACAAAAGGTCTGTTGTCTAATCTCCCGAGGGTACTGGCCAGACTGGATATCTTCACGAATCGGTAGTGATATGGAGACTCATAACCTTGCATGTGTAGTCGTGATTCATAAAATATATATATAGTCTGCTTCATAGAATGCGCTTAAGAGGGTGTTGCACTTGCTATAAATATGCGATTCCTCTTTTGAGCTCTTTTGCTTGACTTCAGATAATAATGATCTTTCGAGTGATTTGAATTTATGATGACTCTGTATTGAACTTGTGATAACTCTGTATTGAACTTGTGAGCAAGCAGTATACGGTGACGAAAAATGCTGCGTCCACCTTCTGACTTGTGGGTAAGACAATATTCCTTTTTAATTGAGGAATGAAAGATGTCCTATGGCGAATTCTGCTAGCCAAATGTCCGTTTTTGATAACTTATTTCTTGTTAGACGTCAGACACGTTGCGTGTAGACTCCGACTTCTGATGAACTGAAGACACACAAAAGTCTTCGTAAGTTTTTCACATTTAACATCACTGGTTGACTTTCATTTAAACTACTGCTCATTAATCATCTCTCTCTCTCTCTGAGTTCAATTCTATTGAGGTTAAATATCTTGTGCATGAGAGTGTGTGCGCATGGGAGACTGTGATGATGATGATAAAGGTGAAATATGAACTATTAATTACCTCCTATCATCCTATCATCTTCTAGGAAAATCTTCTGATATTATTAATCAGTTATGCCAAGAATTATTTGAAATTTTATCTTTCGCCCCTTTTAGCTTTGAGGTTAAAATAAACAAAAATAAGAAAATGAATTAATAAGTATAAGATCTACTAACCTTCTTTTCCCTTCGCAAAATCCTTTAAGAACACAATTAATCACAGAACTGAATTATCATCCACTCTGAATAAACACGTGTATTAGGCTATGCGTTTTTGGGTTTAATCTCTTCCTCACAATGTAAAAAACTGGACTCCTTCCTCTTGCAAGCTACGCAGTAGATTATATTTCTGCCAGTCCAATATGGGTTTCTGGATCCGACATCTAGCTCCGCCCATACCAACCAATCCTTAATGGCCCCTCTGGTCACTCATTCACAGGATCGCTCTTGTCTCCTGTCAGTCCAAACGTGGGTGTAGTTTGACCTCTGATTGTTTATTGTTCACCTGGCCACGGTGGGCGTCCAATGTGGTAAACCAACGCTTGTCTGAACCACGGCTGACCAAAGATAACACCATCACAGCATGAGACGTTTTTCCTGGCCAATCTGGGCGTCCAATGTGGTGTCACAAAAATTACAGCATGCCCAGATGTTTGATTAGGATGACCAGATGTGTTTTTACCAGATTTATCACGATGCAATGTGAGCTTCAAACGATAATGTCAGGCATGTGGACTCAATCAAAGGACTTTATTTCCCCCGATGAAAGAACAAATGTGGTTCTCTAGATACCGGTCGCGAGTAATCACAACGATGAAATAGCAAATGTGGGTCGCAAATATGGGATGAAAGAGCAAATGTCGGAGAAAATACAATATGAAAAATGTAGGAAAAGATGGAGCAAAAAGGCCTTTGCGCTCGTGTATCACACGTATGTTTCCTTAATGTTGATGACGATATGATATTTCATCTAATTCGGCACGTATGTTTCCTTACATGTTGATGACGATATGATATTTCATCTAATTCGGCACGTATGTTTCCTTACATTTTGATGACGATATGACATTTCATCTAATTCAGAACGTATGTTTCCTTACATGTTGATGACGATATGATATTTCATCTAATTCGGCACGTATGCTTCCTTACATGCTGATAACGATATGATATTTCATCTAATTCTGCATGTTACGTGTTGAAGACGATATGATATTTCATCAAATTCGGCACATTTGTTTCCTTATATGTTGATGACGATATAATATTTCATCTAATTCTGCATGTTACATGTTGATGACGATATGATGTTTCACCTAATTCGGCACGTATGTTTCCTTACATGTTGATGGCAATATAATATTTCATCTAATTGGGCATGTTATATGTTGATGACGATATGATATTTCATCTAATTCGGCATGTTTTATGTTGATGACGATATAATATTTCATCTAATTCGGCATGTTATATCTTGAAGACGATATGATATTTCATCTTATTCGGCACGTATGTTTCCTTATATGTTGATGACGATATGACATTTCATCCAATTCTGCATGTTACATGTTGATGACGATATGATATTTCATCTAATATGTATGTTACATGTTGAAGACGATATGATATTTCATCAAATTCGGCACCTATGTTTCCTTATATGTTGATAACTATATGATATTTCATCTAATTCGGCAAGTATGTTTTCTTACATGTTGATGACGATATGACATTACAACTAATTCGGCATGTTACATGTTGATGACGATATGATGTTTCATCTAATTTGGTACGTATATTTTCTTACATGTGGATGACTATGTTATGTTTCATATAATTCGGCACATATGTTTCTTTACATGTTGGTGGCAATATGATGTTTCACCTAATTCGCATTATTACATGTTGATGACGATATGGTGTATCATCTAATTCGGCACGTATGTTTCCTTACATGTTGATGACAACATGATGTTTCTCCTAATTAGCATGATTGCTTCTTAAATGGTGATGACGATGGGATGTTTCATTGATTTCAGGACGTACGTTTTCTTACATATTGATGACAATATGATGTTTCATGTAATTAGTACGTATGTTTTCTTACATATTGATAACAATATGATGTTTCATGTAATTAGTACGTATGTTTTCTTGCATGTTGATGACAATGTGGATGTTTCACTTCGTTGAGAGTTTTAACATAACTTAAGAAGCATAAAGAGTATTAATTGTGCACAACTAGGGCTCTGTCTGTCTGTCTGTCTGTCTGTCTGTCTTTCTCTCTCTCTCTCTCTCTCTCTCTCTCTCTCTCTCTCTCTCTCTCTCTCTCTCTCTTGTGTTCTCACTACTCATATTTTTGCATATAACTTTATGGCATTCCATTCTCTTGATAAAATCCGCATCTTCACCATCGCTAGAATTTGTAAACATGTTTTTTTTTGTCCATTTTTATTTTCTGTTTTATGTTGACATAACATGTCAACCAATAGTTCGTTTGTTTACGCACAACTCTGCGTACGATTCTTTTGTTAAAGTGACATCCCTATTTGATGTAAATTTAAACCTTTTCATTCATATCGGCAGTAGTAAATGTGTTTTACATTATTTTTTTGTGCCAAATTCGCAAAGATCTTATAAATCTGCATAAACCACCTTATATATAATTGATCATCAATTTTCTTGTTAACCCCCCAAAGACAATCTACATAATAATAGCTGTGTATTATATCCGCATGTTTCTTCAAAGATGTTGAAATTTTACACAAACCATTAGCAACAAATAAAAACTATATTGAATGAGTTAAATGGAGAAGTTCTTAAGAACATAAAAAGCGAACATCAACACAAAGCATGAATAAGTACAAAAATCATGAACAAGATAGAAAAAAATTAGATAGCCAATTTAAACAGTAGCTAAATCAGAAATTCAAACGCCGTGGCATATGAATGGAGTATAAATACTGAAGAAAATAAAAACTAAAATTATATCCCTTGAAAAGAAGTAGGCAAAAATTAAAATTCATTTTCAAACCTTTACAAATATTTAACGTAACTTCGTTTAGAATTAATAACATGAGTTCTAACAGAGATCATTAGTCTTCTAAACATGCTCCAGGCAGTGGCGTACTAGGATGGGGGATGCGAGGAGGCAGTCCGCCCCGGAGGACTGACATGGAAGGGGTGCCACTGGAAAGTATTTTGATAGTAAGTACTGTTAGAAATGTACTTGCAAGTGTTTTTTATTGGAGGGCATGCAAAAGGTAGGATCCGCCCCAGGTGCCAAATACTTCCAGTACGCCCCTGGATCCAGGTAAAAAAAGGTAGTACTATAGCAGATACTGCTGTAAAGGAGTGAAGTATACCAGGTCCAGCTTCGAGAGGGGGGCGTGGGGGGGGGGGGGGAGAGAACCAGTTCCCTTCCTCGCTGCATTTTCCTTCCCTAACTCACGAATAGAGTCAGGTACCCATTTATAGCTGGGTAGCCTAGAACGTGACGTCACCGTGTTTCGAACCCAGTACTTTCGACGCGAGATACCAGCGCTCTAACCACTCTGTTAATCGGACGCCCTGGATCCAGGGACTGAAATGTAAAGACGTTGGTTTTCATTCTTCTTCTCCCCCCCCCCCCCCCTTGTTTCCCCGCGGGCCGTCATGTTTTTACCGATATACTGGCTCATTTCAATATTATTAATATATCATTTAGAAATTACATGTGTACTTACTTTGACGGGAATACAAATACACACAAGCAGTAGGTCAGCGGAAGCCAAACTTAGAAGGAAGATGTTTGTGATGCTGCGCATGCGCTGGTACCTAGTTACTGATAATATCACCAGAGTATTTCCGGTGACGCCAAACAAGAGTGTCAAACCATACACAAGTGCGACAGGTACAATCTCTGCTGCCGGTATCCTGGTGATTAATAAGATGAGATTTGTAAAAATTAATGTATCTGGATAGTTTATATAAAGTTAATGTGTCTAGATAGTTTGTATAAGTTAATGTGTCTAGATAGTTTATATAAGTTAATGTATCTGGACAGTTTAAATAAGTTAATGTATCTGGACAGTTTGTGTAAGTTAATGTGTCTGGATAGTTTGTATAAGTTAATGTATCTGGATAGTTTACATAAGTTAATGTATCTGGACAGTTTATATAAGTTAATGTGTCTGGACAGTTTGTATAAGTTAATGTGTCTGGATAGTTTGTATAAGTTAATGTGTCTGGATAGTTTGCACAAGTTAATGTGTCTAGATAGTTTGTATAAATTAATGTCTCTAAATAGTATGTATAAATTAATCGGTCTTGAAAGTTTGTATAAGTTAATGTATTTAGATAGCTTGTATGAGTGGATGTGTTTAGATAGTTTGTATAAATTAATGTGTCTAAATAGTGTGTGTAAGTTAATGTGTCTAGATAATTTGTATAAAGTAAAATGTATAGATAGCTTTTAATTTGTTAATGTGTCTAGATAGTTTGTATAAATTAATGTGTCTGGATGTCTTTCATTGTAGTGTGAGCACTGAAAAATAAAGAGACATCAGGTTCAGCACAAAAATCAGAAACGTCAACTCAAGTGTCAAGTCAGTCCTACTGTATGGCTGTGAAACATGGATAACATTAAAATCAGCAACTACGAAGTTAAATACTTTCATAAATCGGTGCTAGCATAAAATAGAAGCATTGAAATTATACGAAAAGGTCACAAGTGTGGAACTGATGACAACAAGTAGAAAAGTACCAGTGAAACATAAGACGAGATGAAGATGCTGGCGATGGATAGGACATACACTGAAGAAACCTGTTGATAGCATTACCTGGAAGTCGGAATTACCTGTTATGTAATCCCCAGAGTATGCGAAGCTGAGGTAAAAAGAAAAACACGTGGAGAAGAGAGATAGAGACAAAAATAAAAGCGATGAAGGAGACAGATGGCATAGGACAGAAAGGCTTGGAAGTTTTTGTTGTTGTTGAAGATCCTATACTCCTAATGGAGCTGAGGTGTTAATGACTGTGTCTATGTGCGTTAATGATTGTGTCTATGTGCGTTAATGATTGTGTCTATGTGAGTTACTGATAGTTTTAGATGGGAGGTAAACTCACCCATAAATAATACAATAGCAGGCACAACAAGAAACAAATATTATCATGTTAGCAACAGAAAGTTATTCATAAATGGATGCTTGCGTACAATAGAAGGATTGAATGACAAAGTCACAAATGTGGAATTGATGACAAGAACCAGACAAGTGCCAGTGGAACAATAGATGATAAGAAGACGCTGGCGGTAGATATGACACACACTGAGGAAACCTGTTAATAACCTTTCAAGGCAGTCCTTATTCTGGAACCTGTGGGGTATATGAGGCAGCGGTAAACCAAAAACACATGGAGAAGAGAACTGGAAACAAAAGGGGAAATGATGAGGAAGACGTGAAAAGAAGTTGAGATGATGGCACGTGACAGGAAGACTTTGCATGTGTTTGTTGAAGGCACATGCTACTTGTGGAGCTAAAGGATATTGATTGATTGAATTGATTGATTGATTGAATTGATTGATTGATTGATTGATGGAAAAGAAAGTTAAGAATTTTTTACGAAGAACCGACTTGTCTAATGAACATATCAAAACATCACAAATGAAGAGAGAATTTATAAAGATCAAATAGTGATAATTCGCTTTCGCTATATATGTTATGAGAAGATACAAGAACGCAATGAGAACATGTGGAAAAATCTGTGGGGAAAAATGTTAGAGACAAACAAAAATGAACGATACTGGGCGATCTAACAGCATAACATGGTAGGAAGTCAACAGCAGAACTGGAAGATAACAATAGAACCAAAAGTTGGGAAGAGACACAATCGCTAATTCTAGTCGGTAAGGCACTTGAAAAAAGCGAACGAACTAATATGTGAGATTGTTACATAATTTTACATAATATAAGCACCAACCAAATATGTTGTAAAGGGCGGCTAATAGGGGTTTACAAAACACACATATATAGAAAATCTTCCTAGATTATAAATTTACAAAACACACAGACATATAATAGTTTCGTACATCATACATTTACAAAACATAGAGACGCTGTTTACATTTACAAACATAAACGTTTTGTAGATCATACATTTACAAACCACATAGACAAATAATAGTTCGTACATCATACATTTACAAAGCACAGTGACGCTGATTACATTTACAAACATAAATGTTTCGTAGACCATACATTTACAAAATACACAGAGATATAATAGTTCCTACATCATAAACTTACGAAGCATAGTGACTGATTACATTTACAAACATAAACGTTTTTTAGATCATACATTTACAAAACACATAGACATATGATAGTTTCGTACATCACAAATTTACAAAACAAAGTGACACTGAATACATTTACAAAGATAAACGTTTCGTAGATCATAAATTTACAAAACATAGTGACACTGATTACATTTACAGACGTAACTGTTTCGTAGATCATAAATTTACAAAACATACTGACACTGATTACATTTACAAACGTAAATGTTTCGTAGATCATAAATTTACAAAACATACTGACACTGATTACATTTACAAACGTAAATGTTTCGTAGATCATAAATTTACAAAACAAAGTGACACTGATTACATTTACAAAGATAAACGTTTCGTAGATCATAAATTTACAAAACATAGTGACACTGATTACATTTACAAACTGTGGTGAAGTGGGATGTTATAAATACTTATAGGGAACTTAGTGTACTGACTGAGATCAGCTGTGAAGGTATCTATATCTATTAAGAGTAGTGTATTATAGATAACCTTACTTGCTACCACATATCTATATATCTCAGTCAGAATTATTCTGGAATAGTGTGATGCTACGTTATGTGTCTAGGGTATGAGTATGGTGAAGTGTAAGTCACAACAACAGACAGATAAACAATTTAATTTAATCCACTACTCTTGACAACACTGTGACACTCACATACATATAACACTCTACAAAGATATCTTAAAAGAGTCACTGATAAACTTTCAAATAACAATATGTATTCATTACTGGCATGAATGAATATGTGTCCTGATTCAACTACAAGGGAACCAGGAATCACAATCAATTTAAATTACAAGTTATGTACAGAATGTATTTAATATGAATATTGTAGTGACATATATTATTACAAATGTTCTATGTGTGTCAGTTGTGTAGTAGTAAAATGAGGTAATACTGGTTTTGTTTTGTTCAAGCTCTGTTGGTATTTGTCATCATGACTTCAATAGTTTGTCTTTAGGGACTAGTATTGGAGATGTTCACAGTTCCTGATTTTAAGACAAGTAAATTCCCCTCTTAATGTTAATTTTACAAAGTCAGTTCAAGATGAGGGGACATAATGTTGAGCTCAGCTGGCCAAGTTAGCTTATCTGGCGTGATGGCGGCAGGAAAGGACTCCTCTGCTCGAATTCTCCTCTGGGCTCTGGAGACACCTCACTGATAGCTAAAAGGACCAAGGAGTATGCTGTCCGACACTGGATTCAGCAAAGCTCTGACCAGGTGCTGCTCAGTACCATCAAGACCACTGCCCCACAATTCATACGAATAAACACAGATACGTTGATTAGCAATGAATTCTGGCACAAACTGGCACAAATTCCCATCTGCTTATCTTCCAGGCTTTTATTTAGCAAAATATATGCTGGCTTCAACGCACTGATGCTTTATCAAGCTATTTTAAACAAGTGGTTTCGAACTAACGCTCCCAAGTGTGTATATCAGCGAGTCTGACCAATGAGCCCCGTTTCGACAAGTGTTTGAAAAAAATGTTACCTTTCCCCGTTTCCCCTAACAACCAAGATAGTATTTATAGCCCGACCAATCGTGGTTAGGCTTTCATTTGTTGCGCTCCAATCAATTTGGAGTTTACATGGTAGGCTATTTCTGTAACGTAAATTTTTTTCAAACACGTTAAAAAAAAATCTTATGAGCAGAAATGATTTTATGCTGTCAGGCTCCCCCAATATTTTATTTTGGGTATAATTTATTAATTCCTGGACTATTTGCGTAACGTTTTACATATTATTTGTCAGCAAGCCCTAAGGAACCCAAAAATACAAATTTAAAGGAGCTACGTGGCTGCATTCAAAATATGCAATTTCTTCTACCTCCTGTTTCGAAGATGTGCTGTCTGGGTACTGTTATGTTCTCAACCGTAAACCCATCTAATGTTATCTTTTCTAATAAGAGTTTTTTTTATGATTTATAAACCTAACTCTGGGAAAGGGTAGTGTATTTTATCACTGTCCGTCTGAAAAAAAATTAGTGCATGTAGACTTACACGCGTGATGCATGCGTTCCTGATTTTCAGCCCTCCCCTCTCGCTTTATCCTTTTGTCCATCTGTTCGTTCGTTTTGGTAACGCAGTATAATTAATGTTAGGATTAATTTAGGTCATTACGCAGTACGTCTCAATGTTTTTCTTAGAAATGCAGCACACGTTTCATTGAAGAAGGCGGGTAATAATACAGTAAGCTTTTATATCAACGTGAAAGCGTTACAATTTGCAGACGAAGCAGAAAACAAGGGGGATTTCAAGTACATTCTTTGTGACAGCACTGTTATTTTACCATTGCTCTTCTCTTTATTAATTTTATTTGTTAGGCTTCATATTTACCTAATAATTTATATATGTGGATTAGAATATTTCATGACACCTCCCCTCTTAAAACAGACATTATATGTCAGTCCTTTATTCTATATACACATAGAGAAATTTATTATTATTTCTGGGGTTTACGGTGATTCTCATCACACGGATGGCGGCTTAAAAAATCAGCTCCCAAATTGGTTTTTCCAGATATATACTCAATGCTAAAATTATATGGAGCCAGAAGCAAAGACCATCGGAGTAACCTAGAGTTCTCATGCTTAGCCTGTGCTAAAAACGATAAAGGTTTGTGATCTGTTTGCAACTTAAATGCCTTCCCATATAGATAAATATTGAATTTCTTTATTGCCCATATTACTGCAAGACATTCTTTTTCGCTAGTTGAGTAGTTGATTTCAGCTTTATTCAACTTTCTGCTAGCATATGCCACTGGGCTTAATTCCCCATCCAATGCATCTGATTTCTGTAGTAGAGTTGCACCTAGCCCAATATTACTTGCATCCGTCCTTACTATGAATTCTTGACTTAAGTCAGGTAATTTCAAAATGGGTTTACTTGTGAGCTTTTCCTTCAATTCTTGGTAAGTCATTTCACATTGTGGTGTCCATGTAATGCGATCTGGAAGTCCTTTACGTGTCAATTCAGTGAACGGTGCACATATGGAATTAAAGTTTTTGATATACTTCTGGTAGAAACCACATAATGAGACAAAGGATCTCACGTCCTTCTTGGTTTGTGGTCTCGGGGCTTTCTGTAGTTTCTCTAAGTTCTTTGGGTCAGGGGTCATGTTTCCCTGATAAACTGTGTGTCCCAAAAATTCCAATTCTTTACATCCAACGCAACATTTGGTTGGTCGGGCTGTTAAATTTGCCTCCCTAAGTCGAGTAAACAGCATGTTCAGAGAGTCAATGTGTTCCTCAAATGTTTCTGTTGCTATAAGGATATCATCCATAAAATTTGTTATACAGGGATTATTCAGAGGATCCAATAATTTTCTCATCATTCTAGAGAAGACACTAGGCGCATTCTTCAATCCAAATGGCAATCTATTAAACTCATAGTGTCCTTCTGAAGGTACTAAAAGCTAGGTATGGTCTAACCTCAGGCTTTACTGGAATCTGATAGTATCCTTTACTCAGATCCACTTTTGAGAAATATTTAGCTTTATTTAGTCTGGCAAACAGCTGATTTGTATCCGGCAATGGATCCACCTGTCCTTCTGTAATAGCATTCAGTCTCCTGTAATCTATACAGAGTCTATGTTCTCCAGAGGGCTTCCTTAAAAGTACAACACCGGAACTATACGAAGACTCACTGTGCGAAATAATTCCTTCCTTCAATAGATAATCTATCTCTTCCTTCAAAGCTTTCTCCTTAGCAAACGGAATAGAATATGGTTTCATACAGACAGGTGTGGAGTCTATTAGTTTCATATCATACTCCAATAGGTTTGTATGCCCTGGTCGGTCTGTTAACACCTCTGCATGATTATTTAGAACCTGTTGCACTCTCTCTTTCTGAGTTTTCGTTAAATGTGTACTGATTTTCACCTGTGCTGCTGTCTCACAGGGGTGTAATGGATATTCAAATGATGAAAGTGGTTCCTTTTTCATCTCCATGGCGATGGACAAGGTCAACAAGTGTGTCTCTTCCTGATGTTCTCTTTCCAAATATTTCTTCAGGAGATTCACATGATAGATTTTTTCTTTCCCCTTCTTATCTATCTTCTAATTTGTTCTAGACACCTTCTCTAGAACTGTATATGGACCCTGCCATCCAATTTGTAACTTATTCTGACTCCCAGGCAAAAGAAGCAGTACTTTCTCTCCCACAGCCAAATTTCTGTCTTTCGCCTTCCTGTTATAATAGGCAGCATGTTTCTTCCTGGCTTGTTTCAAATTTTCATTGGCAAGTTTCTAGCCAGTTTTTAACCGAGTGGTCAGCTCATTCACATATTGGTATGAAGATGTAATGTTTTCCTCTGCCTTTTCATCAGTCCACGTTCTTAACAAAGCTACATATGGACCTTTAATTGTGTGGACCTATTTGTCCATGCACCGGTGTGGTCTCTTCCACTCGAAGCTTTATAGTGATGATTTTTCCTCCCAGAATTATCATTCACAAAACGACCGCTACCAATTTTTCTTTTGGGGCTTTCTCCCCACTTAAAATTCTTGATGAGAGATTCCTCCCTACATCCTCTTCCTCCAGTTTGTTTAAGTCCGATTGAGGGATTTTCGGCTTATCCTGGGGTAAGACATCTTTTTGCACTCTCCGCATAGTGGCCATTGTAAAACAGTTAAGTGAAGCTTGTCCGTGAAAAGGGGCTTCCCATTCCATTTGGTCCACTTTATCAAATCTATTTTTCTTACCTTTTATTGTCAGGCCTGATTTTGCTCCGGGGCGTGTCCCAGGTCCTGATCCATGTTCCCACTTGTGGGTGTTCCCTCATGTGCTATGCTACACCTTTCTACAAAATTCTCAATGTCCCATCTTGCTTTGGGCCAATAATAATTGTGAGCCACCTTTTGAATGATGGTACCTATTTTCTCATGGTCACCATCTGGTTTCACATGTAGACTCCTTATTAATTCTGTCCTATATCTTTTTGGAAGAACCAGCTGTCCGTGACCATTGGATCTAGCTCCAGTCTTCCTATACATCAACTTGTTTTTCATGTAAAAATCTCCCTTGCCTGGAGTTGTATGACAAGTTGACAATTTTCTGAAACAAGGCTTGAGTGTTTTATCCCCAGCCTGTGCCTTCCTCATCTCTTCTGGAGTGGTATCTAACATAATATCCTCCTCCTGTCTTGAGGTCGACCTGACCTGAAGGGTTGCCATATACACAGGTTTCCTTCTGCAACGGTCAGTGTCATGATTGTCCATCTGACAATTCTTTCACCACCTTTTTCCTTGGTTGAAAGATTTTCTTTCATCATATTTCCTTTCATCGAATTGTGGGAATTTATTTTTATTTTCATACCGTGGCCTATCAAATTGGTGCTTACCTTTATTTTGATCCCTAGATCAAATTTATTAAAGTTCTGTGGTGCCCTAAAGTTATCCACCTGTTTCTTTTTATTACCTGTTACCTCTGCTTGAGCTGCTTGATACCTTTCAGCAACATTTAGCAACTCACCCAGCCTCTCTGCACCTTGTTCCATGAGAAACTTTCTCAGGTCTGGAGCCATGGACTCTCTTAGTTGCTCTATAAGGACCATTTCCTTAAGATCTTGGGTTTTCCCCAGAGAAGTCCATTTCTCCAAGTATGTCTCTATTCGTGCAGAGAACTGGTGATAGGTTTCACCTGACAGTAGTTTAGCATTCCTAAATTTTTTCCTGTAAAACTCTGCATTCTTTTCATACCTAAACAAAAGAGCCTGCTTTAGCATGTCATAATTTTCCTGATCACCTCTGCTCATTTTTGCAAAAACTTCATAAGCTGCCCCACGAAGTCCCTGAGATAACTTTAAGCTCCACCTTTCTCTCTCTAACCCATACGTGGTAGCTAATAGTTCATATCTATTTATATAGCTCTCAATATCATCGTCTTTCTCAACAAAATGATCTAAATGAAAGTTCATAGCTGAGGTCGAGGCTCCCTGAGTAACCGTAGCATCAGAGGCAAAGGGACTGGCACCATTTTCAGGAGCATGGCCTTGAAACTCAAACTCCCTTAGTCGTAACTCATGTTCCCTTTGTAATCTCTTCTCCTCCTTTTCTGCTTCCCTCTCTGCAGCTAATCTCTTCTCTTCTCTTTCTGCAGCTAATTTCTTCTCTTCTCTTTCTGCAGCTAATCTTTTGTCTTCTCTTTCTGCTTCCAATTTCTTAGCCTCTTTGTCAGCCTCAATCTGCAACCTCTTAGTCTCAGCCTCAGCTTGCAACCTCTTATTTTCCCTTTCAGCCTCTAACCTTCTTTCGGCTTCTTTTTCTAATCTTCTTTCTTCGCGTTCAATAAATTTGTCACATTCCGTTGTGACATAGGCAACCATAACTTGCCCATCTAATCCTAACTCTTTTGCAGTCTGAACCGCAGCAGATCGAAATTTGGCCAGGTCCGCCATTGTCTATCAGGTAAATTTTTATAATGTCTACCCAACAATTCAGTTTCTAACTATATATCTAATGGACAACACAGGCACCGTGAGCTCAACCTTATTTAATTCCACCCAAGGATACCTTTTAATTCTTATATTCCCTGAAGTGAATTACCCCAATATTTTTAATAGTTAAAGATTCAAAATCCCAAGAGCGAGACCCCAATATATGTGGTGAAGTGGGATGTTATAAATACTTATAGGGAACTTAGTGTACTGACTGAGATCAGCTGTGAAGGTATCTATATCTATTAAGAGTAGTGTATTATAGATAACCTTACTTGCTACCACATATCTATATATCTCAGTCAGAATTATTCTGGAATAGTGTGATGCTACGTTATGTGTCTAGGGTATGAGTATGGTGAAGTGTAAGTCACAACAACAGACAGATAAACAATTTAATTTAATCCACTACTCTTGACAACACTGTGACACTCACATACATATAACACTCTACAAAGATATCTTAAAAGAGTCACTGATAAACTTTCAAATAACAATATGTATTCATTACTGGCATGAATGAATATGTGTCCTGATTCAACTACAAGGGAACCAGGAATCACAATCAATTTAAATTACAAGTTATGTACAGAATGTATTTAATATGAATATTGTAGTGACATATATTATTACAAATGTTCTATGTGTGTCAGTTGTGTAGTAGTAAAATGAGGTAATACTGGTTTTGTTTTGTTCAAGCTCTGTTGGTATTTGTCATCATGACTTCAATAGTTTGTCTTTAGGGACTAGTATTGGAGATGTTCACAGTTCCTGATTTTAAGACAAGTAAATTCCCCTCTTAATGTTAATTTTACAAAGTCAGTTCAAGATGAGGGGACATAATGTTGAGCTCAGCTGGCCAAGTTAGCTTATCTGGCGTGATGGCGGCAGGAAAGGACTCCTCTGCTCGAATTCTCCTCTGGGCTCTGGAGACACCTCACTGATAGCTAAAAGGACCAAGGAGTATGCTGTCCGACACTGGATTCAGCAAAGCTCTGACCAGGTGCTGCTCAGTACCATCAAGACCACTGTCCCACAATTCATACGAATAAACACAGATACGTTGATTAGCAATGAATTCTGGCACAAACTGGCACAAATTCCCATCTGCTTATCTTCCAGGCTTTTATTTAGCAAAATATATGCTGGCTTCAACACACTGATGCTTTATCAAGCTATTTTAAACAAGTGGTTTCGAACTAACGCTCCCAAGTGTGTATATCAGCGAGTCTGACCAATGAGCCCCGTTTCGACAAGTGTTTGAAAAAATGTTACCTTTCCCCGTTTCCCCTAACAACCAAGATAGTATTTATAGCCCGACCAATCGTGGTTAGGCTTTCATTTGTTGCGCTCCAATCAATGGGGAGTTTACATGGTAGGCTATTTATGTAACGTAAGGTTTTTTCAAACACGTTATAAAAAAAATTTTATGAGCAGAAATGATTCCATGCTGTCAGGCATCCTCACTATTTTATTTTGGGTATAATTTATTAATTCCTGGACTATTTGCGTAACGTTTTACATATTATTTGTCAGCAAGCCCTAAGGAACCCAAAAATACAAATTTAAAGGAGCTACGTGGCTGCATTCAAAATATGCAATTTCTTCTACCTCCTGTTTCGAAGATGTGCTGTCTGGGTACTGTTATGTTCTCAACCGTAAACCCATCTAATGTTATCTTTTCTAATAAGAGTTTTTTTATGATTTATAAACCTAACTCTGGGAAAGGGTAGTGTATTTTATCACTGTCCGTCTGAAAAAAAATTAGTGCATGTAGACTTACACGCGTGATGCATGCGTTCCTGATTTTCAGCCCTCCCCTCTCTCTTTATCCTTTTGTCCATCTGTTCGTTCGTTTTGGTAACGCAGTATAATTAATGTTAGGATTAATTTAGGTCATTACGCAGTACGTCTCAATGTTTTTCTTAGAAATGCAGCACACGTTTCATTGAAGAAGGCGGGTAATAATACAGTAAGCTTTTATATCAACGTGAAAGCGTTACAATTTGCAGACGAAGCAGAAAACAAGGGGGATTTCAAGTACATTCTTTGTGACAGCACTGTTATTTTACCATTGCTCTTCTCTTTATTAATTTTATTTGTTAGGCTTCATATTTACCTAATAATTTATATATGTGGATTAGAATATTTCATGACACAAACGTAAATGTTTCGTAGATCATAAATTTACAAAACATACTGGCAGTGATTACATTTACAAACGTAAATGTTTCGTAGATCATAAATTTACAAAACAAAGTGACACTGATTACATTTACAAATATAAACGTTTCGTAGATCATAAATTTACAAAACATAGTGACACTGATTACATTTACAAACGTAAATGTTTCGTAGATCATAAATTTACAAAACATACTGACACTGATTATATTTACAAACATTAAAGCTTCGTACCCGTTTTCTATGTCCTCATACTCGTACTCTATCTCGTGTGGATGCGTGCTGTTGTCGATTGTCATGTTGTGAACAACACCGTCGTCCGCAAGAGCTCCGGCAGTGCTAACGTCAAGGACCCACGTATGGTCACCAGTAAGTCCGTAAGTGTGTCCCACGTGCCCTTCCTTTGGAATCACAATGTATGTATTAAACTCCTTACTTAGCTCTTGCATTGTCACAAAAGATGTAATGTGTAGGCGCTAGAGTTACTTTTATGTTAGCATGTCTTGAGTATGTCAGAGTTCTGAATAAATCAAAGGAGTAAACACACAGCAACTACAGAGAATTCTGCAACGTTGTAGAGCAGCTTACGCAACTGACATGTTACAAAGAGATGCACATGGATGTTATACAATTTTGAAATCTTTAGAAGAAAACAAAAACAAAACCACCGGCTAAAATTACTGACTTTACAAAATACAGCAATCCACCACTTGGCGCTGTTAATTCGTTCTTGAAAGATCGAGCCTTAATCGAAAAAGCGCTAAACGAAAACTGATTTCGCATCAGAATTAATTTTAATAAAAAATGTAAAGGTAGTTACAAAGCAGAAACTGCCGTAAGGGAGTGAAGTGTTAAAGACTTCACTAGGCCTAGCATCGAGAGTTGGGGTGACCATTTGCATTGCTCGCTGCTTTTTCCTTCCCTAACTCAAAGAGAAGAGTCAGGTACCCTTTGACAGCTTGGTAGACTGGAGCGTGTTTGTACCGTGATTCGAACCTGGCACCCTAGACGCGAGAAACCAGCGCTCTAACAACTCTTTCAATCGGACGTTCATAAGAATTAGTAGAAACCAAATTAATTCGTTACAGATATTCAGAAGGCTGTGTTAGAGCGATAAAAAACAAAAACTACAGAGCTAATAACATTTGTTAACCACCTATAATCATCATACATATTAAACATATTAACAACCACAGCAAACGTAAGGGTAATCGGCAGAAGGGACAAAGGACGACTACCACATAAACGGGACGGAACCTTTAAGACACGGATGTGAAGTAATATAACGAAATATACCCTCAAGGTGAGACACAGAAAATGTTCCGATCCATAATAGTTGACCTTCTATGCTGACACCGTACATACTCTGAGGTTACTAGAATGTTGGAGTGTCAGAGAAACGGGATGCACAATATTCCCTGACTGATTGTCCAAAATCTCCATATATAATTAACATCGCCCAATGGGCTGATGACCCGTTGGCTTGTCACACCGATTACGGAAACAACGGCAGATGGATCTATTTGTTGTTGCCCTAAAGACGCCGCTAGGCGTGATGGGAAACTACAACAGAGAAAATCAATCTGCTGTTGCCCTTAAGACGCCACAAGGCGTGATGGCCTCTGACTGCTTGGTCGGTCTTTGGCTAAGGACGGAAGAAGAAGAAGAAGAAGAATAATTAACATCCCATCAATTTTGACAGGTTACTTACTTGTCTCCATATTGCTAATTGTCTAAGTGAAACGCTAAAAACCATCAGCGGAGAGAAGCTAACCGATAAGGGTAAGCAGATGGAGAGGTGGGTCGAGCACTACTCTGAGCTTTACGCTAGAGACAATACCGTTACGCCTGCAGCCCTTGATGGTGTCAACAGTCTGCCAACTATGGAGGAGCTGGATGCCGAACCAACATTAGAGGAACTCAGCAAGGCCATTGATAGCTTGGCCTCTGGCAAAGCACCAGGCAGTGATGGGATTCCTCCTGATTTAATCAAATGCTGTAAGAGCACGCTATTACATCCCCTGCATAGGATGCTGTGCCAGTGCTGGGAAGAGACAACTATTCCTCAAGACATGCGAGATGCCAAGATTGTAACACTGTATAAAAATAAAGGAGACAGAAGTGATTGCAATAACTACAGAGGCATCTCTCTTCTTAGTATTGTTGGTAAGGTTTTTGCCAAAGTCATCTTAATGCGACTACACAAGTTAGCTGAGCGCATATATCCAGAGTCACAGTGTGGATTCCGAGCTGGCAGATCAACAACAGACATGATCTTCTCTCTCCGCCAGCTTCAGGAAAAATCAAGAGAGCAGAAAAGACCATTATATATCGCCTTTATAGACCTCACAAAAGCATTCGACCTGGTTAGTAGGGATGGACTCTTTAAAATCCTACTGAAAATAGGCTGCCCTTCTAAAATGCTGGAAATGATAAAGTCATTCCATGACGGCATGAAGGGAACAGTCCAATATGCTGGAAGCACGTCACAGCCCTTTGATATACGAAGTGGCGTTAAACAAGGCTGTGTTCTGGCTCCGACCCTCTTCGGAATCTTCTTTGCCTTACTCTTGAAACATGCATTCAGAGATGCAACTGAAGGAATATGCCTTCACACTAGGTCAGATGGCCGTCTGTTTAATCTTTCAAGGCTGAAGGCAAAAAACAAAAATCAGAAGGGTCACTATAAGAGACTTGTTGTTCGCTGACGATGCTGCAGTCGTCACTCAAAGCCAACAGGAGCTTCAGAGCTTGATGAATCGCTTCACTAAAGCATGCAAGGACTTTGGCCTCACAATAAGTCTAAAGAAAACGAATGTGCTGAGTCAGGATGTGGGTGCTGCACCAGTTATCACTATCGATAACTATAAATTGGCAGTGGTGCACCACTTCACATACCTAGGGTCTACCATCAATGACAAACTCTCACTGGATACAGAAATCGACAGCCGCATTGGCAAAGCTGCAGCTACCTTTGCCCGCCTCACATCGCGTGTTTGGGGAAACTCTAAACTCACAATGAGACCAAAGCTGCGGTATATAATGCCTGCGTCACCAGCACACTCCTATATGGCAGCGAGACCTGGACGACCTATGCTAAGCAAGAAAGAAGGCTCAATACCTTCCATTTGCGGTGTCTACGCCGCATCCTCGGCATCTCGTGGAAAGATAAAGTGACAAATGTCGAGGTGTTGTCACGTGCTGGCCTTCAAAGTATGTATACGCTTCTTAGACAGCGCAGACTTCGCTGGCTTGGCCATGTTCGCCGCATGGATGATGGTCGCATCCCAAAAGATATCTTCTACGGACAATTAGCAGATGGCAAGAGAACAGTTGGGCGACCACAGCTGAGGTTCAAAGATGTGTGCAAGAGAGATATGAGGGCACTGGACATGGATCCAGCAACATGGGAAGATGAAGATGCCGATCGCACTAAGTGGCGATGCTATTTACGGCGCCACCTCAGATTGGGCGAAGAGAGGCTCACACAAGAAGCAGAGGTGAGGAGAAAACGTCGAAAGGAGCACCAGGAAAATAAGCAGCTGAGGGCTGTCACCTCAGGGGCGCATTCCCATAGTCAGTTATGACTGAAGGGACTATTATTATTATAAGTGAAACTTCTTGTAACGAACAATAAAAAAATAAATCTCACCACCCTTTCGGAAAAATACGGAAAATGCACACACTGCACCGTGAAAGTCGAATAAAACATCCAGTAAAAGAGCACGCAGGTCTTTCAGTTTTTTCATGGTACATAAGTCACGATAACTTTGACTATAAAAATCAATTGAAGTTGAAATGAAAGGAAAATAATTAAATGACTACGGTAGAATTAGTGCCTCTTAATCGGGATATGCAGAGAAAGATCACAACGTAATTATTCTCCTCCCCCCCCCCCCCCCCCCCGCGTCATATTTTGGCGGGTTACGTGCTCGTGAGGTACTAATAAAAAAACATTCACTACCTCGCGGTCTCGTAAATTACCGGCAGCCACTATAAGATGAACTTTTAAAACGTAAGAGTTGTGCGCATTTTTAGATCTTCTATCTTCTTCTTCTCTTCTTCCGTCCTTAGCCACCGACCGTCAAAGCAGTCAGTGGCCATTACGCCTAGTGGCGTCTTAGGGCAACAGCAGATAGGTTTTCTTTGCCATTGTTTCCCATCACGCCTAGTGGCGTCTTTAGGGCAATGGCAAATCAACCCATTTGCCGTTGTTTCCGTAATCGAAGTGACTGGCAAACGGGTGATCAGCCCGTTGCAGATCTTCTATCTTTGTTCTAAAGTCTGATAGTCAGTAGATATATAAGATAGACAACGACAGACATTCCGGCAGACATTCCGGCAGACAATCATTCATCCATCACACTTCAGATCCTCACGGATTTGTTGCCTTCAACAAACGTCTACCAAATCTTCCAGTCCCGTGCCATCAGGTCAAGATGTTTCCGTACCTTCCTCTTCCCTTGCATGCATATCTCCAATTCTCTTCTCCGTGTGCTATTCAGTCTCACTCTACCTCACTTACCGTGGGATTTCAAGAACAAGCACTGCCTTGTTATACTATCAACAGGTTTCCTTAGTGTGTGCCCTCTCCATCACCAGCGTGTTCTTCACATCTCTTCTTCCACTTGCATTTGTCTATTTTTCAGGCAGACACACTAATTAATAAAGCGATTGATTCGTTAATTGATTGATTGGCTAATTGACTGACTAATTAATGGTTAGTCGGAAACGAATTTACAAGGGAGGTTAAAACCCGGGAGCTTTTATCATTATTTTGATTATTCTTACACGCCCTTTTTTTTCTTTAAAAATTAGTTTTTGTTTTTTGTCTTATAGAATAACTGGTTATTTGTGCCAACTTTTATCTCTTACCGTTTTGGGCATTATAAAAATGTTTTTGCGACCCGACATTGTTACGTAGAGAATGTCTGTTTATGTTGTCAAAACTGGGGGGGGGGGGGGGGGGGGGGAATTTAACCGAACTGATCAAAGCGTTTCACTGAAATTTCCCTTGTATGTTCATGAGCCTGCATAAATGACGTACATACAATTGTATCTTTTACCTTAGTTACACTGTAGGCATGCATAGAAGTCACGACCGGCCTTCGGGCAGGGCGACCAGGGCGGTTGCCCTAGACGCCAAGGGCAAGGAAGTGCAGAGCGGGGGGAGAATAAACAATTATTTTTTTCTTCAAGGAGCTGTACATTCCGTCTGCTGTGATACAATTAGCACAGACTAAGCCTTACTTACTTAGTCGTTCCCCTTCTACCGTGAAGTGTAGAGGGTTGGAAGAGAAAGCGCCAGACTATCCTATCGGCTGTCTTCCTCCTGGCCTGGTTCCATTCTAGTCCTAGGTCCTTCAAAGATTGTCTAATGTTGTCCTCCCAGCGGACTCTGGGTCGTCCTGGGGGTCTGGATCCCTGGCTCTTTGTTTCCCATGCTTGTCGTGGTAGCCGATCTTCTCCCATTCTGCAGACATGACCAAACCATCTTAGTTGGGACTGTTCTATTTGGGTCTGCAGCGGATGGGATTTTAGGCCTTGACGTATCGTCTGGTTGCGGACCATGTCTCTTCTTGTTACTTCAACCACCTTCCTCAGATACCTCATTTCTGAGGTTTGGATCTGGCTTTTGTGGGTTGTAGTCATTGCCCATGACTCGCATCCATATGTCTAGACTGGGACATAGGTGGAGCGGTATACAGCCATCTTCGTTTTCTTACCAACATCTCTCTTGCTGAAGAATCCTCGATTTATGGCCTGAAAAAGTCTCCCAGCTGCTGCTTTTCGAGTGGCCAACTCTTCTTTGATGCCTCCCTTTCGGTCTATAGTAGCTCCGAGGTATTTAAAGTGGTCGACCTGCTCCAGGACCTGTTCTCCCAGCTTAATGATGTCTTCTTTCTTCTCGTGATATCACCATGGATTTTGTTTTAGAGCTGCTTATGACCATCCCTCTCTTCTCCAGCTCTTCTTTCCAGACTTGCAGGTTGGATTGGAGATGTGACTCTGATTTAGCAATCAGGGCAACATCATCAGCAAATGCCAGATCTGAAATACAGACCTGTCTCATCTTCCAGTACCCCACTGAATACTTTCTTGTTCTCTCCTTACATGCCTTGATGACCAAGCCACTGAGTAAAAATTTAATAAGAAAACAATAACATTAAAAAAAACAAATAAATAAATAAACAGTAGCATCAAAGTGTGACATGTTTTTTTTTTAAACCTTCTTGTTTAAGTTGTTATTGTGTTTTGATTAATAACTATTAAAACATATCTGCAATGTCATTCACAAATGTTACTTAATTTTAAAGTAGATTTTAACTTTCGCGGCTAGAATTGTGGGGAGCGGATGCATATCAAACCTCTCTACTCAGGCAGAGAATACTTTAAGATAGGCTCAACATGTAGTAATGCTTACCTGTCACGGAGTGTTTTGAGGGGGTTTTTGCATGTGTGAATATTCTCATGCTCCAGCGGGAGTTTTTTTAGTCATTTGAGTTGTTGTGAGTTTGGAACGCTTGCCTTGTAATAATTTAGCTACAAGCAATGTTGTGAGCAGAGATCAAGACAAGCTGCTAGCTATAGTTAGGCGTGAATGAAACTCAGTGGAGTGTGGAAGGTTTTCACGTGTTTGGTGAATACGAATGAAAGGGGTCAGTCAGAGAGAGATGTGAGTTGGGTCAGTAGTGCGTTGAGACAGGAGAAAGTGGAGTCAATAGAGAGTAGACCGGAGACAGCGTAGAGAAGAGAAAGGTGGATGTCTATAGTAGTGCGCGAGTAGAGGGCCAGAGTTGTGCAGTGGATTTGTGAAGTATCCTATTTTGCGGCTGTAGATATTCCGATAATCTGAGTGATTGTCTTCTTCTTCTTTGATCCTTAGCCGTCGACCGTCAAAGCAGTCAGTGGCCATCACGCCTAGTGGCGTCTTGTAGGGCAACAACACATTGATTCCACTTTGCTCGGTCGGCGGCCATCCTTCGTACAGTGCCCCAACTCTGGTTCATTCTTTGCATCTCAGCCTCCACAGTCCTCCGCCAGGTTGTTTTTGGTCGGCCTCTCTTTCGTTTTCCTTCAGGGGTCCAAAGCATAGCTGTTCTTGTGATGGCATCGGGGTCTCTTCTGAGGACATGACCAACCCAGCTCCAGCGTCTGCCAGCTATGATGGTGTGCATGTCCTCTTGCTTGCTCCGAGCAAACAGATCTTGGTTGGTGATGGTATTCGGCCAAAAGATTTACTTAGGCATGTTGATGTGAGCAAAGAGGTCGAATTTGTACTTAGGCATATAGAAGCACAGAAAGCACACAGTGAACAATAGTTTGATTGTAATGGCCCTGCGCCCATTGTGACTTATTTGTAATACAATATATTCACGGAGATTGATATGGTTGTTGGAGTTGGTGTATTACTCCTTAGACAGTGAGCTAGACGAGCGGTGTATAAGTGTTGTCTGATCTTCTACATCCACCCACATACACCCTAATCGTCACATCTGGGGGCTCGTCCGGGATTACAATTATAATGATCTACTACCTCATGAGTGTTGTATAATGAGAGGTAATTTTTCTCATCGCAGATACTTCAGATTGTTGGTTTGATTATAATATTTCTAAAGGAGTTATCTTCATAGCTGTTCTTGTATGTGTGTTATAAACCTATAACGTGAATCGAGATATTTGCATGGCGGGATCACAATCTTTTCCATTGTGACCAGCTGTCCGCTTATTCTGTTGTCTCGAACGAACGAGCTTTATTTTCAAACGGTTTAGAATTGGGCACGTAGGCCCGTCTAACATTCTGCCCTTCCTTTCTCTCGTCTTCCATACTGAATCCATTAATTCTCACATGTATCTTAAATATTACTTAAATAATAAAATAAGAAAATAAATACAATAAAATAAATTCCCAACATTGTAACAGTACAATAACAGTTACACACATTTACAGTACCTTATCATAATTAATACTAAACAGGGACAAATTATCTTTAAAACCTACATATGATGTTATTTAATTATTTAAGAACATAACTAAATTAGGGTGGCTTATAATCTGCACTCTTGATGTATTTGAAAAGTCTGTGATTGAATGAATATAGACTAAACGTGTTTTTTAGGTCGTGAGTGGAAAGAACAAGCAGGATTCAGGTTCCCAGCAAAAACTAATGAGGATATTTATACAGAGAATTATTCAAGGGCAGTAGAAAGAACAGGAGATAGAGATGTGTAGATCATATATTCACTCTCAGGAACATTATAGAGCAGTGCTCAGAATGGCAAAGACAGCTTTACATTAATTTCGTTGATTTTGAAAAGGCTTTTGACAGCATACATAGGGACAGTTTATGGAAAATACTGAGGGCTTATGGAATTCCAAGCTGCATAGTGTCAATCATAAAAAGCCTCTATGCAAACTTTACGTGCAGTGTTGGGCAGAGCAACCTAACCTTTGAGGTGAAGATAGGAGTACGACAGGGATGCCCCTTATTAACCACTCTATTTTTAACAGTCATAGACTGGGTGATGCGCCACACAACAGAGGGCAGTCCAAGAGGAATAAGATGGACAACATTTTCTACATTGGAAGATCTGGAATATGCAGATGACATTGCACTACTAGCACATTCACATCAACACATCCAGGAAAAAACGGATAGACTTAATAAGTTTAGCCAGCAGGTGGGCTTGAACATCAATTTAAAGAAGTCTGAGGTCATGACGCTCAATGTGAGCAGCCCTGAGCCCATATCAGTAAGGAATCAGCAATTGGTACAGACAGATACCTTCACATACCTAGGAAGCATAGTAACACCAGACGGCGGGGCAGGCAAAGACATCAACATCAGAATGAATAAGGCAAGAACAGCCTTCTTTAGCCTAAACAACATCTGGAAATCCTCCCAATACAGCACAAGCACAAAATTAAGATTATATCAGAGCTGTGTGCTTTCTGTGCTTCTCTATGGTGCGGAATGCTGGAGAGTTACAGAGAAGGAAATGTCGAAATTGTCCTCTTTTCACACAACATGCCTAAGAAAAATTCACCGAATCTTTTGGCCGAATACCATCACTAACCAAGATCTGCTTACTCGTAGCAAGCAAGAGGACATGCACACCATCATAGCTGGCAGACGCTGGAACTGGGTTGGTCATGTCCTCAGAAGAGACCCCGATGCCATCACAAGAACAGCTATGCTTTGGACTCCTGAAGGAAAACGAAAGAGAGGCCGACCAAAAACAACCTGGCGGAGGACTGTGGAGGCTGAGATGCAAAGAATGAACCAGAGTTGGGGCACTGTACGAAGGATGGCCACCGACCGAGCAAAGTGGAACCAATTTGTTGTTGCCCTACAAGACGCCACTAGGCGTGATGGCCACTGACTTCTTTGACGGTCGGCGGCTAAGGATCAAAGAAGGAGAAGAAGGCTTGGGCATGTGTAATTTGTTTAAGCGTTGGCTGCGTCTTCCATCGTATTTGAAAATAGGCCACAGATACGTTGGAGCACTCTGTAATAGGATTTTGTGAATAAATTTGGCTTTGTTGAAGAGAAAGCGCTTTCTTAGTGGTAATATGTTAAGATATGTATATGGGTCTACACACTGTGTGAGGTTTTTGTCCTATCTAGACTTCACTTTCTTTCCTTTCCTGACGAAGGCCTTGTGGCCGTAACGTAGACTATTTTCTTTGTCTTTTGTCATCGTAAGACGAATCACCTTTTTTCAATTTTTTTTCAAACCCACCCAAGGTTTTTGTCTGAAACTAGGCGCACTGCAAGTTTTTGTAATGAATAAAGTCTTTTAGTGTTGGACATGGAGCAGCCATCCCAAATTGTGGAACAATAGTCTAGATGTATTTGTATATGAGATGTATTGAACATTTTTCGTGTCTCCTCATCTAGGAGATATTTGATTTTAGCTAACTGTCAAAACTTTTATGCCGTTTGTTTGGTCAGTGCTTGTACATGCGAATTCCAACTTAAGTGTTGGTCAATTATTAGTCCCAGTGTTTTATTTTCATTTACATTTTCAATGAGTGAGGTACCAATATAAAGTTGAAGTGTTGTTTTCTGTGAGTTTTGTAATTTTTTGTCTAGTTGATATATTATCATACATTTTGTTTTAATGATATTTATTTGCATGCGATTTTCATTGCTCCCCTTAATAAGATTGTCTGTATCGCTTTGTAATAATATTTCTAGTGTGTTGCAACTTTAGTACGCCTAACGCTTTCCTGTTTTGATATGTGAGCCGTTGATCTTGTCATATTCTTCCACCTCACCCACCCTCTCAGTTTTTGTGTGCTACGTTTGTATCTATCAGTTTGCCACCAAGACAATGGACAGAAGACGATGAAGATTTCATTGCAGTCGACTTTCGATGTGAAAATGGCAGCTAGTCAGATCAAATGTGGGTTCTGTGTTTGAATTATGTTAAAATACTGTTCGTTCGGTCTGTTTCGTGTACTCTGCTCGGAACTCTCTCAAATGATCTCTGACATGGCAAGATTATGCACGGACGTTAACACTATTTTTTCCCTCAGGCATTAATTATTTTGTTATGTCAAAAATGTTGTATTAACTATCTAGTTATATTACTTTTATTTATTAGTTGGTGTCATGCTTTAGTCTTTAATCCTCGTCTTAGTTACACTTCTCAAATGATCTTCCCTAAGCAGAAGTGAAGACTTCGCACAGGCCACTGTCGCGAGGTGATTTTGTTTTTGACAAGTAACAAAGATGAATGTGGTATAAAATATCTTAATCCCCCCTGTGGTAATGGCTCGTAAGTATGAAGGCCTACTTCAGACACCACGAGCGAATGAGAGAAGGTGAATCCTAATTGAGGAAGAAGGTTTCAGCATGTATTCTGATCTCCAGCGACAGATTCCTTCTGGGATCCCGAAAGATACAGGAGCCCCCACTCCAGGTTTAGCTGGAAGAAAACAATGGTGTACTTAAACACCCACAGCACTAAAGACATAAAACAAGTGATAAACTAAGATGTAATTTTATTTACCCATATGAGTGAAATGGCGTGATGCCGACCACATCACCCCTCGTGTGCCGACGGTCAAGATAATATGGGCCTAACACCATATTCCCAATATGCCTCAATGGGCGTGTAACGGGTTCCTTTACCTTTTTTTTACCTATATGAGTGAAATGGGTTCATTTTCGATACAAGACAACAGGAGGCTGAGACACTTGGGAGTCATGACCCAAGGGCCCCCCCCCCCCCCCTTTAAGAGTGTAAAGGAGTATACAGGGCCGAAACACTGGTTCGACGGGAGGACTTCTTCTGATGATCAGATTGCCTTGTATCGCTCTGTAAAGAGTTTCCTATCATATATATATATATATATATATATATATATATATATATATATATATATATATCACTACTGAAGATAAATATCGTGCAAGATGATACAATCAACCGATATAAAAAATTATATAGACTTAATCAATTAACAACTTAGTTACTCTTAGCTTGAGATTGGACTGTTGACAAATATGGTGAAAAGTCTTCAGTCCCACAAATAGGCAAACTATACTGGATAATAATGAAATGACAAGTATACTGCTTGCTGACGAATAAAATGAAATAAAATATGCTTGTACGACACAGTCTTTTAACCTATGACTTTTAGATAACTATACCTGAAAACTCTAGTTATGGTGTCTGGCGTTTTTATACCTCAAGTCAATATGACCATTGATGATTGACTGGGCCAAGGACACTGTGGTTTTGACGAATGTTTATGTTGCGCTTTAGAACTATCTGGCGATTTGCGCTGAGTACTGTTGTGAGCCTATAGCTGACATAGTGAAATACTTAGATATCTTTAGAACAACCTAGATATTTGGGACACCCCGTGACATACGTGGATGCAAAGTGATCTGGTAACAAGCTATCTATCGAAAGGAGTAGGGAAACCCTATCTCTCTCTCTCTATTTCTCTCTCTCTCTCTCTCTCTCTCTCTCTCTCTCTCTCTCTCTCTCTCTCTCTCTCTCTCTCTCTCTCTCTCTCTCTATATTGACGACAGTAGTTCTTGCTTGTGTCGAAGCTGTCAGTCCAATACCTGTCAGATTTTTCACAAACAGCATTCGGTATCGCTAGCGCAAGTGCTCCCTGTATATCCCTGATTATTGTGAAAAAAAATGATTACTCAAAGTATAAATATCTTCATAGCGCGGCTCCCTGTATATCCCTGATTATTGTGAAAAAAAAAATGATTACTCAAAGTATAAATATCTTCATACTTTGAATAAATAAAAAAAGGCATTTATTTTAAAAAAATGATTTAGCATTTATCCTATTGAAGTTTATAATTTATCTAGTTATTTTTTATTATACGGACCTGTTCAGGCAGGTGGAAAACCCTCGCTGAAGATAAGTTTGCTACAGCGTTTCCTTCTAGGCTCTTCTCTGCGCAGAATTTCAAGTCTTTCTCTCGTTTGTTCAGGGCGTATGTGAAAATGACTCAAAATTTACTAATTTATATACTCCGAAAACGAGCTAGAAAAAGATTTTGAAAATAAGTTTGACAGGTAAATTAATATCACGCAAATATCCAGTTTCAAATTTAAAATATTGTACGTTTTAGAATGCTTAGTAATAGTTTTAGTTTTAACATTACGCCTAAATTTTTTCACCAAATAATGTAACAATTTTCCCCGCTTCACAGTTAAAAAAAAAAGAGGGGATCCGGGGTTAGTAATTCCTCCACACTCGTCTGATGCATTTTTCGTAACACATTTTGTAAAAAATACAAACTATTCAAATATTATGAGCGAAAAGACCTTGATCTTTATGTCACAGCCACAACAGATAAAGATATTTAGTCTACTGATGAGTGTAACTATGGCACCGATAAAACGACTGCTGAACATTTACTTCAGAGGTCCCAACATATGAGGAACAGAGAACGCGCATATGGCCGTCAACAGTACCATTCTTGTAAAAAATCTTTAGGAGATGCCAACATCATTAAGCTGATCACTGCTTTCTTTGAACATATTCACATCGACATTTGGGAGTTTACGAAGAAGAAGAAGAAATGATCTTTCTCTCCTTCATTACATTTGAGCACCCCACGGAGCATAGACCATCAGCAACCATCACTATACTAGATGCAGCTATTTGAGGTGGGGTGACCACAGTGTCTATATACAGCTGAGCTGACTGGAGCATGTCGCTACCAGATTTCGAACCCACAACCAGGTAAATTTACCACGAGAGGCAAGTGCTGTAACCACTCTGCCAATCGAAAGCTGTCATAAAAGACATCTTGAAAAATTGACTAACAACAAGAATCCTCGCCGAAGACAAACTTTATCAGTTTAGTAATAAGGACATACAATTTTCACTGAAACTTTTCTTGTTTCTAATGAGTAATTGTGTGCCTTATGTTGTGCTAATGAGTTTTGCTAGCTTTTTTTATTTATTTATTATTATGTGCAATTTATGTGGAAGAATTAACGACAACGATAATTAGAATAAATGCAGGAAACGATATCATGACTGTACTGGAAGAAAAACCATCACAAGATGTAGAATTATACATATACCTTGGCAACAATATAGACACAGTTGGAGGGAGAGACAATGCTAACAAAATAAGAATACAAAAGGCTAGCGGAGCTTTCCTTGCACTTGGAAATAGATACGGAGATGAAAGGAAAACAGGTGCAACAAAAACAAAATATGAATTTTCAATTCAAATGTCAAGTCAGTCCTATTGTACTGCTCTGAAACATGGAGAACAACAAAAACAACAACCAGAAAGCTTCTTAGGCCTTCAACAAAATGTATGCCAAGTCTTCCTGTCCGGTGCCATCATCTCAAGTTCTTTCCATATTTTCTTCATCCCCTTCATGCTTGTCTCCAATTTTCTTCCCAGTGTGTTCCTTGGAATCCCTCTACATCTTTTACCCTGGGTATTCCAGAATAAGAACTGAATAGTAATGCTATCGACAAGTTTCCTCAATGTATGTCTTATCTCCAGCGCATTCTTCTTTTGTTGCACTAACACTTGTCTGTTTCTTGTCATCAGTTTCACATTAGTGATCTTGTCATCAGTTTTACATTAGTGATCTTGTCATCAGTTTCACATTAGTATTCTTGTCATCAGTTTCACATTAGTCATCTTGTCATCAGTTTCACATTAGTGATCTTGTCATCAGTTTCATATTAGTGATCTTGTCATCAGTTTCATATTAGTGATCTTGTCATCAGTTTCATATTAGTGATCTTGTCCTCAGTTTCACATTAGTGATCTTGTCATCAGTTTCACATTAGTGATCTTGTCATCAGTTTCATATTAGTGATCTTGTCATCAGTTTCACATTAGCATTCTTGTCATCAGTTTCACATTAGTCATCTTGTCATCAGTTTCCCATTAGTGATCTTGTCATCAGTTTCATATTAGTGATCTTGTCATCAGTTTCACATTAGTGATCTTGTCATCAGTTTCATATTAGTGATCTTGTCATCAGTTTCACATTAGTCATCTTGTCATCAGTTTCATATTAGTGATCTTGTCATCAGTTTCACATTAGTGATCTTGTCATCAGTTTCATATTAGTGATCTTGTCATCAGTTTCACATTAGTGATCTTGTCATCAGTTTCACATTAGTGATCTTGTCATCAGTTTCATATTAGTGATCTTGTCATCAGTTTCATATTAGTGATCTTGTCATCAGTTTCACATTAGTGATCTTGTCATCAGTTTCACATTAGTGATCTTGTCATCAGTTTCATATTAGTGATCTTGTCATCAGTTTCATATTAGTGATCTTGTCATCAGTTCCACATTAGTCATCTTGTCATGCCACTTCAATCCTTCTATTCTAGGTTCTTATGTCTCCTATCTAGCCTTCACTTTCTTTCTTTTCCTGACGAAGGCCTTGTGGCCGTAACGTAGACTACTTTCTTTGTCTTTTGTCCTCGTAAGACGAATCACCTTTTTTCGATTTTTTTTCAAACCCACCCATTCTATTCTACGCAAGTATCCATTTATGAAAGTCTGTAACTTCTTGAATATTGTTATCGTTCTTCATCTTTCAGAACCATACAATTACATTTTAACCACAGTATATACTAAAACATTAATTATAATCTATTCAGAAACCATCGCTTTAACAAAATTCAAACGTGACATATGACATCCCAACTTCTGATTTTTAGATTATCTCTCTATGTAATGCGTTGTATAGAGATTCCGCTAATCAATTTTTTTTAATTCTTAACGATGTGTTGACATATAAGCATGTCATAATTATATCTGTCATTGTCATGCCCGGTTCACCTATTGTTTATTACTCGCACAAATATTCAGAATTTGTACAACTATCCTGGTATGAATTTAGCACGTAATTATATTTATTAACATGAGCTAAATGATAAACCATAGATAATTACTGGTAGGAAATTTGTTTTACCTTCATTCATCTATGCAGCACAAGTTGGTAATTTAATCCAATTAAACTAAAACGTATTCATGTACAGCTAAAAAGGACTTTGTCGGTTACACATCCAATTTTGTAGCAAAGTTAGCGAGTGGAGAAAAGTTATAAACAACAATACTGAGAAAGCTCAAATTTTAATGGGGTAAATGAGAAGTTAGAACGACCTGTAAAAGTCTAATAAATTCCATTATTCCTAGCTACGAAATAGCTTTTACGCTGGACAACTTCATTATCAAGAACTGAAGAAAAAAAAGGATTTTTAACATGCGTGCAGCGTCATTTAATTTCCCTTGGCTGCGTTCGGTTTTCACAGTGACAAGATAACGCGAGGTAGTGACAGGCGGGAGAGAAAACAAACGTACCACGCGGCCAACGCGACAGACCAATGGGACACGCATTCAGTTTTGCGACAGACATTGTATGGCTTGGTTTGTTAGACTGAAAAGCGGGGTGTTTTTAAAAAGTATGACAAAACATCCAGACATTAATTTTTGTATTTTTTTCTACACATCGACATAAAAGATAAGGGTGGTAGATGTTGCAGATGTAGGGTGACAGGTGGTGGAAACGTTTCCTGAGTTTGTTGGTTAGTTAAATAATTGAGTGGACGTAGTTTGTTAATGGCTTCTAAGTGAGAAGATGGTCTTCCGAGAGAAGATGAAGCTTATTATTTGAAATGTGACAGCTGAGTTAGGGCGGTAGCGTCGAGGATAGAGAGGGAAAAAAGTGTTGAAATATGCATGGTTCTCAACCGGGAGGACACGTACCCTTTGGGTACCTCGAGAGTTACTAGGGGGAACCTCCGATGCTGCATCCAAAATGGCTTAATTGTTAGTAAAATGTTATCAAGTAACCCGCCAAAACATGACGGAAGATAATTGTGTTATGCGCAGTGTAAGGGACCCTGGGCACAAATTATGGGGGTGGCTTTCCATACATAATGGAGTCAACAGTTATGAATAATATACAGAACATCTGAATATAAAAGCGAAATTACTTATTTCTTATCATCTTTGCACTTCAGCAGCCCAAAACACTATATGCTTTCAACAATGTTGTGCCAGGTCTCCATAAACATGCTTAAACACGGGAATTGCGGAAATTAAAAGGATATATAAAGGCGAGGATCCCTTCCACTTGCCGGGGCACACATGGTTCTGGGGCCCTAAGGACGTACCCGGTCCACCACGGCGGTAGTTACGCCACTGGTTGTGCTCTTTCTGCTGCATGTCCTGATGACGTCACTAATTCTCTTGTGGTCATTTTTTTCCTCTCAATTCCGTGTCAACATCATTGCATCTTTGTAGTGAAAACTTATCATGACTTATAGTCAATGGTCAATGGTCAATGATCAGTGGTCAATGGTGTTGCAGACTTTCTTTTATGGGCTAATTTCGTATGATATAGTGTTCTTCTTCTGTCTTTCACTGACTATTATATTCTGCTGCAACAGTGGGTTCATTTTGCGTTTCAGACATATTAGTGTGAACGTGTAGTCAATAAACTTCATTTCGTATTTGATATTTCGTTGTGTTCTAGTATTACTTTGAATTCTCATTAGTATGGCAGAGTTTTACACATTGACCAACACGTTGAAGGTTAACGGTCAATTCAACACAACAGTCTGAACTGTAACTTTATAAACTTCTTCACAGGATAAGTCTCGTGTGGACGACTTCACATATATTTTAATAGCTCCAATATATACAGCATGAGTTACTCAATTAACATATTTTCCACATTGAAAGAAACTGGATATATCACAGTTCGTAGTGTATAATGCACAAGACATTGTGCGTTCATTTTAACCGTCATAATGATTGTTCATTATCCTTATCCAAATACATGGCACATTACCATATTTAAGCATAGATGTTGAGGATTGTTGCATGGTTTGCGAGCATTTTGGTTTTATCTTGAATTGGATGGTCGCACCATGCAACACCAAAACTAACTAGACTTCAAAGGGTACACATAAAGCGTTGGATGACGCATGAAGCCTAGTAACAAGGACAGTCTTAGTGTAGCCTTCGGGCATATGGCAGTGTTTAGAATTATGTGGTAGAACCACTAGCTAATGTATATAACCGTCGATGTGTGTGCTTTTAAAGCTGATAAAATAATTATTACCTTATACTTATTGAAGGCTATTGGGTAACGAGTATATTAATGTGCTGCACTGATCTTGTAAGGTATTTTGATATAATAGACAACAGTCTAAACAGTAACGTAAGGAATGGCCAACTTGAATAATCTTGATCAACAGCTTGTTGTATGTTTTATCACATTTAATATGTCACAATACAACATAAGTGTACTTCACTTCTTTTGAGAGCATATGATGATAGGACAGTGCATCAGTAATACAAATGTGTTCAGTAGCAGACATAAGCAATAATGTCGTTGTGCCGGTTTAAAGTCAAAATGTCTATGTATCGTCTACGACGCCTTCATACTTTACAAATCCGTATTTATTCAAATCACTTACTGTCCATCTCCTTAAGCCACATACAATCAGGCACACATCATAATGAATTGAGTCAATTATCCTGACTCTGAAATATTTTATAACAATAAACACTGGTCTGTCGCTCTCACATAAATATCCGTACACTTCGAAAACACAAGCCAAACTCTTCTGCTCTTAACGATCACCTTCATTCCCCCCGCAGCAGACCCTGTCCACGTCATACACAAAATACCTGTGTCACACACATTCCACAACTCGCACGCTTTTACACTCGAAGCGTTTTCGCGTTCTGCTCCGTTGCTACAGCGATGATTTACAAGCCTGTGAGCAAAGTGATAGGTAACACTTTTACCCCGCCCCCCAGCGAAAACTGAAAGTTTTCCATATAGGAAGTCATTTTTAGAAAATGCGAGAAGTTACCGTCCAGTCTATGTCATACCTGAGCAACAGTCTATGGAATGTAGTCAGCACCATGGAAAAATGAGAAAAATCAATGAAAATGTGAAGAAATATGATAATGAAATTGTGAAGTTTTGGAAAATGAAATATTTGAATGCATTTAATTAAAAGATGAATGAACTGAAAGATCTAACTAATTAAATAGTATTAAGTAAGTATAATAATTACGTTAATGTAAATGTCCACATGATCGTGTGTGTGCTGTCTGTGGCTTACTTACTTAGTCGTTTCCCTTCTACCGTGAGGTGTAAAGGTTTGGAAGAGAGAGCGCCAGACCATTCTATCAGCTGTCTTCTTCCTGGCCTGGTTCCATTCTAGTCCTCGGTCCTTCAAAGATTGTCTAATGTTGTCCTCCCAGCGGACTCTGGGTCGTCCTGGAGGTCTGGATCCCTGGCTCTTTGTTTCCCATGCTTGTCGTGGTAGCCGATCTTCTCCCATTCTGCAGACATGGCCAAACCATCTTAGTTGGGACTGTTCTATTTGGGTCTGCAGCGGATGGGATTTTAGGCCTTGACGGATCGTCTGGTTGCGGACCATGTCTCTTCTTGTTACTTCAACCACTTTCCTCAGATACCTCATTTCTGAGGTTTGGATCTGGCTTTTGTGGGTTGTAGTCATTGCCCACGACTCGCATCCATATGTCAAGACTGGGACATAGGTGGAGCGGTATACAGCCATCTTCGTTTTCTTACCAACCTCTTTCTTGCTGAGGAATCCACGATTTATGGCCTGAAAAAGTCTCCCAGCCGCTGCTTTTCGAGTGGCCAACTCTTCTTTGATGCCTCCCTTTCGGTCTATAATAGCTCCGAGATATTTAAAGTGGTCGACCTGCTCCAGGACCTGTTCTCCCAACTTAATCTGATGTTTTCTTTCTTCTCGTGATATCACCATGGATTTTGTTTTAGAGCTGCTTATGACCATCCCTCTCTTCTCCAGCTCTTCCTTCCAGACTTGCAGGTTGGATTGGAGATGTGCCTCTGATTTAGCAATCAGGGCAACATCATCAGCAAATGCCAGCTCCGAAATATAGACCTGTCTCATCTTCCAGTACCCCACTGAATACTTTCTTGTTCTCTCCTTACATGCCTTGATGACATCGTCCATAAGGAGTATGAAGAGGTAAGGTGATAGGATATCACCGTAAGGTGATAGGATATCACCTTGTCTTACACCACTGGTGGTCCTGAACTCTTCTGACTTATGGTTTGCTGTCCTCACATAATTTCTGCAAGACTTGTAGAAGCTCTGTATAGCATGAATCAGAGGTGCTGGAATATTCTTCTTGCCAAACAGTCCCAAAGTTTGCTCCAGGGGACCCTGTCAAACGCCTTTTCCAGATCTATGAAACAAAGATGGATCTCACTCTTATACTCAAGGGGCTGTCTGTGGCATTGTGTAAAACTAATTAACTATAGTTACTGAGTGTCATCAATGATAGGTTCTTCTTTCATTAGTGTGAAAGATTACTATTTGTAATTTTAGCACTTTAGAGTCACATAACTGGTTTAAGTAATAACACAAAAGAATGTTCAAATGGCGAAGTTCTCCATAGGCGTATCGAATCGATTGTTTCTTGTGTGAGATTTCTTTTCGTATGTTGCCTCTTGAGTGTCGCAGTCTCTGAGCCCCAACATTTTGAAGTTCGGTTGCTGGAATAGGAAATATGATCTTTTTAAAGTTCTGCATCCCAGTCATTTTGTGAAGGATTGCCATTAAGATATGACAAAGAGCCTTATACTGTTTCTATGAGATACTGTTAGATTTGGTTCCTTTACCGTATACGTCATGACTGTCTGGAAATCAGATCCTGTGTACTGTTCCTGGATTTTGATGTAGTGTAAAACGATTTGAATGTATTCACATAAAACGTCTGTTATCATGACTTCAAATGACTTGAGTTGTTTCTCTTGATAACAATGGTAATCTGTATGTGGTTATGGATATTGTCAAGATAGCGCTGTTAAGTTATCGAGGTATCTGTAGACAATCAGCACTGTACCTTAGTCAATGGGTCGCAGCAATGTCAGATCCTTGAGAATCGGGCATTTCTGTCTGTGTACATCTAGACAGAACGTCTGCAAGCACATTGGACTTGCTCTCAATAGGTCGAATGATATAGTCATATATTTGCAAATTAATTGCATAACGTGCGTTTTTCATGTTGGACTTTTGAAGGAATGACAGGGCCTTCTGGTCAGTCTCAATGATGAAACGAGAACCAAGAAGGTAACGCTGAAGCTTTGTGACAGCCCATATGATCGCGAGAAGCTCGCGCTCAATAATTGGATATCTGGTTTCTGTCTTTGTGAGCTTCCTCGACACAAACATCACAGGATGAAGCATTCCAACTACTTCTTGCATCAAGGAGCCACCAATACCATACATCGAGGCGTCTGTTCTGAGAATAAATGGGAGATGAGGATCAGGGAGTTTTAAAATTGGTGCACATGAAAAGTAATGCTTTCAATGGACTAGAGCTATGTTGCAGGCCTCCGTCCAGACAACTCTATTAGGGGAGCCTTTTGTAGTTAACTCAGATAGAACTGACGTCACTGAAGATAAATGAGGCATAAATTTATTATAGAACTGTACAAGGTCGAGCAGACTCCGCACCTGCTTCTTAGTCTTAGGAATAGATAGGTTAAGAATCCTCGAGACAGTTTTATCCTCAGCTTTAAGAAATCCATGGCCTACTCTGTGACCTAGGAAAGAAATTTCTTTGAAACCTATGTGAACTTTCGAAGGATTCGCTGTCAGATTATTAGAGCGAAGAATTTCGAGAAGAGATTTCAATCCAGAAACATGTTCGTCCCAAGAGTTGTGGAACAAACAAATGTCATCTATAAAAGAGATGATATCAGACCTATGAGAAAGTAGTTTCCTCATTATCCGAACGAAAGTCGATGGTGCATTTACCAAGCCAAAGCCCATGACATTCCACTGAAAGAGGCCCTTAGGGGTAGCGAAAGCAGTGAAAGGTTTTGCTTTTTCCGTGAGAGGTATTTGCCAATATCCTTTGGCTAAGTCTAATTTGCTAAAGTAGGTTGCTTTAGAAAGTTTTGACAGTAATTCGTCAAGAATTGGCATTGGCTCTGCGTCAGACTCCGTTATGGAATTGAGTTTACGAAAATCCATGCATAATCTGATATTATTATCCTTCTTCTTGATTATAACCATTGGGAAAGAATAAGCAGATTCTGACGGTGCAATAATGTTAAGCTGTAACATTTGACCTAATTCTCTTTCAACCTGATCCTGAAAGTGGATAGGGATAGGGTGAGGCTTTAATTTAATAGGTTTGTGATCTGTGAGTCTAATATCGTGAGAGATTATGGAAGTTCGGCCTGGAATATTAGTCAGAACTTGCTGATATGACTCTAGAATAGAAAGAATTTGAGATTGTTGTTCGCTGGATAGATCCGGACAAATAGATACATTTACCCATGATTCTGTCGGATAAAGAGACATGATAGGAAGTTGCAAAGGTACATCATGAAAAGAAGTGGGTTCTTCTTGAATCACTGATAATGAAGAATAAGATGTAGGATGATCAGTGGATACTTCATTAACAGCATCTAAGATAGGCTTGAGATATTCAGGTCTATTATGGAATTGTTTGAGCATGTTGATGTGAAAGGTTTTATTCTTGCCTTTCACGTCAAGAATGTAATCAACATCTGTCAATTTTGAAATAATTTCATATGGACCTCTCCACGAAATGAGAAGGTTATTCTCTCTCGTTGGTAGCAGGACGTAAGCTTTGTCTCCCGGAAGTAATTTCCTTAACTTTTTCCAACGGTTTTGAAGAGATCTAGCTTTTTCTTTTGCCTTTTCAGATGAATCAGTCGCTATTTGCCAAGCGTCTATAAGTGTCTTTCGTAGATTCACCACATACTCATAGGATGACTGGCATTCCTGAGTCATCTCCGAACCTGTAAGTAATTGTTTTATTATCGACATGGGTCCTCGTGGTGGAGCACCATACATGAGCTCAAAAGGCGAGAACCCAGTGTGTTCGTTTGGGACTTCCCGATAAGCGAACAGCACTACTGGGAGCACTCTATCCCAGTCTTGTGGATACGTCGTGGTCACCTTCCCTAGTAGTTGTTTCAGCGTTTTATTTAGACGTTCTACCATGCCATTGGACATAGGATGATAAACAGAGCTAAGATATCTATCAATATTACATAGTTTCATGACATGCGACATGACATCTGACACAAACTGTGTTCCTCTATCTGATAAAATATTGTCAGGGAACCCCACTCTCGTAAAAATGAGGAACAGTGCATCAGCCACATCGGTGGTAGCAATATGTTTAAGAGGTATTGCCTCCGGCCACCTGGTGCACATATCAATACAGGTGAGGACATATCTATGACCTCTGGCTGACGGAACTGACAGTGGACCTATTAAGTCTATGGCCATTTTTTCGAATGGTCGCATCGAAATATCAGCAGCCTGTATAGGTGCATTATGGTAAGCCCCCTTTGTAGCCACTTGTTGGCATGTCTTTCACGAACGACAAAATAATTTGACATCCCTGACTACTCCAGGCCAATAAAAATGCCGTAAGACTCTATATTTCGTCCTAGCAAAGCCCATGTGGCCTGCACAGTTTGTATCATGCGCATGTCTGAGAATGTAATGTCGAATATTGGTTGGTACCAGAATTTGCTGCTGTACCGATGTAGCATCTCTAGCATTACGAATTAATATATCATTTTTAATTTTATACCATGGTTGTGACCTTTCTGAGCACCCCACATCATTTGATTTTACTAATTTGAAAAATCTTTTCAAAGAATTGTCATTCTTCTGCATATCAATAAATGATGTCTTCGTTAGCATAGGTATATGATGTTGATCGTCATCCTTGTCATGATTGTTAGTCATTTCTTCTTCTTCTTGAGCCTGTGCCTGTGCTCTTGTAATGACCATATTAGCGTGTAGTATATGCTGACGTTCCCAGATTTCTATATCTTTGAGTGAACACGCTTTTCTACCCACAATATTGCCCATGATTATGTCAGCAATTGGTTCCTGTAATAAACATGCTTTAACTTGACCTGAGAAAAATGGAGTATCAATGTACACAATGGCCACAGGATAGAATTCCACCGTGCCTCCAAATAGGACACGTTTTACATTCTCCCTGGTGCAGCAAGATGGGTCTACCAAAGATTTGCGTACCCCCACAGTTGTGCAACCTGTATCACGCAAGACTGAAACCAGTTGATTATTTTAAAAACCGCCGTTAAACATTAGTGAGCCTTTCCCATTATGAGAGGCTAATGCAGGTACTAACGCGGGCACAGGATGTCCGCAAAAAAGTCTGGAGACCACATCCGGCTGAAACAGAGTGCTGCATTCTGAACAATTTGATGGATTAAATAAATCAGCAGCACACGCATTTGCAATATTTGTGTTTTCCCCATTGGGATTAACCGCTCCTGTGTTACTATTATGACTCCAATTCGAGTTTTTTCGATCCACGCTCCGCGAGCGATTAAAGTTGTTATTACCTCGGTAATAATTCCGACTCTCTCTGCCATTCTGAAAATTATTAGAATGCTGAGGACACGTACACCCTGGGCAGTGTTGAGATGGAGGAGAGTTTTGGTTGTTCTTTGTATAATAGGATCTGTCTCCTCTGTTCATGAAGGTATTATCAGATCTACGCCATCCTCTGTTAGATTGAAAGTAGCCCTGTGATGGTCTATTTCCATCAAAATATCGTTGGTACTTTCTCTGATTGTGATAAAGTTTATTGCCAAAATTGTACCGTCCTCGGAAAGATCCACTATTTCGGTCATTATTCTTGCCAAAATTTCTATCCATACTTTGCGATCGAGCTCTAGGGTTGTTTATCTGCACCGAATGAGCTGATGCAACAGGTAATGCCTCTTTAATAGCAGAGTTGTTCACACTCTTCCCTGTGTGTGCCGTCATAAACTGACGCCTAACAACTCAAGGGATTGTAACGATTCTGGCTTCCGTTCATGTAAATAGGCCAAAACATCAGGGCTAATGGAGGAAAGTACTTTGTCTCTCAAAATAAGGTCCATCAAGTCCTCATATGTATGTTTGATTTTTGCCAACTCAATCCAACGATTGAAGCATAACTTTATAGTTGAAATGAACTCACTAAAGTCCTTGTTGCTTTCGGGTGTGAGTTTTTTAAATCTTAGCCTGTATCCATTCTCGTCTAATTGATACTTTCTTAAAAGTAATGTTTTAGCTGCCTCATAAGATTTTATATTTTCCTCATCCATTGTTGACACAGCTGTCAACGCTTCACCTGTCAGTAATGACATTAAATGTACCACCCATGATGATTTTTCCAGTTTGTATTCCTCACACACTGTCTGGAATCGGTTTAGGAAGCACGAAATATCGTCTATATCTTGATTAAATTTAGGTAAGTGAAGTTTGAAAGATGAAGCATGTTCTCTTTTGACCGAGCCTGCACCTTCTTGATTACTCTGTTTATTACTAGCTTCCAATTTGAGTCTATCCAACTCTAGAGAAGCCATTTTTTCTTCATGCAGAAATTGGGCTTTCTTAGCCTCTAAATCTATCTCATCTTGTCTTTTCTTTTCTTCAAATTCTTCTTGTCTTTTCTTTTCTTCAAACTCTTCTTGTCTTTTCTTTTGTTCAAACTCTTCTTGTCTTTTCTTTTGTTCAAAGGCCAATTTTTCTAACTGAATTCGTTCATCTTTTTCGATCTCTCTCATTCTTGCTCTCTCATCAATTTCCAGTTTCTTTTCTTCTCTTTCTAGTTGCTCCATGGCAAACTCTTTAAATTCCTGGCCTTGCATTCCCATATCTTTATCTAGCTGGATAAAATGCTCCAGACTAGACATTATGTAAGTTTAAGTATATATATATATATTTATAAGTTACTTAGTCTGAATATGAATATGGGTACTGATGAGCGATAAACAGCACCAATGCCAATTCGTTAAAATTCAGTACTCTGCAAATGTGACCTAGCAAGTAATCAATGCAAACAAAAAAAATTAGTGTCGTACACTATAAGACAGAACACGTAATACAATAGTGTAGCAACAGAAGAAAATACTAAGGTGTAGAAAAAAAGATAATGTTTGAAATGAATGCTTACACTATAAGGTTAGACTAAACAAGACGAATTTACAACGTAAAATCCATATATCAACATAATGATAGCTAGAGAAGACCAACAGTGGACGTACAAAAATGCAGAAAAACTAAATTAAAAAAAAACAATCGACAAATACAAACCACAGTGAAAAAAACAGGACAGCACGTCTGTAACATAAAGTAAATATAGTATATTCACAAAGAGCGCTTTCCACACAGCATTTTGAGCCGGGCCTCTTTGAGAAAATATTACATAAATTTCCCTACTGACACCCTTGATTGCAGACCCGTCCGAAGATGAGATGTAATTCTGCTTATCAAGGTCCCACACCGTCCTCCCTTCCAACCACAACAAACATAAAACAGATAAACAAAAAGGCTCTGCTATAGAATTGTGCAAGACTAAGGTTACAACAAACTAGTCCACTTATCTTTTTGTGATCCTTCCTCAGAAGTATAAATGCACGTGACAGTATTGTTGCCTCCAACATATGTAACAGGTAGAGCGAAATTTCATCGATGCAGATTGCTCCCACATGTAGAACTAGCCATCTTGTTTTGCTGATTGAATGAATGTGCTTCGTTTTGGCTGCAGAAATGTTGTTTGATTACTTTAATTTTTCTTGACGAATCCAACCTGGAACTGCGTAGAGTGATGATAACTTCCTTCTTAAAGACGTTGATGAAGAAAATACGAACTTCTATTGGTAAAGTACAGCAAATATTATGATTGTAGTGTGCTGTTTACTCTTTACGTTTCTTCTTGACGGCACTAGTTTGAAGCTAGTTTGAAGAAAACCGGTTGGCATAGGTTGCGCAGAAATTTCTATTGTTTTCCGATACTGTAAAATTCGTCGATGTGGCTAGGGACAGTAGTATCGTTTTGATAAAATCTTGTGGGTAGAACGAAATCCCGTGCATACTGGCCACCAATTTATACTGTTACCTTATACTTATTGAAGGCTATTGGGTAACGAGTATATTAATGTGCTTCACTGGTCTTGTAAGGTATTTTGATATAATAGACAACAGTCTAAACAGTAACGTAAGGAATGGCCAACTTGAATAATCTTGATCAACAGCTTGTTGTACGTTTTATCACATTTAATATGTCATAATACAACATAAGTGTACTTCACTTCTTTTGAGAGCATATGATGATAGGACAGTGCATCAGTAATACAAATGTGTTCAGTAGCAGACATAAGCAATAATGTCGTTGTGCCGGTTTAAAGTCAGAATGTCTATGTATCGTCTACGACGCCTTCATACTTTACAAATCCGTATTTATTCAAATCACTTACTGTCCATCTCCTTAAGCCACATACAATCAGGCACACATCATAATGAATTGAGTCAATTATCCTGACTCTGACATATTTTATAACAATAAACACTGGTCTGTCGCTCTCACATAAATATCCGTACACTTCGAAAACACAAGCCAAACTCTTCTGCCCTTAACGATCACCTTCATTCCCCCCGCAGCAGACCCTGTCCACGTCATACACTAAATACCTGTGTCACACACATTCCACAACTCGCACGCTTTTACACTCGAAGCGTTTTCGCGTTCTGCTCCGTTGCGCACAGCGATGATTTACAAGCCTGTGAGCAAAGTGATAGGTAACAATAATTTGTATTTAAGGACCGGTGAGTCCATAATTGTGTAAAGCGTTAAGAATAAAACGCAAGAATTTGTATACGCGATATTCGAGAATTACGAACGCGAAGTTAATGTATAACGCTAATGAAAGCGATATGGCTGGTGTAGCCTGGCTAGTGATGCCAAATTGAGAATATTATTGTTAAGAAAGATTTTAATATTTTGTAGTCAAGGGGAGTTTACACGTTGTAATACTTATATGTACAGGCCAGACGTTGGTTATCTCCCTTGACTGGTTCAAAAATATTTGATCCAGAATTCTCTCGAACCTTCGAGATTGAGTTCAGTTCACGTTTCTCGGTTAGCCGCGCATGCGTGAGTGTTTGAGCGGGACTGATATGCGGTATCCCTTGACAGTTCGCTCTGAGCGTTTGACCGGGCTGGTCAGCCATGTTTTCTAACTGTGTGTTCGGAGAAGATATTTGTGGTGAGATAGAAACGTTGGAGACTCCCCAAGATATCTCTAAAGCCTAGGATATATGGCTAATATTTATATTGTGCAATGTGTCTTGGATATTGTATTACCAGAGCAGAGGAGGTAAGAAGAATACTTACATTGATTAAAAGCCAGGAACTTATACGGCTTATATATTGTATCGCCAGAGAAGGTGAAAAGGATATTTATATTGCTTAAAGCCAGGAACTTATACGGCTTATATATTGTATCGCCAGAGAAGGTGAAAAGGATATTTACATTGATTAACTCTTAAAGGCCGGAACGACGCTGGTAGCGTACATCCGCAAAACCCCTAGAAGCCGAAACGACGTTGGGAACGTCACTTTTGTTTTCCGTGAAATTTTTTCCGTATTTTCGTTATGACTCATGACTGAATACTATATGTAGAATATCACTAAAAATCCTTCATATTCTAATTCTACATTCATTTATCTTTACTGTGATGTATAATATGTGTGTCTTTGTTGTGTAATAACTCAGAAACTTTAGAATTTATAAAGGTACTGCTTTAAAGTACAAAAATAATTCTGGCAAAACTCGTGAAAAAATTCCGGCCTGCAAGAGTTAAAAGCCAGGAACTTATACGGCTTATATATTGTATCGCCAGAGAAGGTGAAAAGGATATTTACATTGCTTAGAGCCAGGAACTTATACGGCTTATATATTGTATCGCCAGAGAAGGTGAAAAGGATATTTATATTGCTTAAAGCCAGGAACTTATACGGCTTATATACTGTATCGCCAGAGAAGGTGAAAAAGATATTTACATTGATTAAAAGCCAGGAACTTTTATGGCTTATATATTGTATTGCCAGGGAAGGTGAAAAGAATATTTACACGATGTTTTTCCATGATGTGCTTTGAACTGTACCAGTGACAGTGAATTGTTTACAATGTGCCTATGTACTGTATTACCAGGATATTTACGTTTGATGTGTTGCTTGTACCCGTATAATAAACAGTGTATAGACGTTTCAGCCGTCTCTTCATTCTTCTGACTAGGAGGTTTACCAGAGTTCGCAGTGTTACCTGTTATGTGCATTATGGTGTGTGATTGTTCGTGTTTGTTCCAGAACCGCATGCATTCGCGTCCTTTGATTGCTTCACACACACACACACCCAGTCGGCCACCTGTAAGCCCGACTTGCTGATCACCTATATCAGCGCAGCACATAATAATAATAATATTTTTATTCTTCTGGAAGTACCCGGCGTTGCCCGGAGGTCTCACACCCTTCAACACTATAACTTCAACAGGGATGCCAGAAATATATAATCCAGGCTGCCGCTTATCAATTATACAGACAACGTTCTGGCGTGAATGTTAAGCATTGATCCTAAGCAATAATGGAATAATTAGCAGAGATGCATTAACGCTGCTTAAATATGGTAATGTGCCAAGTATATGGATAAGGAAAATGAATGTTAACTTCCCGTCAAAGAAAATATAGCGTTCGTATCTCAAACAGTTCATGACTGAAGTGAATTTCTATGAGCTATCTGCTGAGTTTCAATGAGATGGCCGAAAAGTACCTTCAATCCTGGCTAAACCGTCATTTTAAATGCCGGCAGGAGAGGGCTAAGTTCGAAACTTCTCTAGCCTGAATGTACTCTCTTTTCGCCCTCTGTCATGTAGAGATTTACCAAATCATCCCCTATGTTCTACCGGTGAGATGCAATCGATCGGTCACTGAATCCTGATAAAGGTAGTCCCAAAGCAGATACTGCCATAGGGGAATGAAGAGATAGTGACGTCACTTTATTAGGTCGAGCCTCCAGGGATGGGGTGACCAGTTTCCTTCCTCGCTGCCTTGCCTTTTCTAACTCAAGAGCAGAGTCAGATACCTATTTACAGCTGGGTGGGCACAGTGTTTCTTCTTCTTCGTACACTCTCAGATGTCTACTTGAATGATTTCAAAGAAAGTAGTAGTCAGTTTGAGGATATTTGAATCTCCGTAGAACTTTTCCACTAATGGTACTGGTGTCGGCTTTCTCTGTTCCGTATCTGTTTGGCAACTTTGAAGCAAATGTTCAGAAGTCTTTTTATCAGTGCCACAGTTACACCGATCGGTAGTTCCTATCTTTAGCTTGTTGAATAGATGATATCTCAATCTGTTGTGGCCAGTGCGGAGTCTGAAGATTACCACTTGTTCTCTTCTGTAGAGCTGGTAGTATGCATTATTTTGTGTTTGACCTGGATACTCCACATTCCATTTGTTTCTGTATCTGATTCTGATAAAACTCTTTGCCTCCTCGAAAGTTATGCTTCCATCTGGCACAGTGCTTCAAACCGGTACCTTACCCGTGAGGGGGCCAGCGCTCTATCGACTCTGTCAATCGGACGCGACCCCTGATATACAGTCTAAACAAAATATGCATAATTACGGTATTTCTATTGCTATTGCTATGAGGAGGGAGGGAAGTAGTGGAAGTTCAAAATACAAAAGACACCCCTATCACAGTGCCCTAGGCCTAATAAAATCTAGGTCATACTCGAGGACCAAGCTTCCGATTGGCTGACTACTTCTAGCGCTTGTCTCTGGCAGTAATGTTACCAAATTACTTACTTACTTACTTACTTAGTCGTTCCCCTTCTACCGTGAGGTGTAGAGGTTATGTTACCAAATTACCGGATCGAAATACGGTAGCATCACGCTCTAATCTACTCAGCTGTAAATTGGTTCTTGACTCAGCTCTTGAATTAGGAAAGGTAAAGGCAATGAGGAAGAGAACCGGTCACCCTCGCATCAAAAAGCTGTACCTATTATAGTGAAATCTCTAACACTTAATTGCCCTACGGCAGTATCTGCATCATCCTTCTATTTACAACTCTGCCAGGAGTAATCTTGAGCGAAGGTAAATACCTTTAAAGACCCTCATTTTATACTCGAATCTTTGGCCATTGTTGGACCATCACTGCAGAGCAGAGGGGGAAATTCCGTGACAGGGCCAAGGGGACGGTGACCCGGAAACGATTGGGGAACATTGCTTTACATGGTACGTTCACGTCAATGATTATTTCAGTGTCTCCATATACCAGACATCCGAGAAACCGAAAATTTCTTACACTTAACTGAGCAACTCACCTCCGCAACCCATCTTGGTGAAATGAAAGTGTCTGCCTTTTTTCTGAGTAGAGAACTGTCTTCTACATATGCATAGACGACAGACAGCTTATCAGAAATCAATATTTCGTTAATAGAAGCCAGGGGGAGTACCGAAGTCACGAGAAAGATGCGGAAGTAGAGCTATAGATCTGCTAGACAGAACAACCGAAAATAAAATGACTGTCACCTTTTAGTTCATGCACCTTTGTCAGCAACTATTATGAACTTTCAATAGTACAAGTTCTTGTTTCGTAGAAAGAGAACGATTTTTTTTCGATATAGGGAGACGGGAAATATATGAACTAACGCTAGCTAAGACCAAGTACCCCAGGGGAAGAACGACAATGATTTTTGTTCTGGGCAAAAAAGTCATTGGCGCCTAATTACAGATTCCACATGGATTGCGGATTCTAAATTTCGAAATTCCAGTATGAATAATATTTCTACAGGTAACTTTTAATCAAAACCTATATACAACGCATAAACAATGATTCAACAAATTCAGTATTCTGACTTAGCTTTGAATATATTTCCACGGGAATATTAGATTTATTACGGTCAATATTAGAACACAAATAAATTGTATATATGTTATACTACTTTATTTTGATATTCATGTGGAGAATATTATTTATAGTAACAGAACTGATGTCAGAATTCCCGGCTAAATATTAATTTACAGTTTCCTAATAAATAAACAAATAATGTCTTATGTGAACAAACAACAAAAAACTGTTATTACCACAATAAGATAATCCATTCACAAAGCTTATCAGGCCTCAAAAACAGCTGAACTGAAATCTCAAAACAGCAGAGGAGAGCTCATTTCTTACTTACTTACTTAGTCGTTCCCCTTCTACCGTGAGGTGTAGAGGTTTGGAAGAGAGAGCGCCAGACCATTCTATCGGGAGAGCTCATTTCACCGGAAGTTATTGCAACCTTGTTTATAATACACCGTCATATTATAATTAGCGACATACTTCCTTTTCAACTGCAATAAGGATCATTGATTCTAAATGGCTGTGTGTGAGTGATGATCTCAGTCTCGACTTCACAATTTTATGTTTGGGAAAAGAACGTCCATATGTACATTGTGTGAAGCTTAGTGAGGAATCTTTGGGGCGGCTTTCGGTGACACCTCAACAAAAGCAACACCAGTGGAGAAGACCTTATGCATTGAACACGGGCTAAACAACACCCTCTTCCAACACTGTCAAAGCCGTATTAAAACATAGTACCGATTGAAAAACATTGATCACGCATCTCAGATTGATTACGTATTAATTAGAAAAAGGGAGAGGAAACCCATAACAGATGCCGGAGACATCTCTAATATCAATATGGATACTGACTAGTTGTAAAGACGCTAAGAAGAGGCCGCACGTGAGAAGACACAAAAGGCCAGGACAGTAATTCGTTACGAATCTGAAAAATTAAATGAGGAAATTATGATAAATTGTTTGACAAAGATCCTCAAAAATATCAAAGCAATACGTGTGAAAGATGAAAATCCTTACTCCTACGGCAATCATGAATGACAGAAACGGAATGTTAATGTTAATGTTAATCAGAATCGACGTCATTGCATTCCGGGCAAACCCATAGGTCCTCTGTCTCCCTCAGCAAATGTCGAAAAGTATGAATGCAAATTGTTCCTGTTGCGCACTGGTGGTATACACGCCGGATGCGTCCTCTCATACGTCCATCCCTGCTGGTCTTACGTTTGATGCCAAATTCCAGTAATCTTGATGATTCATCGATTGCAGTATCATTCTCTAATAGGCGATCAATAATTGCCTTCAGTATTTCTCTTTAATCCATGTTCTATTCCCCTTCTATGGGTGCTTTGAAGCTAGTCTGTCAGCTCTTTCATTGCCGCATGACAAGGACAGCAGATTCATATCAGTTCTTGAAGATTCGATGCTTTTATGGAGGTTTTCCATTCATCTCGGAGCAATCCATTTTCGACTTTTCGAAGCATGGATTGTGAGTCTAATACTATAATTACCTTTATTAATAAAGTCTCAGACAGCCATCTTAAGGCAGCAGTAACTGCCTCTACCTCCATTCTCATGCTGGAAGTTGCTATCATGTTAGCCACGCTATGTTCCGCGACGGTTCTGCCCTTTAGCAGAGAAGCCCCACCCTGATTTATTACCACGGATTACAGACCCATCAGTGTACACAATGGCATCATCATCTCCAGCATAAATATTTATAAGCTGATCAATTTCCAGCTCTGCTCTCCCATTGGCCCAAGTTCTGCACTCTCTACCAAGGCTGATGATGACTTGCTGGTAGTTCATCCAGCTCTCATCTGACTTACTCCACTCGTCTCCCTTGAATATATTTTTAACTGTGGTCACCTATATAATAGTCTCCTCTGCCTGCGCCATCCATGACATCCCCCTCTTTATTCTTGCTCCTTTGATGTCAGCTATGTTCCCATGCAGGGGATGCCTTTTGTCTGTGGTTACTCGCATATAAGCTTTTACCTGGGCGATCGCATATCTGGATCTAATTTACAGCAATCCAAGCATGTGCCGCATCATCACAATGGCGGTATCTCGCGTACAGTCCAAGACTATACGCATCCCTTCGTTTTGAATGCGTTCTAGTTGTTCACATTGTGATATATTCCCAGGCCATACTCGATTACAGACAAAATCAGCTGATGATACAGGAGAAACAGTAGTCTCTGCTCCAGGTGCGCTGCAGCCATTGTTTTTAAGGCTGCCAGACCTCTCTAGCACTTCTGTATGATGTGATCAACATGGTGCTTATATGATAGCCCACGATCGAATGTTACTCCAAGGTATTTCAACTTGAAACGTAGAAACGGAATACCAACATCTAATAAATAGAAAAGAAAGACAAGAATACTTCCAAGAATTTCTCCACCCACAGACACTCAGAGAAAAATTATATGAACCCCAAGATATAAGAAACGACAAGAACCTGATACAATACTTCATGAAATCGAACCAATTATAAAGATCAGTCCTCGAAATGAATCACCTGACATGGACAGAAATAACAGCAGAAGTCATTAAAGACCTGTGGCGAGACAGCAGTCAAATGACTGAAAAGAATTGTTGCTGTAGCAATGAAAGAAAGAAGAGTCCCAGATAACTGGCAAAAAGCCATATTAGTACCAATATGGGAAGAGAAGGGTTATAAAAAAGAGAGTATTTTACTACTAAGGCACACAGAAAAGACTTATGCAAAAATACTTGTGCAAAGAATAAGACACATCGCCGAACCTTAATTGAGAAGAGATTAGTTTGGATTCAGGAAAGGAATGGTAAGTTCGAAGTTTTGTACCTCTTAAGACAGTTAAGTGAAAGACTGATTAAATAATAATGATTAAATAATATAGAATTTATAGACCTAGGAGCACTGCATTCGATATAGTGGATAGGAACAAATTTTGGTCAGTATTAAAAGACTACGGAACACAGGGACAGCTATTGGACAATGTGAGAGCTTTGTACCATACATGCACAAGTTTTGTTTGAGCAACTGATGAACTCACTGATGCATTGATATAAACAAAGGAGTTCGACAAGGATGTGCGCTATTACCACTACTATTAAACAGATATATTGACAAATTAACACCAGAAGCAACCGTAGAAGTAATTGCAGAAGATGATGTAAACTCAGAAAAATGACTATTACAACTCAGTGAATACGTTCAATCAATACCCTTTAGCTCCCCGAGGAGCATAGGCCTTCAACAAACACATGCCAATTATTCAAGTCCTGAGCCATCCGCTCAAGTTCTTTCCATGTTTTCCTCATCATTTTCACCTCTGTATCCAGTTCTCTTCTCCATATGTTTTTTGGTCTACCTCTGCCTCTCTTTCCCTGTGGATTCCAGAACAAGGACTGCCTTGTAATGCTATTAACAGGTCTCCTCAATGTGTGTCCTATCCATAGCCAGCGTCTTCTTCTCGACTCTTGTTCCACTGGCACTTGTCTGGTTCTTGTCATCAATTCCACATTTGTGACTTTGTCATACCATTTCAGTCCTGTAAAGGCTGTAACTTTTTGGTTGTAGTTTTTGTTGTTCTCCATGTCTCAGAGCCATACAATAGGACTGACTTGACATTTGAGTTGAAGATTCTTACTTTCGTGTTGGACTTGATTTCTTTTGGCCTCCTTATGTTTCCCAATGCAATGAAAGCACCTCTTGCTTTTTGTATTCTTAGTGAAAACGTTACTTTCTTTTGTGTGTGTGTGTGTTGAGATGATAAAAGTCTAATGCACGATGAAAACAAATAGCAAAACCACACAAATGAACTTAATTAAGTTTGTGGAAGATACAACATTAAGATTAGCAACAGCTATGAAGATCAGCAGATCATCACGCCCGCTGAACATACAAATCAACACCAACAAACTAAAACTAACTCCAGAGTTGAAATACCTGAGAGGCATAATTACACACACACACACACACACACACACACACACACACACACACACACACACACACATACACACACACACACACACATATATACATATATCACGTGTTGGGCCAAAGAGCCCATGGCCGCTGGATCCATCAACAACAACATATATAACGTGTCCTTTAAGCGATTGTGCAAAAGACTTAAAGATTAATCTAAAAAAATGAATAAAAAAGCTACAATTACATAAAAGTCCATTACTCTTTTCACAAGTTGTTTTCCTATTAAAAATGTCTTCCTTTCATGATGTGCTCCCAGTTACCAACAAATAAAAAGACTCTATGCCAGTGGTTACCAACATTTTCCCATCTAAGAACCACTTTTCTAACTACATATATTTTGCGGACCACCAGCTTGTATGTAATATCGCAATGCCATGAACACTTAACTAATTTTTTTTCTTCAAATAGATGAATAGGCCTTTATTCAATAACACACGTTGTTAATTTTGATAAGGAAATTGTAAGGTAATAGTAATGAAAAATAAATTATACATACAATTTATTGGTTATATACATACTGGTTACACATATTGGTCAAATACTATGTATTCATACAATTCAATAGTAAAAATTACAAAATATTCAATGGGAGCCTTGTGCTTGCATTTCGCTCACTAGATTTTCAATATTAAGCTTCACGGAAGTTAAAGACAGTCTCAAAGCTGGTTCTACTTGCAAACGGTTTCTGTGTTTTGTTTTTATAGTACTAAAAAACGTAGGGGGGATCAGAGCAAAATCAAAGAACCTAATACCAAATCGATAACGCTGGCGTGGACCACCTGATAATGTGTCGCGGACCATAAGTGGTCCGCGGACCACAGGTTCGGAACCACTGCTCTATGCTCTTCAATGTCTTATTTTGCCCAAACTAGAGTCCACATCGTGGCCCCTCAACCCAACCAGATGCGAATACCACAAACATTAAATAACGTGGTGGGAAAACATTCACTGCTTATTCCCTTACTTTAGTCTCATGGGAATGAGAACCTGGTTCGCACGAGGGAGAGATTAACATCATTTCCCACTTTGTTAGCGGGATGCTTTGGCCCAGTGATCACGTGTCGCCCAGACGACCAGAAGTAAATGGTACCGCGGGAAAAAAGGAAACGAAGCTGTTAAAGGATGTTTGTAGTTTTAGTTTAACGTGCTGATTCACTCTAAAGGAAATAATTTCAGCGGCATTGAACAAACCAGAACACAGCCTAAGAGACAGCACAGATGTCAGGTTACGTTTTGTCTTTCAGAAATTCTATTAGGTGGAAGAAAGGGTCATGGAATCACGAGAGTTAAAGATCAAGAGAAAATAGACGATGACATACGGGCAGAAAAATAAAGGAGACTAAAAGTACAGGTACGGTTGGCAGATACAGGAAAGTGGTAGTAATAAATGTCAGATGAAAAAGTCGACAACAACAGATTCTGAAGAAGATGAAATAAGTATTGTCACTGCAGACGATGGAAAATTCCATATTTGTAACTTCGACACTAAATATAATTATCTGGAGCAGTGGTATCCAACCTGGGGTACGCGTACCACTAGGGATGAGAGAAGACATCTAAGGGGGTAAGTGAAAAAAAAAGTCTGCCAATGCAATGTATAAGTAAATTAAATACTTGGAATTAAACACCAATAACCTTGGGGGTACATACTTAAAGATAAATGTATCTGAGGGTATGCGAACGAAAAAGGTTGAATACCATTGATCTGGAGAATATAAGTTAGTTGAAAATTAAAAACATCGAAATGAAAATCTTCATATGTATGAATGTAAGTACTTTAGTTGAATCTAATCTCACATACGATAGCTTGTATTATTATACCACACTTGTTGTGTTTAATGTAGATGGCTTTAAGTCACACGGATACGTTCTCTCAGCAGTAAAGCATGCAGTCTTCAAAGGAATAAAATAAAAAAGCGCTGACAATTATAATTTTGGACACATCATGAGTCAAAGGATCCCGTTACACGCCCATTGAGGCATATGGGGAATATGGTGTTAGGCCCATATTTTCTTGACCATCGGCACACTTGAGTCGGCTAGAAAGTCGACGGGACACTGTTTAGAAGGCAAACGGGACACTATTTAACAGGCCAACGGGACACTGTTTAGAAGGCCATTAGGACACTGTTTAGAAGGCCATTAGGACACTGTTTAGAAGACCATTAGGACACTGTTTAGAAGGCCATTAGGACACTGTTTAGAAGGCCATTAGGACACTGTTTAGAAGGCCAAAAGGACACTGTTTAGAAGGCCAAAGGGACAATGTTTAGAAGGCCAAAGGGACACTGTTTAGAAGGCCAAAGGGAAACTGTTTAGAAGACCAGCAGGACATTGTTTAGAAGGCCAAAGAGATAAGGTTTAGAGGCTAATGGCATACTATTTAGAAAACCAACGGACACTGTTTAGAAGACCGACGAGACACTGTTTAGAAGACCAAAGGGAAACTGTTTAGAAGACCAAAGGGAAACTGTTTAGAAGGCCAAAGGCATACTGTTTAGAAGACCAACGGGACACTGTTTAGAAGACCAACGGGACACTGTTTAGAAGACCAACGGCACACTGTTTAGAAGGCCAACGGGACACTGTTTTAAAAGTCAACGGAACACTGTTTAGTAAGTCAAAAAAAGGCAAAACGGGACACAAGTTATTTGCTTATGTTTGTATCATAAGTATAATTGTGTCTTTACCTGCGATGTCAGGTTGATTAGGGGTTGTCTTCCCTTGTTTATTCATTCATTGTGTTTGACCTTTAGGGTCAGAGGTTGTCAGTTCGGGCGTAGGCCTATGGGAAGGTTTTTTAAGCGGGAGTGAGATATACTTCCGGGAAGCCGGGAGGTCCTGTTTTTCTGAAGGGACCAAGAGTCCATTGTTTTTCGGGGAGAATCTTCGAAGTAACTGCTATGGCAGTTTTCCCCAGTGAATCTCTGTGCGTCGGGATGACGACAGAATTCCTTGTGTAGTTCTGAGGATTCATTTACCAGGTAATACCGACCTTTATGCATTATTACGCTTTTCGGTGGCAGAACATGTAAAGGATTACCTAGGGTGAACAGCAGTTCACGGATCCGCCATTTCAGAACTTATATATTTGTGCTCGAGGTAGCCATCCAAGACTGTTAGTCTTATATTGTCCAGAAATCCAGTGACGAAGATATATTGTGGGAGCCGCAGATTGGCGGAACTTCTACCTACAATAAGTATTACTGCAGGGTTGATGATAACCTATTTAACAGAAGTACACGGCCGACGTTAGGACGAGGCCTGTGCTTCCGGCTATTATACTACAGCCTGTTATGTGCAATTGGCAGGGAGTGCCAAGTTGCACCTGTGTGTCAAGGTAACTAAGGCATCTGACGCGTTTAGTCAGAGACGCCAAGGGCGACGCTACGAACTGTCATTATTGAAGAACTTTGCTATTGACCATGCACGTCTATTCTGATGTTTACCTTTTTGAATGCCAAATGTATACCTATCGATGTCAGGTCAGCATGACCTTGTTACACTGACTGTTCCTGTTGATATTATGTGTGTTCCCGTCAATAAATGTCTTGAAACATGCCTGCAGTGTCAAAGCATCCTTGATTACTGCATGTGAGAGTATGGGTTGCAGGATCTACATCTATACGAGCCTAAACACATTCGCGTCTTCATTCGCACCCACACTCAATTCATCATACGCTCGCACTACACATCTAACAACATGTATACTGTCTTGGGCCAGTGATCACCTCAACAAGAAAAAAAGACAGTTACATTTCTGGTGGACCAGTTACGTGGGCTCTTATGATACATTTCTTGTCGCCAATGTGGCCTAGAAACTTACATTTCTGATGGACCAGATCTGTGGGTTTAAAAAGAACAGAGCGAGCATTTGACATTATTGTTGACATTTATGGATCCAGAAATTTACATTCCTGGTTGGCTGTTACATGTATGATGTCTCCAGTTTTGTCGAGAAAGTTACAAGAAGGACAAGTACACATTACACTTCTGATCTGTGGGTCTAAGCTACACACGGGACAGCCGTAACACACAACGCTAATTCTACACTTGCAAGTTTTGGCTACAACAGGACAGATATAGGTCATCAACGGTTGACACAAATAAACAGTACGAGCATTTATATTATAATGCTACATAAAGCATAACAAGACAAGTACTGAAGTGAACTACTAGGCATTTGCTACGTGGACCATAACTGCATAGAAGGCGGGTTCCTATTGTAAACAGTACTGCGGGTTGTGACACGTTTCATTCAACAACAGACTTTTCTAGGTCAGAGCATTCAAGCTACATTGTTGGAGGTCAAGTGTCTGTAAACAGTACGTGAAATTGTAAACATTCAATGTGCAAGCCCTAATTTGAGAAGGTCATAGTAACTTTGGTTCGTGAATACCACTTTATGTTACAGTGGATTTGACGTTCAGTGCGCGTTTGACATTTCGTTTCTGTGTTCGCAAGGAGCAAGAAATTTATTTTAGTTTCAGCTGTGACTGAACTTGTTCTGCAACACATTGAAATTGATTGCTATATGTTTATGTCACTTCTACTGTTTTTGGTGTATTTTTCTGCGGGTTTTTCGGTTGGTGGGTCTTACGGTAAATATGCCACTTGATCGAGGCTTACTGTAAGCGGTCTGTAGGTGCAAATTTTCTTAATTTGGAAATTTGCTAGTGACAATTGGTCGCTATTGATGTTAGCTGTGATGTAATTGTACTTAACGTTGTTTTTGTAATATTTTGTCTGTTTTTCAGTTTTGATTGTCGATTTGTTTTGTTTGTATTCTGTAGGTCTCTCCTTTCTTGTGTATTTCTCTACACATTTTTGGTTAAAACAGTGTTGCCATTTGTATTGTTTTGTATTTTTGTCTTTGTATTTTTTTTTTGGTTGTACTACATTTCTGTCATGCACAGTCTACATACACATACTTGGTCATGTTTTGATATTATTGATAAGGTAGACTCTTCATATAGAGTTTGTTAAATAATATTATATAAGATATTTATACAAGTTCTTTGATAAAAGACTTGTTATCTACAAAGATTGAGACAAGGTAAATACATATTCAAGTTCTTTATAAAAAAGACTTGTGCCCATAGTGAGTGGGATATAAGGGAATTTTTTTTTTCCCACAGGTACTCAAGTGATTTTTTGGGTACATTATAAACAAGAGGAACATACAAAGTCTTTGTCTAAGACTAAGACAGTAAAATAAAGTGAAGTGAGTATACAAGTCTAGCATTTCAGACTTGTCTCCCATTGAAGTGGGATAAGGTAATTTATTTAATTTTTTTCAGGTTTCTGATCTCATTAGACAGAATGTCTACATTGGATTTCTTCATCCAGCAAGGGTTGACCCTTGGTAAGTCTGGTAAAGAATTGGAAGAATATTCATCTGCTCAATTCGCCATTGCATTAAAGTCAGAAGAAAAGAAACAAAAAGAGGAAATTAAATTGAAAGCAGAAGCTGAACTAAAGAAGCTAGAAGCTGAGAATAGAAGATTAGAACTTGAAGAAAGAAGGTATCAAAGAGAGGCTGAGGAGAGAAAAGCTCAAGCTGCTGCTGAGGAGAGGAAAGCTCAAGCTGCAGCTGATGAAAGAAAATTCCAGATGGAAATGGAAGACAAAAAAATTCAAGCTCAAGCTGCTGCAGAGGAAAAAAACTTCAAGCTGCTGCAGAGGAAAAAAAACTTCAAGCTGCTGCTGAGGCTGAAATTAGAAAAATGGAACATGAGGAAAGAAAACAGAAGATGGAACTTGATGAAAAACTCGCAATTTTGGAGTTAGAGAAATTGAAATTGGCGAGTACGGGTGCTCAGCAAACAACTTCGAGTACGACAAAGGAGTTTGTTAGTAGGATTAAATTGCCTCATTTCAATCCTTTAAAGGATGACGTAGCAGATTATCTAGATAGATTCCAATTTTTGTGCGATACGCATAACATAAAAAAGGAAAAATATGTTGAACAACTGATGCCATTTTTTACAGGTGACACAGTGACTACTCTTATGACAATAGACGAACATGAGAGGACTAATTATGATGTTGTCAGGGCAGCATTACTAAAGAAATACCAATTAAAACAAGAAGACTATCGTCTTCGTTTTAGGACAATGTTGCCAGAAAATGGAGTAGATTTCTCTGATTTTGTTACAAAGATACGTCGTACATTTACACGATGGGTTGAGTTGTCTCAGATTGAGAAAACATATGAAGGTCTAATGGACTTATTATTGCGAGATAAGGTTTTGTCATCTGTTAATGATTCTTTTCTTGCATTCCTTCATGAGCGTAAGCCTAAAAACTTAAAAGAAATGGAGGAATACTGTTGTCAGTATGCCACAGCACATCCCCATGCTACAGTTAGCAATTCTAAAGTGAAAGAAGGGTTGCCAGCTGCTTCGGCAACACCATATGGCCCTAATTTCAGAAAAAAAATTTCAGGGTGCTCAACAAAATTGGAATAGGGGAAGTAATCAAAATTACACTCAGAAGCGGAGTAATCCAACACATGATGGTTCTTCGTCTATGCAGTGGAGACAAGATGGTAGTTCTCGTAATTTTAGTGGTAATAATTTGAGACACTTTCGTAAAGGCTATCCAAATAATAACTATTCAGATTTTCGAGGTAATCATTCTCGACGTCAAGATTATGACGATGGTGAATTTAGAAACCGGGATTCAAACCGGAATGATGATTACAATAGGCAATATGATAACAATTACAGGGGAAATGATAGTCGAAATAATTACAGGGGAAATGATAGTCAAAATAACTACAGGGGAAATGATAATCGAGGTAGACCTAGGTTTAACAAAAAAAGACCTTACCAACAGGCAAACTCTGCGCAACAAGAGTTTGATGGAGCCTGTAATACAGTAAATGATAGTGGTAACTCTAGGGCTATCACTGGTTGTGCTTTCGATTTTGGGAGAGCAACTGAATGCCCCCAATGCTTAACATTGTTTGACTCATCAACTGTATCTACGCTAAGTTGTGGTCACCCTCTTCCTGCTCTACCTGCTACAGTTGCGCATGATGGGAGAGGATCTCTCATCTTACATAAAGGTCTAATAAATGATAGGCTAGTCTCAGTACTTTTCGATTCGGGATGTACTACCGTCGGGGTTAAGGAGTCTCTGATAGATCCTTGCTGTGCCACTGGAAAAACAATCAAATGTGTTACATTTGGTGGTACTATGGAAAGCTATCCTACTGCTATTATTAGGATTGACACTCCTTTCTTCACAGGAGATGTCCATGCATGTCTTCTTCCTAATCCTATTGCGGATCTTATAATCGGTCGTATTCATGGGGTTAAGGAATGCACCCCGCAACAAATTTCTAGTTGGGAAGAAAGAAACATTCAAACGGTCAATGCAGTGGTGACAAGAGCTCAAGCTCTTAATCCCCCAACTTCATCTGATAATAGTAATGAAGTTGATAGCCAAGACGAGCACTTGGTGATTTCCCATGACTCGTTTGTTAAACGTCAAGAAGAGGATCCTTCTTTGAAGAAATACTTCCTTCTTGCAAAGAAAGGGGATCCCAATCAAAATACGAATCACAAATCGTATATCGCTATGAAGAATGGTATATTGGTACGAATGGTACAACACTCGGACAAGTCTATGCACTCGCAAATTCTTGTGCCTAAGTGTATGAGAGCCTTAATTCTTCGGCATGCACACGATTCTCAGTGTGCGGGACACATGGGTTTTTCCAGAACTAAAACTAGAGTCCTTGCGTCATTCTTTTGGCCATTCGTGAATAAAGACATCCGAATTTATTGCCGATCTTGCAAAATTTGTCAAGAGGTCAAGTCTAGGGGTCCGAGACATGCTGCTCCTATTCAGGCTGCAGATATTCCGATTCGGCCGTTTCAGAAAATGGCTATAGACATCATTGGTCCGTTCAAAATTAAGTCAGCCAGAGGACACCAATTTATCCTCACTTGCGTGGACATGTGCACGCGTTGGCCAGAGGCTATTCCTCTGAAGAGCATATCAACTGTCGATATCGCTGATGCTCTTTGGCTCGTATTTTCTCGTCTGGGATTCCCGGAGAAATACTGTCGGATCACGGCACTCAGTTAATTTCGGACGTTATGTCTCAGGTAATGGCTACGCTAGACATTAAAAGGTCTCTCAGTAGTATTTATCATCCAATGTCCAATGGATTGGTAGAACGTCTTAACAGGACACTAAAGAACTTACTTGGCAAGATAACGGAGGATCATCCTGAAGATTGGGACAGGGTTTTACCTGCAGTCCTCTTTGCCTATAGAGAGGTTCCCAACGAGCATACAGGGTTTTCTCCTTTCGAACTTGTCTTTGGCGCGCAACCGCGCGGGCCAATGTCCTTGTTACACGATTTGATAACTTCCGATAATATTGACGATGATACACAATCGTCATATGAATATGTTATAGCTCTTAGAGAAAAGATTATCGAATCGTGCAGGTTAGCAACTTCATCTTCCGAATTTGCGAAAGAAAAAGCTAGGCGATTTGCTAATAAGAAAAGACGCCTACGTCAACTTTGTCCTGGAGACAAAGCATATGTCTTACTGCCCTCAAGAGAGAATAGACTTCTCATTTCTTGGAAGGGTCCATACACTATAGTCTCGAAAATTTCTGATGTCGACTATATTGTCGATGTGGATGGAAGGCATAAAACCTTCCATATAAATATGCTAACAGAGTTTATTGAACGTCCAGACTATTTACAGCCTATTTTCCAGGCGACGGACGACTCTCCAGTTCAACATGGTCACATCTCATCCCTGTCCGTTATACAGGATGAGGAAACTATTTTTTCTGACGTGAACTTACCTCTTCCTACGATTCCACTTATTTCAACGGAATCGTGGAGAGACGTTACAGTCTCTTCCAACTTGTCTTTTGAGGAACAACGTCAAGTATCCTCTACGTTACAATCATATCAGGATGTCCTTACCGACATTCCTGGACACACAGATGTCATAGAACATGACATCATACTTACTGATCGTAATCCGATCAGAGTAAGACCATACCCAATACCTATTCATTTTCAAGCACAAGTCGAGAAAGAATTGGATGAAATGATTCAACTACAAATAATTGAACCATCCACTTCAGCTTATTCTTCGTCGATAGTTATTGTTCGAAAGAAAGACAATAACATACGTCTTTGCGTTGATTATCGCAAATTAAATCAAGTTACGAAGTTCGATGCTGAACCTATGCCGTTATTAGATGATCTACTTATTAGACTTTCTAAAGCGAAATTCTTTACTAAACTAGATTTGTCGAAAGGTTATTGGCAAGTCCCACTGACGGAACACGCCAAACCTCTCACTGCTTTTTCGACACCTAGGGGTCTGTTTCAATGGAATTTTATGCCTTTCGGGCTTATGAACGCCCCAGCGACTTTCGTACGCATGATGCGACGAATTCTATCAGATCGTGCAGATGTCATTGCATATTTAGACGACATCTGTCTTTTCAGCGATACTTGGGAAGAACACTATGTGGGTCTGAAGGAATTGCTATCTACTCTACGTGAGCATAGTTTGACTGCTAAACCCTCTAAAGCTTTTGTTGGGTTTAGTGAAATTTCCTTCCTAGGTCATCGAGTTGGTCATGGTCTGTTGAAGACAGAGGACCAAAACATTTCAAAGATATTAAATATCTCGGTTCCGAAGACAAAAAAGCAAGTGCGTAGTCTCTTGGGATTGATACAATTCTATGGAAGATTCATTGAGAATCTGTCCTCCATTATGGCACCACTTTCAACGTTATTGAAAAAAGGTTCTCCTAATATGGTGCGTTGGTCCCAAGAATGCCAAACTTCATTGGATCAGGTTAAGAATTTGTTCTCATCTCATCCTATCTTAAGACTACCGACGATTGATAAGACTTTTGTCCTTCGTAGTGATGCCTCTTCCACTGGCATTGGAGCGGCACTAATGCAGGAATATTCAGGAACTCTGCATCCTGTAATGTATATTTCTAGGAAGCTGAATGCGGCAGAAAGGAATTACTCGGTTTTGGACCGTGAATTGTTGGCTATGGTTTGGTCCATTCTTAAGCTACAAAGGTTCCTTCTGGGCGCGCATTTCTTTATGGAAACCGACCAAAAAGCTCTTACGGCTATGCAAAGTAAGGATTTGAAGAGCTCGAGATCTACTCGTTATGCTATTGCTCTTCAGCCTTTCCATTTCACGGTGCGAGCTATCCGTGGTTCGGATAATGTGATGGCGGACATATTGTCTAGATGCCCACATGATTCCAGTTAAATCTTGTGTCCTAGTTTTTTCCTGATATACTTTCAGACTTAGGTCTGTCCTTAATATCATAATATGTTGTAATACAAATGTATTTGGATGATGTTTAGATAATTTAACAAATTTCATTTTGTCCATCCATCAGTGATATGTTGCTAAAATAGCATTGACATTTGTATATTGCTATGATTATATTATTTAGTAATGTTTGATATATGATTGGTATTGCCAGCAACTTAGGTTTCTTGAATGGTATCCCTTAGTTTGTTTGGTTTAAAGGAAATATTTTCTCTTATGTTGCGAGATGATTTGTACCCTCTTCTATTGTACCTGATATTAGGTTCATTGTTTGCATGAGCACAGAAGTGATACTGGTGCTATCTTGCTCATGAACATATAAAAAAAAAAAAATTGCATTTTTTTTTTTTTTACAGGGGGGTGGTAGTAATGTTGCTGTCATTTTCGACGGAGTCATCTGTCAAGTTATTTGCTTATGTTTGTATTATAAGTATAATTGTGTCTTTACCTGCGATGTCAGGTTGATTAGGGGTTGTCTTCCCTTGTTTATTCATTCATTGTGTTTGACCTTTAGGGTCAGAGGTTGTCAGTTCGGGCGTAGGCCTATGGGAAGGTTTTTTAAGCGGGAGTGAGATATACTTCCGGGAAGCCGGGAGGTCCTGTTTTTCTGAAGGGACCAAGAGTCCATTGTTTTTCGGGGAGAATCTTCGAAGTAACTGCTATGGCAGTTTTCCCCAGTGAATCTCTGTGCGTCGGGATGACGACAGAATTCCTTGTGTAGTTCTGAGGATTCATTTACCAGGTAATACCGACCTTTATGCATTATTACGCTTTTCGGTGGCAGAACATGTAAAGGATTACCTAGGGTGAACAGCAGTTCACGGATCCGCCATTTCAGAACTTATATATTTGTGCTCGAGGTAGCCATCCAAGACTGTTAGTCTTATATTGTCCAGAAATCCAGTGACGAAGATATATTGTGGGAGCCGCAGATTGGCGGAACTTCTACCTACAATAAGTATTACTGCAGGGTTGATGATAACCTATTTAACAGAAGTACACGGCCGACGTTAGGACGAGGCCTGTGCTTCCGGCTATTATACTACAGCCTGTTATGTGCAATTGGCAGGGAGTGCCAAGTTGCACCTGTGTGTCAAGGTAACTAAGGCATCTGACGCGTTTAGTCAGAGACGCCAAGGGCGACGCTACGAACTGTCATTATTGAAGAACTTTGCTATTGACCATGCACGTCTATTCTGATGTTTACCTTTTTGAATGCCAAATGTATACCTATCGATGTCAGGTCAGCATGACCTTGTTACACTGACTGTTCCTGTTGATATTATGTGTGTTCCCGTCAATAAATGTCTTGAAACATGCCTGCAGTGTCAAAGCATCCTTGATTACTGCATGTGAGAGTATGGGTTGCAGGATCTACATCTATACGAGCCTAAACACATTCGCGTCTTCATTCGCACCCACACTCAATTCATCATACGCTCGCACTACACATCTAACAACATGTATACTGTCTTGGGCCAGTGATCACCTCAACAAGAAAAAAAGACAGTTACAAGGACACTGTTTAGAAGGCCAATAGGACACTGTTTAGATTGGCAACGGGGAAGTTTAGACAGCCAACGGAACACTGTTTAGACAGCCAACGGAACACTATTTAGAATGTCAATGGGACAATGTTTAGAAAGCCAACAGGACATTGTTTAGAAGGCCAATGGGACACTGTTTAGAAAACCGAAACAACACTATTAAGAAAACCAACCGGACACTGTTATAAAAGCCAACGGGACACTGAAAGGCGAATATTTAGAACTGAAACCTAGTGCCGGACCACTAAAGGCTAACAATTATCAACTATGATGGAACCCTTTATGACAGCTTATTACTGTTGCTCATCTTGAGAAGACAAATATGGGCTCCTAGTCTATTCATCATCACCATTTAACTCCAGGTCCATGAGGAGCATAGCCTTTAACAAACTGACGCCAAGTTTATTTGTCCTGTGCCGTACGATCAAATTCTTTCCATGTTTTTCTCTATCCCTTTCATTTCTATCTCAAGTTCGAATCTCCATTTTTTGTTTTGTTTTTTAACAACTCTACCTGTCATGCCTTGGGAATCCAGAACGATAACTGCCTTGTAAATCTATGAGCAGTTTTCCTCAGTAAGTGTCCTACCCATCACCAGCATGTTCTCATTTCCTGTTCCGCTGGCACATTTACTTGTCCACGCTTATTGAAGTTTTGTTAGCTTAAAGCTTTTTACAAGATCTGTTAGCCAGCGCCATACCCAACCCTCCTTAGTCACTGTGACGAATTTGGGTAATAAATTGTTGAGCACGGGGTGGAGTGACACCCCCACCCCTCATTTCTTTTTGACTGTTATTACCACTCGCATTTATTTTCTCTATTTTCACTTCTGTAGATGAAAGTGGTAGTAATCGCTGTCACTCTTACTTATGACAGGTTCCCTCCCCTTGCCTGTTAAGTTGGTCGGAGAAATCTTTTGAAGCGCTTACACCTCTCCGTATTGTTTTTTTTAGACTCGGGAAGGTTAGCCGCCTTCGCTGTCCACGTGCAAATCCTATTCCATTCTCCCACGGCGGTGTTTCTTGAGTGCAGTTTGTGTCCCGGGGACCCCGTCTCAGAGCTCCGTAGAATGGCATCATATTATGCAGATACACGGGCGGTAAAAACGTTCCTGGTTCTTTGACACTGGAGACGGCCTTCACTTTTCCATGTTTCCAGGGACCACTATTACGTCAGACTTACGGCAGGAAAAGTCGCTCGAAGCGTGCAGGTGTCCCCTGTTTTTGATGCCTGGGAAATTCGGGGTAACCATTTCAACATGTTGCGAAAAATCTTCTTGAAGTTGCATTCACAGGAAAATTCTCTGGTCAGATATTATGAGTTGTTGTCTGCTCCTCTATGCAGGTGTCCCACTAACGCTTGAATACCTGCTACCTTAGGGGCAATATATATTGTGTTCTGGTCTGTCTCTCATTGCTTCAGTTCTAAAATTCTTGCCGTAAGAAGTTAGAAGACTTAACGCCAGCTTGCCGGCTATTATAGAGTGGGGGATTATCACAGTCTTGGTAAGGAAGTTTAGTACTTGGTAATTAGTATAAATTTGGGCTTGGGATTTGTAATAAGTCAAAGTAAACCCTCATAAATGATTTTAGTAATGGGGTAAATTACAGCAATCATTCAACCCTAAATTGGAAGCTATAGCCAGTTTTCTTTTTGAGAAGGGAATTGTGATTGTATGCAGCTACTAGTTATAAGAGCCAAATGGTTGCATGACTTGGTGTCTGACATAGTTCATTAAAAGGAATACTCGGCTTCCTCTACATACATGGATGACTGCTGCTGTCATTTTTGACGGTGAGAAAAACACCAACCTAATTTATGTTTGGTTTAATGTGATCAAAGAGAGATAAATGTTTATTATCTTTCTGTGACAGGTTTGACTGGTGATTATCTTCCCCTGTCTTATGTTGTCCTGTCTCAAGCAATGTCTTATAGTTGACATGTCTTAAGTCTATTTATAGGACCAAATACGGAGTATCTTTACCACCCGTTTGGGCGGAAACACCTGGTCTGGTTTAGCCTCGATCTGATCTATGCTCTTTGGGCATGCACAGGTCTTGGCGCAAAGACCGAAAGACTGATGATTCAAGCAGAGTGTACCTAAGGCTTAGAACGGATGTACCGATCCGTAGATTTCTCTCTGCCAAGTTTCGATAGGGATTTGGAAATTCTGGGAATGACTGTTTTGTCATTCTTCCTTCCCTGAGTGATTCTTTATGCCAGTATTGGCTGTGTTGTGTTACCTTAGAGTGTAAGGATTCTTTGAGAAGGTAACTGAAACATTATTCGATCTTTTTCGTCTCGATTAGATCTTAAAGGTACATTTATCGCTGATGGCGATATAGTGAGCGAAGCTCACGAGGGGTTAATATACTGTACCCCAGTATGGCTACATATTTGGAAGACTAGGTCTAAGTTGACCTGTTATACATATAAGCCTAAGAATCAACTTAATGGATCCGCAATGCAGGCGGAATATTGTTTGGCAGAAATATATTTATTCTCAGAAGTTTATGTAAACAGAGAGTCACCTGATTATCGAGGCCCGCGACCCGCGGCCTGATTTCGTCGTCATTATATTGGTCCGTGTTTACGGCCAATCTTCTTCACCAGAATGAAGTACCTGGCATGTGAGGCCAGAATGAAGTCTTTTGCTAGTTGTAGGACAATAGCATTGACTTTGTTAAATAACTGATATCGCCCGTACTAGGCAAAATATTTGCTAGGGCTTACCTGAAGGGCTCAATCAGGGATTAGAGCTATTGCATGAACAGTAATTATTGGTCAAGACATTGTTGCATGTCTAAGCTGTTCGGGATCTGTGATGCCTGATGTTAACCTTCATAACTACGCATATAATGTCCATGATCTTGTACTATTGACTGTTTCGTCTATCATCATATTATCGTATCTATTGTTGTCATATGCTGTATGTAATTATTAAATGTGTCGAACGCCAGTATTACCAGTTTAGACTGGTCGGCGAACTGGGAATCTGTCGGCGGATTAGCCGACCTGACTGATTTTAAGGTCACGTCTCGCCAAGAGAGAGAGAGAGAGAGAGAGAGAGAGAGAGAGAGAGAGAGAGAGAGAGAGAGAGAGAGAGAGATGGGGCAGCCTTGTATACATGCCTAAAACCCATCCCAGCGTTAGTAGCGGGAAACCGGTCTTCGTATTATTACGCAAAAGCTACAATAACCCGGCCCTGCACTTATTGTGTTATGTCTGCTGATCGGACGGTGAGCAGGGGAGAGTAAGAAGAAACTGCGAACCACCAGGTCAAACTGACCAGAAGTTGCTCTGGTACCAAATTGGGGCTGGGAGGACCCAGGAGCCGTTAGCGGCCTAAAAAAATCTCACATCATCTGGGGATCGAACCATAGAACCCTGAGCTAGGAAGCCAGAGCATTAACCACTATGGTACCGCCCGCTCCAAAGGCACCAGTTTTCTTTTCCATCAAGCTGCGTCGTCCACTATTATTTAGGGCTGCTACATTGGTAGTGGGCCAAGACAGAACGTAAATTTATTCCTCAGCATCTATTGTATCGTGGGTGTTTCCGTCACACCTCTCCAATACCTGGATTTACAACCGGGTGCATTTATTACACTGATTAGTCAGCCATTTCCCAGGACATTGGAGTATCAACGCGTGCCAACAAAGAAGAACTCGCGGGAGAACGCACTCAAATTTATAGAAGGGGGGAGGGGGGGTAGATTTTAAGAAAACTGTAGACCGGAGCTGTTTGTGAAATTTATTAGCAGTGTTCCTGACAGGGACAAGTCAGGGGGATTAGTTTGTGTAGGTAGGTCTCTTTATTTCAGGATTTCCAGCAAAGGATTATTATTTTAACCCTCACCCCATAATTGTGGGAGTGTGGAACTTACATGGGTTTTTTCTCATCATCATCATCAGTTGCCATCTCCACAACGAAGGTTGGCTGTAATGGATCTCCAACGTCTTCTGTCTCTTGTCTTGGTGGTGCACTCTGATAGACTCTTTCCTGTCCACCTCTTGATGTTTTTTTCTAGAGTGTTCTAAATTTTCTATAGTAACCTTTTTTTTTTTGTTGTTGTCTCGTACCTTGACACCTGCATCGTACTGAGGTTTTCTTTGATGTGGTGATAGATTTTCATGCTTATTTTACCATAGTTTTTTTTTGACGTGTTAATAAAATATATAATTACTTAACGGATCAGATTTCCCTTCCTATCTGTACATGTACTCTTTACCTTGCACTGGTACTGTTGTATGTGGATACACTGTAGTGTAATAAACCTATCTCCTAGCAGAGCAAGAGGCAGGGTGACAGCAGTTGAACAAAAGGTCACGGAGTGGCGAGGGGAGAGTCAGTATAGGTTCTCACCCTCGATAACTATAAGTCACACTATTCACCATCAACATCATTTTTCTTCTATCATCTCAGACCTCTCTCAGACCTTGGTCTTGTCTCTGACATCACACAGACTTGGATTTCGTCTCAGGCAGACTCTTACATAACTCACTCGTGACAGTCACATGCCATGACACTGATATTTGTAAAAATCAAATATTGAGTCGTGGAAGAATAGGGAACGCAATTAGATGTAAAGTACGATGGATGGGCATGAAAAAAAACCGCAAAAAAGCTATTCGTTTGGCGAGGACAAAGAAAATAGCCAACGTTGCGGCCACAAGGCCTACGTCAGGGAACGGAAAGAAAGTGACTGTTAAGTAGGACACATAAGAATCTAAATAAAAGTAAATATTTAAAAACTTGGTATTTCCCTAAAGTCGGCTAAAACCTAGCATGCCTGCTGAAGGGAGAGCGCGCCACGAGAAAATTAAATGGCTGCCACTTCCGGATGTAAACAGTAGCTGCTAAGAAGCTAAGAAACGAAACTGAACCAAAAAAAAACTACCTAAATGTAATAATAATTAGTACTGGAGATAGTAGAGGACAGAATGAGTTGGAAATAAATAAATAAACAAAACATAAGGCTTCAAAAATTAAAACAAAGGATTGCCAGTTTACTTTGGCACCCTTCCTTGTGGTCGGACACTATCGATGCGCGACGTGCAAGCATGTCATCCAAACCAGCAAGGTGTCTTTTCCTGAGGACATGTTCACCATCAGCAATAGCTACACATGCAAGTCACGCAATGTCATTTATACAATCAAAGGCAAACGTTGCAGCAAAACCTATATTAGCCAAACGCGTAAACGACTTAGGGACGTTTTTTTTATTTTTATTTTCATATCTATCCACCATAAAAATCAAACAGCATCCTATAATTGTATACATCATCAAAACTGACACAAATTAATTTTGAAAGAAAAAAACAAACACAACAGAAAACGAAGACAGAAAATAATATATAAAACGGCATGCAATAGAAGAATGTTAACAAAAGAAATCATTGAAGCACCAGTAGCAGAAGCTGTTGAGAGACATGATCGCCAATACCAATCATCATTACGCTTAATGGCAATGATGTGGAATTCTTATACTGAAACTCTTTTACATTTACAGATGAACATTAAATCATTGATTATTACAAATGTGCTCTCTGTATTCATGTATACTTGTATTTGTACAGGAAGATGAGGGGGAACTGCGGTAAGACGTGGAGTGAGGGCTAGATAGGACACATAAGAATCTAAACAAATATAAAAATAAAACCTTGGTATTTCCCTAAAGGCAGCTAAGTTTGCTTGCCGCCGAACAGACGTGCGTCCCCGGAAAAGGAAATGACTGCCACTTCCGGAAGTAAACAGTACATACTAAGAAACTAAAAAACGAAACTGAACAATAAACTACCCAAACGTAATATTAATGAGGACTGGAGATAGAAGTGGTCAGAATGAGTTGGAGATAAATAAATAGTAAATAAACAATCAAGACATATTGAATACATTTTTTTATATTTTTATATTATTAGAGGGTGACGGAGAAATAGAAAAATAGAACAAGAGTGGAAAGGGTGACCTCAGACAAAGGTGTGTAGGCGATTGACCAGGTTTATTTTTATATTTGTTTAGATTCTTATATGTCCTATCTAGCCGTCACTTGGTTTACTTTCCCTGACGAAGGCCTTGTGACCGCAACGTTGGCTATTTTTCTTGTCTTTTGTCCTCGTAAGACGAATCACCTTTTTTCAATTTTTATTTTCATACCGATCCATTGTATATCACAATTGCTAAATACTAACCATCAAATGTGTCAACTCTGGCATCTGTCCGAGGAACGCCGTCTCTTGGAGGCTTGATCAAATAATCTAAATTGAATATCGATAGCAGTTATAACCCACCGTTCACGGGAGAAAGTCCAGTTAAATGCGTTATAGCTGTTGACCACAAGGTTAATGGGCGAACGTAGACGTAACTTTATTATCACGTGTAGTTCTCCGGGGGTCTCTGAGGAGACAGAGAAGAAATAGGACTACTACTAACTCAGGCATGTTTTAAGAGGTGACCTATGAGTATGTGCCTGGGGCTGGTAATCTTATCATGTTAAATTATGTCTACATGGACCATTGTTGCTAAAGCACGTAAATGCTTTGCTTGAGGGAGAAATAGGATTATTATTTCTTTCGCAAACGTTTCCAATACATGATGAGCGAAGTTTACATTTTCATTCAGTAGTTTTGCCATTGCTTTCTGAACGGTACGGCGCTTATACCATTGTTAAAAATCCTCACAAAGCGATCTGCTACCAAACCGCCTGCAGCAGGTTTCGAACCTGGTATATTTGGATTATGAAACTGCGTTCATATCCATTAGGCCACAGACGCCTAATTATAATTATAATTACGTGCTGTAAATGTGAGAATACTGTTATTGTCCTGTTACATTTGTTTTTTTAACGTTAATATTTAAAATGCATGAGAATAAATGGATACAGCATAAGAGATGAGAGAAAGAAAGTGAATATGATTGATGGACATTTTGTTAATACCAGTAGTTCCTAATGATGTCACACTCCCTCTCCTGGGTAGTGAGATGGGGTGCCTAGCCTTCTAGGATAAGGGCAACAAAAATAAGGGCAGAATGTTAAAAGGGCCTGCGTGACCAATTTTCAACCCTTTGAAAATAATGTTCGTTCGTTCGCTTGTCTCCTCGCAGACCTCTAGGAACAACACGAGTCGACAAGAAACAACAGTTGTGATAATAGGTAACAAGACACGAAATGTTAGCAGATAAAACAGTGAGTTAAGGATGAAAATAAGCTATCTTGTCAATCTGTACGTGATGTCTTGTCAAAACACAATGAGATCTATAAAGGATTTTCAATAAACGTTTACTGTGTGTTTAATAAAAACTTGCGTCATGCTCATGATGCAATAATTATAGTGGAAAGTGAAAAGAGCTGCAATAAATAATTAATATGGCCGTGGAGAAAAATAAAGGTAAACTAAATAAGATTACGGAGATTAAAATTGATGATCAAGTAACATTGATGATCAAGAAGTAAAATTCTTCAGAATGCACAGTCAAAATACTTGGGATTTTTTTTTTAAGTCGATAGATTTAAATATCCAGATATATCATCATCAATCATGAACTGCTTGCTCTGAGCCGTCAAGAAAATAGGCAGAGAATTAATTAAAGCAGGTAGACTTTGGAATTAGTTTGGCCATGTCCCCAGAAAAGACCTCGACACTATCACAAGAACTGCTATGTTATGGACCCCAGAAGGTAAGTGAAAGAGAGGCAGACCAAAAAAAAAATGAGCGGAGGACTGTGGAGAGCGAGATGAAAAGAATAACCCAGAGTTGAAACACAGCAAGAGACATGGACAGAAACCGAACGAAGTGGAGAGAGTTTTGTTGTTGTTATGCAAGACTATATTTGGTCACTGATTTACCATCACCATCCATGAACTGCTTACTCTGAGCCTCCGCGAAAATAGGCAGAAAATTAAAGCAGGAAGACGTTGGAATTAGTTTGACCATGTCCCCAAAGAGACTTCGACACCATCAACAGTTTGCTATGTTATAGACCCCAGAAGGAAGGTGAAAGAGAGGTCGACATATATAAAATGGCGAAGATTTGTGGAGGCCGAGTTAAAAGAATGATCCAGAATTGAAGCACCGCAAGAGGAATGATTAGAAACCGAATGAAGTGGATAGAGATCGTTGTTGTCACGCTAGATTCCACTAGGCGTGACGGTCACTGATTGCTCTATGGCGTTTTGAAGGCCGGCCACAAATTCTTGTCATTTTGCTCGGTTTTGGCTATCCTTTGTGCAGTGCCTCAATTCTGGCTCATGCTTTTCATCTCATCATCTTTCTGGTTTCATGTTTCGCGATCAGGACATCCTTTTTCGTGTCAGTGGCGTCCATTCTGTATTCACAACTAGAATTGTTAGCGCCACGCAAAGAATCATCAACAAGATAATTTTAGAACTTCTAGCGGCAGGAAAAGAATCATCAACAATGTCATCTTAGAATTTCTAACACAGGCAAATAATCATCAACAATGTGATCTTTGAATTTCTAGTGCCAGGCAAAGAATCATTTACAAGGTCATTTTAGAATTTCCATCACCAGGCAAAAAATTATCAACAAAGTGATCTTTGAATTTCTAGCGCCAGGCAAAGAATCATCAACAATGTCATTTTAATATTTTTTAGCGCCAGGCAAAGAATCATTAACAAGGTCATTTTAGTATTTCTGGCGCCAGGCAAAGAATAATCAACAAAGTCATTTTAGTACTTCTAGCGCCAAGCAAATAATCATCATCAATATTATCATAGAAATTATATCGCCAGGTAAAGAATCATCAACGAATCATTAACAGAGGTTCAAATCTAAATATACTTTGCTTGCTTTAAAGCACATTCAGGTCAAATTTCAACTATGCTGTTTTTTTTTTAAACCTGAACGCACAGTCAAAAACGTTTTGCTGTATTTTGTTGCATGCTTAAACATTGTTTGTTAATCTGACAATAAATCAAATCTGTGTTACGTGTGTGTACCTCCAAGGTCAATCAAATGTACGTGGTGGAAAGGAAAATAATGCATGTTTGAAAATGCTTCCTATGGCAAAGCCTGTTGATAACATTGCTAATTTGCTTTCCAGGTCGTGACTATAAACACATTTTCAACGAAACATGGGTATGTTTGTAACATTTACCATTTTAGCCATGGCTCAGCTAAGACGCTTGACCAATGTTGACAAAGATGGTGGCATCCAGGATGAAGGGTCATTTTAGGAGTACTCTTCATACAAACTCTGCGATCCAAGAACAACGCATCAGGACGTCATACCACACGGCAATACGCTGAGGCCATGGCTAAAATGGTAAATGTATACAAACATATATGCCCGTTCGTTCCTTCCGAAAAGTGGGTGAAAAGAATAGTCACGACTTGCACGTGAAAAGCAAATTTTCAAACGAGTTTCAAAGGTTGCATAGGAAGCATTTTCAAACATGCATTATTTCCCTTTCCACCACGTGCATTTGATTGACCTTGGAGGTACACACACGTAACACAGATTTGATTTATTGTCAGATTAACAAACATTGTTTAAGCATGCAACAAAATGCAGCAAAACGTTTTTGACTGAGTGTTCAGGTTTTTAAAAAAACAGCATAGTTGAAATGACCTAAAAATTGAAAGTGGCCTTTAACTTTTTTTTGAGCAGTATATAAGCATTGTGCATAGCTGGTGATCATATAAGGATGACTCCAGATATGCCTCCATGCATTTTCCTCTTCGTTAACTCTTTCCCCAGTTTTTGTGTTTTTTTTAGATTTTACCCACGTACCAAAATGTCTGCCCCCCCCCCCCCCCCTCCCCCCCCCCCCCCCCCCCCCCCCCCCTTTTTTTTTTAAAATGTGAATTTTTAAACAAGCAGTAATAAAAAACAGTATTCCTCCATTTCGCGACAGGAGTTGTTCTTGTAATTGAAATTTCTGATTACTGGATTAAGGGGAAAACAAGCCTATTCCAAAACAAAAAAACATGTATTTATTAGTCTTTATTAAATAATAGCAATAACCCGTCAATAATGACGGAAGTAATATATTTTTAAAATATTTTTAAATTCAATATAAAAGTGCTTTGATGACAACATTTTTTGTGAAAGTGCGTGGATTTTTTTCAAAGAATGTTCCCTGATAAAAAGTGTTTTTAACAAAAACTTTCAAGTTTTCATGATTTGTTCCTCGGGGAGGGCGACATAGAGCTGGCCGTGTCCGAAAACAGGTTCAGGAAGGAAAACTCCTACGTGATCAAAAGATTGTCCTTGCGCTTTATTGATCGTCATTGCAAATGCTAAAATCACTGGGAATTGACGACGTCGCATCCTAAATGGCAAACCGCACTCGCTCTAGAGTCTCGCTTGCTCGTTGTGATTGACGCGATCGTCTCTTCCTCTTAGCATCTGCAGCTCGTTTTGCAGCCATCTTATCATTTTGATCCATAATAATAAGTCTGGAATACTTTAAATTAAAATTTTGTTTTGAAAAAACAATCAAAAACTTACATTTTAACGTTATTTTTAATAAAATGATGAGTTAAATTCGTTTCCGGAATGAAACTGGGTTCTACACTGATTTTTCTTTTTGAGTGTTACTATTTTCGGGAGAGTACATATAAATGAAACAATACAATTAATGTCTAGCTTTCAATCACAGTTGCATCCCTTAGATGTGACCGACGTACAGCCGGCGAGAATTATGGATTTTGAGGATGATTAGAGGTTTCTCACTTCAAAAATAGGTCGTGAAATTATCTATCCAGCTAATTTTGTTTGTATAAACCATTTGTATATTGCTCCTTCTACTTTGTCTACCGTTTTCATTGTTTTTTTTTTATATGTTTTTGGTGTCTTCTAGAACCTGTCACCTTCATTGTCTAAAGCCGAAACAAACTGAAGAATTCACTCACTTTTTAATGTCACAGAATGGGGCTGCGCGACATTGTATTTTTCGGCAATTTTCTTCCATGATCCCCCCGTTTTCAACAAAATAATTGATGTATTGTCAATTTGTCTGACACTGTACAAACAACACGCTTTCTGTTACTCGACTATGTACATTTTCTAGCGCTACGAAATTTAGAATGGTTTTTTTAAATGAAACTAAACACAACAGTTAACTGACAATACTACATCTAGGAACAGACGGACGTCATTCAAAACTACTTCTTTTTTTTTTAGTTTCATACCAGATACTGCCGTAGTGAAGTGAAGTGTTAGAGACTTCGCTATACTAGGTCCAGCATCAAGAGATGGGGTGACCAGTAGCCTTGCTCGCTGCCTTTACCTGCCCTAACTCACGAGCAGATTCATGTACTCATTTACAGCTGGGTAGACTGGAGAGCGACGCCACCTTGTTTGGGACCCTATACCTTTGCCGCGAGAGGCCATCGCTCTAACCACTCTAACAATCGAACCCTCGAAATAATGACTATCTGAGCTTAACCAGCAAGTGGGGAAGTACTCATGGTGCAAATCATACCCGCGCATAGTGAGTGATTCGGTTAACTGGAAATTCTGATAATCGAAGTTTGTATAATCGGAGCTCTACTGTACGTTTATGAGAAAACGTCTTATAATAGTAATAATACGCTTAGAACCGCCAGGGTGGTCGGAATGGCTAAAAGGTATGGCGTCCGCCTCTAATCTTTAAAGGTACCGGGTTCGGTTCCCAGCACAGGGAATATATTTGATGGAATTATTTTCAGAACTAGTGGGTATAAATTATGTCAACCCCCCACCCCCGATCTCCTGGGTAGTGCGATCGGGTGCCTAGCCTTCTCGGATAAGCGCGAACAAATAGAAGTTTTCGTGTGCAAATGGTGCACGTTAAAAATCCCGCGGCAGTAGACAATTATAAATAGTAGGCCAATAGGCCGCAGCCCTGGCAAAATTTACAAAATTTGGAAAACATACCCACCACAAAAATATGGAATGTGTTATTCCTATATGCACATATTGGGTTCCTCGCCGGGGCTACGGAGTTCGTGCACTGTGCTGAGATCCTCCTTGTGTGATCTAAGGGAGGAGATCCTTAAAACCAATCCAAACTAATGATTAAAAAATAAACCAAATAATGAAGATGATACTTAAAAACCAAATTGGGAGCCTCGCTGGTGTAATGGTTAACACACAGTTCGCTGGCGATCAGGTGTTCAAGGTTCAACCCCGGGCGTGAGCATTTGAAGCAGTGTCATCGACCGGGATTTTGACTGAATAACCTGAACGGCTCCTGAGATAAACCCTCTGTATATGGGAAGAAGAGAAGAACCTGACCGTGTTGGAAAGAAAGTCCACAGGCTCCCCAGCCTCGCAATGGTATGTCATTGGGCCGAAGGGCTGAAAGCCCAAGTTCCGCTGGTTAAAAAAAAAAAAAAAACCAAATCATAATATTTTTGTCACTATAGCAATATACATAGTTTAATGTTATTTATTATAAGCGTATTAAAAGCAAATCTGTCAGTGTTTATCAATTTATTAATGACACGGCACTCACTGGCTTTTACCCTTCGCCTGCCTTTTCTTCTCCTGCTGTGTCCCTCTGACATTTCTAACACTAACAAAACTTGCCAGGTACTATATTTGGGTTACTTCAGTCCCCAAGGACTGGCTACATTAGGCTCCCGGAAGTGTACCCAAAATAACACGACGCAGCCGTAGACGTCTTTTGACTTGCTATTGTTTCTGCTTCACGTCTGGTCCGGACAATAATGACTGCTTATTGGGGGGAATTTCTGTTGATCTAAATTCTGTGTGAAGTTTGCTTCAAAGGATGTGAGCTATTAGCTTTGGAAGCCCAGACAAAAGTACAGATTCCATAGGGTTCTGTGAAAATAGAGTAAAGTGCACAAGACAATGTGTTATGAAGTAGATTATACAAGATTCCAATCCTGATGTTTAGAAGGAAGAAGATACGCTGTGTTTTTGTAGCTTTCGGTTGTGATTATGATTCGGCTACATAAATATATTTATGGATATGGATAAGGGAGAGATACTGAGAACAATTAATGATCGCCTGTTAGAGAATGACACTGCAATAGATGAATCTTAAATTCTATTAAAAGACTGCTCAAGGTGTCAGAAATGCTTGGATTTTTTTTTTTTACATCAAACGTAAGGCTAGCAGAGATGGACATATGAGAGGATGCATCCGTCATGTATACAACCAACGAGCTACAGGAACAGTAAGCATTCACACTCTTCGACATATACTGAGGGAGACTGAGCACCTATGGGTTTGCCCGGAGTTCAGTGATGTCGATTCTGTTCAACAATAACAATACATAAATATATCTATTAAAACTGATTGCTAACAGTGTCAGAAATGCTTGGATTTTTTTTTTTACTAACTGATGCACAATCATGATTGTAGATGTCTCAGGACAAGATGAAAAGTAAGACTTCAAGAACTAATAGCTACGACACCCATATCGCATGTATTCGTTGTCATGGCGCGTGTAACATCTTCTTGCGCGGATTTCTTAAACGTTTACTGTAGCTGCAAGTGTTAGCTTCCCCACAGCTTAACATCAAACAACATTGATAAGTGAGCCTGTTAGAAAAGAAAATTTGTACATTTATCATCGAGGAAGGCTAAAAACACACGGAGAAGAGACCTGGAGAAAGAAATGAAAATGATTGGGGAAGACATTTACAAAAATTGAATTGATGGAACACTACAGGAGGATTTGGTATGTGTTTGTTGAAGACCCATGCTCCTTCGGAAGCTAAAGGGTATTGATTGATTGGTTGATTGATATTAGTCATCGTGATTATCAGCAACAAATGTTTTCAACATCATCACCAACATCCTAATCATCATCATCATGACCACCACCTTCAAAATCAACACTCCCATAATCACCATTTTGATTATCATCACCATTTTGATTATCATCACCATTTTGATTATCATCACCATTTTGATTATCATCACCATTTTGATTATCATCACCATTATCGCTTTCGTCAAAAAAAAAAGGCTGAGACGCAAAGAATAAGTCCACTAATTCATGTTACCCATCACCATGAAAGAGAACATGACACGGTACTACGTACCGTCAGGAACATCACACCATCTGAAAAAATAAAATTAGGCAGCCTTTTGTCCTAGTAAGTCGTAGTACATAGTTTCTTTTATGCCAACTGAAACTGAAGTTGTTATAGGACCAAGTTTGATACCGAATGTGTCTTCCGTTCTCTGTGTCCTTAGGCGCCATGACGTCCCGTGTAGATCCCGCTAGTCTGTGAGCAAACAAAGCGTAGAACCACGGCATAGTGTGAGTGGAGACAAATATGGTACTGGTAACCTCATCAAGTAATATACAATGTTAAAAAAAGTCATGAATTTTTTATTGCAGGCTTTATGCAAGGGAGACAACTGCAGTGGTGGCTCTATGCTTCGTAAGGATTGAAAAGGGGGCATGATGATGGCGATGATGTTGACGGTGATGATGATGGCGATGATGACGGTGACGATGACAAATAGGGAAAGTACTAGAAGCTACAGAGATGTGGTTTTTACTGAACAATGTTAAAAATACCATGGACAGCCAAAAGAGTAATGAAGATGTCCTGAAAGAGGCCATTTCGCAAAGGAAACATATTTCACAAGTTAGAAAGAAGCAATCCATTTTTTTGGGGCATGTTATGAGAAGAGGAAAGCTGGAATATATCATAACAACAGGTACGATTGGATTCTGCTGTGTGCCCAAGGGGCTGCGTTATCGCCCGCTTTGGGAACCACTGATGTAAAGACATGATAATAAGATTGGGAACCACTGATGTAAAGACATGATAATAAGATTGGGAACCACTGATGTAAAGACATGATAATAAGATTGGGAACCACTGATAAAAAGACATGATAATAAGATTGGGAACCACTGATGTAAAGACATGATAATAAGATTGGGAACCACTGATGTAAAGACATGAAAATAAGACTGGGAACCACTGATGTATAGACATGATAATAAGATTGGGAATCACTGATATAAAGACATGATAATAAGATTGGGAACCACTGATGTAAAGACATGATAATAAGACTGGGAACCACTGATGTAAAGACATGATAATAAGACTGGGAAACGCACGATGCCAAGGTCTTAAAATGAGCAGATACATTCAAACTTAATCTAAAATGAAAACTATAGAATCTACGAACACAAGAGTGAAATTAAAATAGCCGGACGGAATTAGTTATAGATAGTCAGGCGAGAGTGGTAGCACATGACTGAAAGAAATAATGCGCAGTATATATATATATATATATATATATATATATATATATATATATATATATATATATATATATATATATATATTATATATATATATATATATTATATATAGAGAGAGAGAGAGAGAGAGAGAGAGAGAGAGAGAGAGAGAGAGCGAACGAAATTTATTTTGAAAGGGTTGCGAATTGAGCACGCAGGCTCGTCTAACATTCTGCCCTTCCTTTTTCTCATATTTTATATTGCATTAATTTGTTCTCACATGTATTTTACATATCAGCTTAAAGGAATTCAACGTTGTAAAAGTAAAATCCTCACATTGGCCGTATCTAACTATAATAATGAAATAAGATATGTTGAAAAGTACAACAATCATTATTAGAACATACATTCCATATTATCTATGTATATGTATCTGGAAACATAATCACGTTGGGGGGGGGGGGGGGCGCATGTAATCAGCACTCATAAAGTACAGAAGGAAAGAGAGAGAGAGAGAGAGAGAGAGAGAGAGAGAGAGAGAGAGAGAGTAGAAGGAAGACAAATATTTGAATGGTACAGAAGCCATGCTTTATAACATTGTTCGATAATACAAGGAGTGTTTTGAAAGATGCACTATTGAGTTTTTGCAGGAAGTTGGAGATTCGGAAACTCTTAAAAACGTTCGACAATTCTGAAAAACTAATTTAGCTCGTGTCACAAGTGATCTCCCCTAAGTTATTTTTTTTTTCAAACGTACATCGTAAGTCAAACATTGGTAGCCTTGAGAAGACTAGCCGGCTGAAGCAAGTTGCGATGTCTTGACGTTTTGAACTGAGTCGGATAATCTTCAAATAAAAACAATTTCATCTAGGACTGAGGTAGGCAACTGTCGCAAGAGGTTTATATTAATTGAGGTATGAGATCCTGGACATAAAGATGTATCAGATGATACCAGGATAGTGCCAGATAAGAGACTGGTCTTAAAAGAAATACCCCATTCTCTGAAAAGAGTAATGGTGTATCGAAGTCAAAGGTAGAGTCTAGCTGAATAGATCACTAGATGAGATGGTAATGTGCAATCCTAGTTACCTATGGTGCCCCTCTCCAGACCAACCTAACACTATGACTCTGCTAGGGGCAATTAATTAACCAACAAGAACTTTGAACCCATCTTAAATAATTCACTGAAGACTGTGGGTACAATTTATAATTTATTTATCTACAAGATCTTTTTTCTTTGTACTTTTGATAAATTTAAAATAAAATAAAATTGATTTCAAAATAAAATCTGTTTCACTTTCATTATATATTGTTGCGCGCTTATTTTTGCTCGTAGCTTTTGCACGCTTGTTTTATAAGTATCCAATATTCATACGAAGTTAATGTCTAGGGTTCTTTCTTTACGTGCCTTGCAGACAAATATTAATTTTCTTTCGTTCACGCACCGCTTTCTTTATAGAAAGTAATAACTGCCACGCGACGGTCATAAACTTTATTACACATGAAGAACGTTACAATAGACCCATTGATGTGGTCAGGCAGTTCGTACACAACCAAGATTAATAATAATAATAATAATCACTCATATGTATGAAACAATCCTTTCAATCATGAAATATGAAATACACTTGTATACTTTCACTTTACTGAATATTGTACACATGAATATATCTTATGGGCCATACACACACACCCATATACACATCTCAACAGCCCGACGGCTGGAACTCCTTTCCCCTCGTTTTTTCCCTACACATTTCTGTTAAACTCCCTTCTCTTTTTGCACACGCCTCGTTAGCAATCCTTTCCTGCAATTTGCGAGCTTGTCACACTGCCAGTCTCATCGCTTGACATAGAGTGGCTAGTGGGCTGGGGTAGCGAAGCGGCGTTCTTGGCATTCAAACTACTGTATTTTCCAACTCCCAACATATATACAAGTATATATATATATATATATATATATATATATATATATATATATATATATATATATATAGATATATATATATAAATATATATATATATATATATATATATAACAAAAAAGGAGAACCTGTTGAGCTGCCTATTATATCGACATAAATGTTATGAATTTTAATCATAACAGTACAGTTCGTAAAATAGCTTCAATCACGATGCATTAAAAGTGTATCTGGCATTTTATTTACAGTTCTATCATATTAAAGTTCAATTGTTGCAAATGCATTATGCATAAATTTGTTGACGTCATCAGTTTTTGCTAGGCACACAGATTGGCTTCCCATTTGTTGCGCGCTTATTTTTGCTTGTAGCTTTTGCACGATTGTTTTATAAGTATCCAATATTCATTCGAAGTTAATGTCTAGGGTTCTTTCTTTACGTGCCTTGCAGACAAAACTTAATTTTCTTTCGTTCACGCACCGCTTTCTTTAAAGAAAGTAATAACTGCCACGCGACGGTCTTAAACTTTATTACACATGAAGAACGTTACAATAGACCCATTGATGTGGTCCGGCAGTTCGTACACAACCAAGGTTAATAATAGTAATAATCACTCATTTGTATGAAACAATCCTTTCAATCATGAAATATGAAATACACTTGTATACTTTCACTATACTGAATATTGTATACATGAATATATCTTATGGGCCATACACACAAACCCATATACACATCTCAACAGCCCGACGGCTGGAACTCCTCTCCCCTCGTTTTTTCCCTACACATTTCTGCTAAACTCCCTTCTCTTTTTGCACACGCCTCGTTAGCAATTCTTTCCTGCAATTTGCGATCTTGTCACACTGCCAGTCTCATCACGTGACATAGAATGGCTAGTGGCTGGGGTGGCGAAGCAGCGTTCTGGGCATTCAAACTACTGCATTTTCTGCAGTTAATTTATTGTAACTAATAAAGTTCATCTTCAACTGTTTTCTTGATCCTTGATATAATCTGTCTGTCTTTTGTGCTTTCTTGAATAGAATATCAATGTTAATTTATGATAAAGTCTTAATGACTGATGTGACTGTCAATTGTCTTCTAAATAAACCACAGACTTTGATATCATCATAACACGTAGGTGTGGTAATATTTGTAAGCTGAAGTAGCCCAACAAAGAGCTACTTGTCTGTAGAAGTTCCTTCTTAGGCCTCGTACAGCAGTGTGATCGGAGAGAACCCCACAACTGCGGGTCTTCCAATCGTCAAGATGACACAGTTGATACCGGCAAAGGTTCTGAACATCTTGAGCATCTACTAGCTGATTTGGTCACAAAAGATTTAGTACGACACTCAGGGCAGGATAAAACCTGAATTATAATATACAACCTAGGCAGTATCGCTCTCATTGTCTCACTACCCAATCAGGAGTGTGACAAAACGTCTGAACATGCTCTTTTGTGCGATCTCTCCCACCTTCAGCCCTCCGGCAGTATACTTTCTATTTCTTCATTTTTCTCACTCATCGCTTTTATTTGGCATAAATCATGCCTTTTCATTCGTTATTTTCACTATTTTCCTCTATGCTGGACATAGCATGGTGATGTATCTAACACCCCACTCCCCTATAGCAGTATTTGCTACGGGAGTAATTCGTATCTTTTTGTTTCACACTTCACTCCCAGACTGTTGTTACGCTCCGCCAGGTTTGGTGACCCGGCCGGCGATAACATTTTATCGCCTAATCCGTCTGACCACATGTGGAAACGTGTCGGTCAAACATTTGACTCCACTGGAAAGCGGCTGATCGTGTTGACACAAGCTCGTATTGTGCGTACTATGAAAGAAGACAGCACTGTCTGGCCAGACATCTGTCTGGTGGAGGCATGCAGATAAAGGGGATAATTAGATAATCTGTCGGATAGACATCTGGGTGGAAGACATTACGCCAAGAAAACACGGTCACAATATTGTGATAGACAGAGGTGCGCCGGAAGTCTTATGTAACGATTTGACATCACTGTTTTAAGAGGCCATGCGTGTATATTAAATTTAATATTTTTCAAATACGCGTGGGATGAGTAATGATAAACTTCCCCACCCAAACAGTGCTAGATAGAATTGATTGGTTCGCCAGAATCTACAATGAATTGATTGGAACATTCGGCGAAAACACAGCTGGAATTTGAAACTAAGGATTGTGAGATGTACTGTAGAAATCAGACACAGAACAAGACAGACTGCATCACAGCGTTAACGAAGCACCTCCGAAAAAAGCGAGAGGAAAGAGGATATGACTTACAATTCCACAACTATAAGTACCAGATCGAGTATTGGGTAACTTTGGAATTCACAAGTAAGCCCGCAATTTTAATACGACTGGAAACTTGGGAATTTTATCACAAGTCAGAGAGGAATTCTAACCACAGTTTTCCCAGGCCTGGAATTCGCAGAACACCAGCCGTCAGAGGAATTAACTCATATTTCCAGACCTAAGTGATCTTGAAGCTTTAATACAGAGCTGTGTCCATTCTAAATCTGTGCCAGGAGAAGTGTGTAATTTTGGGGTAAGTGTAAAACAAATTATTTAATAATGTAAACCTTACAGGTTTCTTGCTAAGTGGTTATATACGAGGCTGGCACCCTCATCATACGAAAATAGTATATGCATGAACCACTACTGCAAGAGGTGTGATTGTTTCTGACTAGTCGTGCGGGAAACCCGACAGCAGAGCGACCCCAGACTCCGACGGGAGTAGCGACGAGTAATGAGTGATGATTACATCACATGTGCCTAAGGTGTAACGTACTATCTTGTAAGATTTATGTTCCTTTTTTAATTGTAATTCAGGCAGATCATTATTCACGCACTCCTGACGCACTTTCCTAGTTGACACCCAGAAAGATATTGGTGAATTTTCATCATATTCCCTGAGTTACATTGTGTGCTTGGGAATTTAATTCTTCTGAGAGGTTAACATTGGTGGGTGGAGCGCATAAAAATGGGCCTGTTAGTTTGCGGAGAAGGCATTTGTTTCTTTCTATTTGTCACAGTTCGTGGTTACAAGCCATCAGACTTAAGTACTGAAGTTCCTACGCCACTAGTGTGAGAGAAGAGTATCAACACTAAACCGCCTACAGTGGACGAGTTATGTGGAGAAGTGTACTCATCACCAAAAAGAAGTGACGGAAACCACAGCTGCAGGACTCATCTGGAGCTAAGTTTTGTGTAACAGGCTACAGCAAAAATCAAAGACATTCTAAAAGCTCATTCTAAACCTCAGTGAGGAAACTTTAATTTCAATTTTCACCCAATTTTCCATTTTTATTTTCCCATGTTAAAGACTAATTGACTATTAAACTTGCTGTATGTTATTTTAAACTTCTTCTTTCTTCTTTGATCCTTAGCCGCCGACCGTCAAAGCAGTCAGTGGCCATTACGAATGGTGGCATTTTGTAGGGCAACAACAAATTGATTCCACTTTGCTCGGTCGGCGGCCATCCTTCGTACAGTGCCCCAACTCTGGTTCATTCTTTGCATCTCAGCCTCCACAGTCCTCCGCCAAGTTTTTTTTGGTCGGCCTCTCTTTCGTTTTCCTTCAGGGGTCCATAGCATAGCTGTTCTTGTGATGGCATCGGGGTCTCTTCTGAGGACATGGCCAACCCAGCTCCAGCGTCTGCCAGCTATGATGGTGTGCATGTCCTCTTGCTTGCTCCGAGTAAGCAGATCTTGGTTGGTGATGGTATTCGGCCAAAAAATTCGGATAATTGTTCTTAGGCATGTTGTGTGAAAAGAGGACAATTTCGACATTTCCTTCTCTGTAACTCTCCATCTCTCCGCGCCATAGAGAAGCACAGAAAGCACACAGCTCTGATATAATCCTAATTTTGTGCTTGTGCTGTACTGAGAGGACTTCCAGATGTTGTTTAGACTAAAAAAGGCTGTTCTTGCTTTGTTCATTCTGTTGTTGATGTCTTTGCTTGCTCCGCCGTCTGGTGTTACTATGCATCCTAGGTATGTGAAGGCATCTGTCTGTTCCAGTTGCTGATTCCTTACTGATATGGGCTCAGGGTTGCTCACATTGAGCGTCATGACCTCTGTCTTCTTTAGGTTGATGTTCAAGCCCACCTGCTGGCTATACTTATTAAGTCTATCCGTTTTTTCCTGGATGTGTTGATGTGAATGTGCTAGCAGTGCAATGTCATCTGCATATTCTAGATCTTCCAATGTAGAAAATGTAGTCCATCTTATTCCTCTTGGATTGCCCTCTGTTGTCTGGCGCATCACCCAGTCTATGACTGTTAAAAATAGAGTGGTTGATAAGGGGCATCTCTGTCGTACTCCTGTCTTCACTTCAAAGGTTAGGTTGCTCTGCCCAATGCTACACGTAAAGTTGGCATAAAGGCTTTTTATAATTGACACTATGCAGCTTGGAATTCCATAAGCCCTCAGTATTTTCCATAAACTGTCCCTATGTATGCTGTCAAAAGCCTTTTCAAAATCAACGAAATTAATGTACAGCTGTCTTTGCCATTCTGATTTTAAACTAAACAATAACAATTGATTCAGTTTATATGTACGAAAGCAAATGTATGAGCCAGTCTTTCTTGATAAATTATATATATATATAGCCATTACTTATAAGAGGGTATTCGCTGGATTTCTCCAAGTGGGGGCTTGAACGGGCCAGAATCATTGCATAAACCCTTCACAAAATGACGACGGACCAGATAATAAGTTAACAAATTTGCTCAGCCCTTAAGCAGCGTTTGTTCTTGACTTCTGGGAATATCTTGTGAAGGCTCTCCTAAGGTAGAAGAGCCATTCATCTTCTATCTACATCTTTGCCAATAGTAATCTTGAGCGAAGATAGGTACCATGGACGACCTACTTTTAGATACGCTTGCGTTGTGACCATTAGTGGACTACTACTGCAAAGCAAGTGGAGGCAATTCCGTGACAAGGAGATATAATGAGACAGTTCAGACAAGATGGGGTTAATCATAAGAGACATAGTAAGTCATGAATAACAGAATTCGTTCCAGTTCTATTACAATATTTCAGTAACTCACTTGTTACAGTTCTGTCCATGATTTGCTTCTTTAAAATGAGATAGTGTGACAGGGTGCAAGAAATGTGGGACTTCTGTTGTAAAGTCGTTCTGTGGCAGGGTGAAGAAATGAGGGGCTTCTGTTGTAAACTGGCTATCGCCAGAGATGGTGGTTACAGAAGAGATGTGTAATAAACTCAGGTAGTTCTTTTTAATTGGGAGACTCGTCTGTGTTGGTGTTTGGCTGTATGATCGTAAAAAAATGAAGTACTCTGTTTCCGATAACCAAATGTCAACAAAGAAACTTCCAACTAGAGTTCAAGTAGTAGGCCTAAGTCTAATTTCGTCTTAATAAAAAAAATACCTTTATTCAGTTTTTGAATTCTCTAACAATTCCATGCTGGTTCATAGATACAAGGGGATTGACATAAGTCTTGGGCCTGACCATGAAGGACATGTCACAGAGAGCTGAAATTTTGTATAGTGTTTATTCCTTTTCAATATAGCCACCATCTGAATTGACACACTTCTGCCATCTCTGCTTGACCTTGAAAAGACCTTGGAAGTAGAACACCCTATTTTTCAAACTAAACCAGTCATCACATGCCAGTATAACCTCTTCATCGCTGTCAAAATGATTTCCTTTTAGCTGTTTTTTAAGATTTTGGAATAGAAAAAAGTCTGATGGAGCCAAATCTGGAGAATATGGTGGGTGTGGAAGAATTTCAATATTCAAATCGTTGGTTGCTAGCTGCACAAGCCGTGCTTTGTGAGAGGGCGCATTGTCTTGAAGCAAAGGAAGATTTTGAGTGCGCGTTATCCCTCGTTTCCTGGTCACTACCTTTCTTAGTTTTGTGAAAAGATCTGCATAGTACTGTCCATTAACTGTGTTGCCACGAGGCAGATAATCTTTCAAAAGGACACCTTTGCTGTCCCAAAAAACAGTCAGCATCACTTTTCCTGCAGATTTCTGCGCCCTCGGCTTGACAGGTGTTGGGGAGCCCGGGGTTTTCCATTGCATGCTGGCAATTTTGGATTCGGGGTCATAATGGTGTACCCAAGTCTCATCTACTGTCACCATGGTCTCCAAAAAAGTTTTTGACTGACACTTTTTGAGCAACTGTTGACAGCAATTTACCCTCGTTTGCTTCTGTTCACGTGTCAACAGTCGCGGAACCCAGCGTGCACACACTTTTCTCATGTTCAGTCTGTTGTGTAAAATTCTATAAACTGTTCTTTCATTTAGTTTTACTCTACTAGCTATCTCCACAATTGCCATTTTTTGATCCTGGTGATTGATTTTCTTCACTCTTGTTGCATTTTCATCGTTGCACTCTGAGGCTGGTCTACCAGATCTTGGCAGATCAGCAACATTTGAGCGGTCGCACTTAAACTGTTGACACCAGTTTTTTTACCGATGTATATGAAGGACAAGAATCACAAAACACTGGTTCCATCTCCCTGTGTATTTCTATAGGTGTTTTTACCTGAAACATCAGAAATTTTATCTCAGCTCTGGCCTTCTTCTTTTCCATTGTTTTATCAAATCTTTGGAGCAGCAGCTCCGGTCAATAGGGTACATTGCGCCGTGCACCGTAGCGGGAAAACCCATTGAAGAAACAAACGCGTACTTTACACATTCAGTGCAAATATGATGAACTTTAAATGTGCCAAGTTTCATCTCCTGTGACTCCTTCATGGTCAGGCCCAAGACTTATGTCAATCTCCTTGTACATTCATCAAAGGTGTACAAACCAGCAATCCAAAAGATCAAGCAGAAAAGAAAAATGGATCCTACGAGATGGTATCACTGCCGCCGCTCGTCCTGTGCTAAAAACAACTCACTCTCTAAAAAAACAATCACTTCCTTTCTTCTCCCTGTATGGATTCTACCCCAAGTTTGATGACGTCATTTCATGTACACCATGATTGAATGACGTTTGGGACTAGTGTTTATTTAACTAACTAGTCGCGCTCAAATGATGCCTTTGGATGTACCGGTAGATTATCACATCGACTGGTTGCCTACACCTAATCTAGAATATAATAATTTTTTTGATAGGAAGTATAAATATTTAGGCCCTGTAGGTTGTGTCAGGTAATATACAAGCAATGTCGCGTGCGTGCGTGCGTGCTTGCCGTAAAAGGTGAAATTAGTCCCATAGTAGATAGTGCCTAGGGATGTAAAGGTTAGAGACTTCACTACACTACACTATGTCTCAACTTTATGTTGTGGGGTGATCAATCCTTACGGCCTTTGCCTTCCCTCACTCTAGAGCAGAATCATGTACCAATTTATAGCTGGGTAGATTGGAACGTGACGATACCATGTGTTTAAACCAGTAACTTTGGCAGAACTGTCACCCATGCTTGGACATGATCAGGTTTGTTTCATTAGTGAAGATTGTTATTTTTCTGTAGTTAACTAATTTACGTTCGAGTACTTTCTTTTTTTTTCAGTATTAAAAAAATAGAAATACATTTCAGAGATTTGTGACGTCATATGAGAAGGCATTTTTGGTTTTTGTGACGAAATATAACGAAAACAAAAAAGGGAGGGGGGAGTTAACATGGCAAAACATTGCGTTACATGACATGTGGACGACCCTACAGACATGACATGTGGACGACCCTACAGACATGACATGTGGACGACCCTACAGACATGACAGGACGAAAGAAGACATGGACAGAGAGCTTCAATAGACAGCACAGAACAGGAAGACTTGGGGTGAATTTGTTGAAGGCCTGTTCTCCGCGGGGAGCTAAAAGATCATGAGAGAATGCAATCAGAGTCAGTCATTTAGTAGCGTCCGATGAGCAGAGTGGTTAGAGCGCTAGCCACTCGCTGCAAAGCTGCCGGGTTGGAAACACGGTGGCGTAACGTTCCAGTCTGCTCAGCTGTAAATCGGTACCTGACTCTGCTCTTGAGTTAGGGAAAGAAACGGCAGCGAGGAAGGGAATTGGTGACTCCACCTCTTGATGCTGGGACCAAGTATCCTGAAGTCTACAACACTTCACTCCTCTATGGCAGTATCTATAATGGGACTACCTTGGCGTCATTTAGAGACGATGTAACTATTACGACATGCACCAAATTCAAATTTAAACAAAACTTGTTTGTTGCTTCTCCACATTTTGAGTACACCCTGCAGACTCGTTTCTGTTACGAAGCCTCTCAAACCATAAGTCATGAATAATTTATTTATTTTAAATAACCGGGATTTTTATTTTTAGTATACCGTAGAGCAGGGTTTCTCAACCGCGGTTCCAATGAACCCTTGGGTTCCGCAAGACATCGTTAGGGGTTCCGCGAGAGATTGTGTTTAAAGTAAATATTTAAACGTCGTTTTTTTTTCCACGCCGGGCGATGCTAGCGTTCGCAGTGGAGCGCAGTGACCGAGCAGCCCCGTATAGCAGAGTGCAATAAGCCCGTGTTCACTCTTGCACATACAATATTTCATTAGCATCTTGTAGGGTAGAAATGTGTGATGAGACTTTTAGGCCTACATGGATAAGGTTTTAAAAAATCAAGTAGGAAATTTTAAAAAAGGAAAAAAAACTAAAGTGTCTTCTACCTGCACAACTGACTTGCATAGACTTGATATCCTTTGTGGGGAGAGGGAACCACACAAAAAGGGTACTGTAATAAGTTGTTCAAAATGAACATATCCCCATTTTTAAAAAAATCATTCTCCAGTCAAAAGAGCATTGACACTTTTTATTGGATTATTATATTTACAACTTGCTGATCACGCTAAGGTACCATGAGCTGTAGAAATAATAATTTTTCTGCAGGTATTCGATGAGAACTGAAAATTATTTTAAGGGTTCCTCCAAGGTAAAAAGGTTGAGAAACGCTGCCGCAGAGAAACTTTTCTAATGCGATTTTAAAAATTAAAAAATAACTGGGATTTTCCGTGTCGTTTCTACTTAGAATTTGTAATAGCCTAAGACGATAGGATATTCTTTCTTTTTTTTTAAACTAATCCAGTTACATATCAGCTAGATCTGTCAAGTCAGCATGGAACAATCTAATTTTGTGACGAGGATTTTTTTCTCCCCTTATTTTTTACTACTGACTTTCCATTTTTTTTTTTTAAATATATATATAAAATAAAAATTCCCATTCAGCATTTGCCAAAGCCGTTGCATTTTTTGTATCTTTTGTATCAGGCCAAATTTTTGCAATCATGTTATAATAAATAGCTACATTAAATCTGCATCTTTTTAAGCTCTAATCTCGAGAACTTATGGAATATGCGTAAATGGGAAATCCTAGTTGTAAACTCTGACATTTAAAATGCATGTTAGACTTGGGGAAAACTGAAATGAGGGGACATTTCAAGTTGAAAGAGATGTGTAGGAACAAGATGAAAATAAGTAAGATATATCCTCCTCCTCAGATCTCCAAAACAAAAACAAAATAAACAAGCAGCTTTTAGGAAAAAACAAAACAGATCCTGTACAGAGCAGATAGCCACTTAAGACAGTAAACGGAAAAACTGTCTAGAGTGGAAATATGAGTATTAAGGAGAAATTAGAAAAGCATACGGTTGTTGTACAAAACAAATCCAAAAGACAGAGCAAGCAGTTTTATATGTGGGTGAGTAAATCTCTTCTTCTTCTTCCGTCCTTAGCCAAAGACCGACCAAGCAGTCAGAGGCCATCACGCCTTGTGGCGTCTTAAGGGCAACAGCAGATTGATTTTCTCTGTTGTAGTTTCCCATCACGCCTAGCGGCGTCTTTAGGGCAACAACAAATAGATCCATCTGCCGTTGTTTCCGTAATCGGTGTGACAAGCCAACGGGTGATCAGCCCATTGGGCGGGTGAGTAAATAACCCGCTAAAAATTACCAGGAATGAATAATATGGTGTTCTTTCTGATATATATCCATTCCATTTCACCTTCACCAGAACTTTTAAGTCAAACTTATTTTTTTAAAACATACAAACAAAAACACACAAACACTCAACAAACTTTCAATCAATACTGTTATTACTGCTACTCCGAATCACTTTTGAAGGGCGTGTCTGACTTGGGCGACTAAATCGGTCGATGTATCAATAATTATTTTGGGCTAGATGGAACATATATCCCCCTCAAATTCCTTTCAACTTCCTAAAACTATTAGTTTGGATCATTTGTTACTCACAGTTATGTATATTGTATTGTACTGATCCGTTTGACTACACATTATCTACTGCTATGTATAAATCTAAGATAGAAATTCATATTCATATGTACCGGGGGTAACTTTTGCGAGGTAATCTGTGAAATGTATAGTGGGAACATCCAGAAATTCTCCTCTGGTAAATTCACTACCGTTCGTTCCTTTTCAACGTCATTGGGTCATTGTAGTCAAACTTGTCATGACTTATGGTCAATGCTCCACGAAATAAAACTGACAGGTCTACATGCTCATGTAATAAGCGTTCAATTTAGCTTTCATACTGCTATGCGCGCCTTTTCCTAAATCCCCCCCCCCCTTCCCCCACCCCACACCCAGCACACACACACACTCACAAAATAAAAAAACTGGTGGGATATTTTCATTGATCGTTACACGATTAGCGGTTCCCAAAGTGTGGTCCGCGGACCGCTGGCGGTCCCGAGACACTTTCAGTGGGTCTACGAGGTCAAAACTATCAACCTCCATAATTCTCGCCGTTTATACGTCGATCACATCTAAGTGTTGCAACTGTGGTTGAAAGTTAGACATTAATTGTATTATTTCCCTTATATGTACTCTCCCGAAAATAGCAACACTCAACAAAGACAAGTAGGTCGATTGCGCAACACAAAGTGAGTGATATATGAGTAAAATATAATTTTTTTATTGTAGAACCGAGTTTCATTCCAGGAAACGGATTTAACTCATCATTTTGTTAAAAATAATCTTAAAATGTAAGTTTTTGATTGTTTCTTCAAGAGAAAATTTTAATTTAAAGTATTGCAGACTTATTGTTGGAGCTACTCGCTGCAAATGAAATGGTTTATTGGAGCATATGTGCCCGCGTCAGATCAGTTACTTGTGCGCAGGTAATTATATTGACGAGAGCTAATCCTTTAATATGTTTCTGTTCAAGTGGTTACAGGCCTTCCGCCTGAGATGGAGATTCTTGACTGAAGTTTATTTTCCTTATCAGGTTAATTCTTACCCTTTTAGGTTTAGTGATAAGCAATATATCGTATAATGGTTTGTTAAATAATCCAACTGTAATGTTCCAAAGAAAACTCAGCAATGTAGAAAATTCAATTAGTTAATTGCACATCATTCGAACAGCACTGTTATTTACACAATGGTGAAGTACGTGTTACTTACGCTTAAACAACACAGTGAGTATCCAAAATGAAAATATATCCAACACAAGAAAATATAAACTGGTCTTGATAATCTCGAAGACGCAGTTCACCTATCTCTAATAATCCTTCCAATAAATCATTATCATCAATCATGCCCTTTCTCGCACTTCTCTCCTATTTATACAGCTCCCTCTTTTTTCCCGCCATTTTTTCACACGACTCCGTCTTTTTCCACACGTTACAATTATCTACATTTGCACACGTTTCGCTGTTATTCGACTTTTTCCACACGTTACTCTCTTTCTAAACAATGGAAAAAACCCAAGAATTCACAACATTCATTTCACACTTTCCACGCATACACGCATTCATTATTATTTTCTGAGATAGCTGTACAATGCCTCTCACCGTCGTGACTGCTATCTGAACCTAAAATTATATCAGCTTTTACGTCTGTCATTCTTATTATATTATAGCACGTATAATTGCTAGTGTATGCCAGGCGGTCCCACAAGTCCCGGGGCCACGAAAATGTATCCCATGTGGAGACATTTTCGTCCTATCAACTAAAAAAATCAAGTCCCTAACCTACATACTGGAACAAAATATCAAATGGGGGCGTATACTTATGAGCCAATTGGCAATGGACAATGGTTGAGAAAAATTTTCTGTTACTGGTACAAGTCATTGAATGGGGGTATACGCATGTGAGCCAAATGAAAATAAATTGTACTAGATCTCAGTATACATGTGAACCAAACAAAAATTTTTTTTTACAAGATCTCAGTATACATGTGAGCCAAACAAAAATATTTTTTCAAGATCTCAGTATATATGTGATCCAAATAAAAACTTTTTACAAGATCTCAGTATACATGTGAGTAAAAAGGAAAATAAATTGTGTTCGTAAAACGAGGGGTCCCAGTAGATGTATAATGCGTAAAACGGGGGAAACATACAAGTTGTTTATAAACTTTGCCATAAAACAGTATGGGATATGGATAGCAATGTGCAATACGCAATGTAAATGATATTCATGTATTAATACAATACTTATGTAAATCTTTACTTACAAACGCTAGTAGTAATACATAAAAACATGGAGTTATGATACTCAATATACATAAACAATATAAGATTTAAGAACTTTTCTTAAGTCAACATATAAGGTTTGGTCATGCCAAACAAAACTCGAACTTTTAATCAATCTTCAGGACAGTAAATGTATCTTAACCTAATATATACACCTAAATCGTAACTGATCTAGAATACAATATTTACGTTTCTTAATGATCTCCGCGATTGTCAACAAGAGCGGGGAAAGGTCACGCTGTCTGGATATTTTGAGAAGTCCCATTGACGGCAAGTAAGGGAGAGCTGGGGGTATAATGAAATAGTTGGGGGTTGCTGGAGGAATGTGAAGCGTGGGAGAAAGGGAAAAAAACTCGCATGGGGAAATTCACAGTTAGTCTGCTGGGAAAGAAGGAGGGGGGGGGGGGAGAAAAATAGTTGCGGTTTGTATGGATGAATTTGAGAGGTCGTCATACCACGAAAGTAGAGAGTGAAATTCAATAGAAATATTCTCAGTGGTAAATACATCTTTAGAACGGATACAGAGGTGTTGTTGAATACACAACGTCTGAACAGGGTGTGCGTAGGGAAGAGGGTGAACAACCAGAGGTGTGGGTTAACATTATAAATACGCATTAGAGCATGAATAAATTTCACTGTACGAGTACAACATCTGTGTCTCGACCACAGTACTTTGGTAAATTGACATGATACATAGTCACTTATGCGATATCAATGAAATAATAAGTAGTCATAAAATGATCCATAGCATATGCCTGGTTCAGCACTCCTGAACAGACAAGTAGAAAAAAATTATTTAATTGAGAAAAAAATGCTCTGAGTATTTTTCACCATTTGTGATGCTCTGGCTAACCACATGTGTAATAATGTCTTGGTTTTCCGCCAAGGTCTTACTGTTATGAAATGTGTCGGTGCAGTGCCAACAAAAAATACTGTAACGCATTGCGTACAAACGGCAAAATCGCCCGTTTTGGTTAATGTGCTTGTCTCATATCATGAAAGTGTAGCTTAAGATCAAACAATGTTTTCCTTAAGCTTTGAGATTCTGCCTTAGCGGCTAATAGTACATCAATGTAACCCATGTGTTTGGTTATCTTATAATGTACAACAATGTTTGATACATATATTTCTAAGTCCAAAAAAAATTATATTTAAATCTTCTAGTTCTGAATATAATGGTTTGAACGCTGTAACAAGAGTAACTGTCTATGTCGGATAGTGTTGCGCCTCTCCAGATTAGTTTCTCTTCACTGTCGGTTATGACTGCCGCTGATAGCATCAACAGGACGGCATAGAAAGTGGCTGGCAGCATCTGAAAAAAAACTTTTAGAGCAGCCTAGCGAGAGCAACCTGGCCGATTCTAAAATAGCAATGCCTCTCCGGGGCAATGTGCTATCGCACTCGGACAAAAAAGAAACCATTTAGAGTAGCCTAGCAAGAACAGCTTGGCCGACTCTAAAATAGCAATGTCTCTCCGGGGCAGTCTGCTATCGCACTCGGACAGAAAAATAAAACCATTTAGAGTAGCCTAGCTAGAGCAACTTGGCCAACTCTAATATAGCGACTCTCCTAGACAATCTTCTATCGTATTTATTCTCAGTGTCTACAGCAGTGACGGTTGATGCAGTGTTACAGGTAGGGTGTTGCGATGTTGTTGCACTGTGCTGTGCGATGTGTTGCCGCTTAGTTGAACGTTTCCTGTACAGCTTTGTACGAACATGCTCCTGTGGAAGGCGTATAAACTTTGTCAGTGGTACCGAGTTGTCTGATGAAGATGAGAAAGGTCGTTTCGAGGCGAATCTAATGGATGTATCCATATTATCGTCGATGTGCTCGTTATCATCCACGTTATCATTTTGTTGTTCCTCAGTTTCAAGGTCTGACTCATCTCGTTGTGTGGAAGTAGGAACGCAAGCATTTCGTTTAGTTAATGAGGCAGGTGATAACTCTGTATCAGAAGGTTGTGGTGTATCTAGATGTGTGTCGGTATGTTGTACAGCTGTAGGCGAATGTGAGTGGTGACAGCTAGTACCAGGGTTCGGTTGATTCGAAGTACAGTACTTCTGTGCTTGTTTCATATCATGCAAAGATGTGTTGCTATCACTGGAAAACGACGAGATTTGTTGGTAATTATTTGCTTGAACTCTAACATTTCTTGATTGAATTCTCTCACGTAGCTCCTGCAAAGGGATGACATCTTCACTCGCAGAGGTGTCGCGACATCTACGTAGTCTGTCGATAGCATCGTACGTGGGGTGAGGAGAAGGGTTTGAGTTTTTATCATCGCAATGTGACACATCCGATGTAGAGGGTGATGTGGGGGGATAAAGAAGGGTGGTTTTGCGAATCGGTCTGGTATTTGTGAGAATAGGCTGGGAAACAGGACGATGATTATCTTTCTTGATTTATGAAATGTGGGCTTTCGTCCTGATCTATCTTTCTTCGTCAGATCCTGAGAAACAATTATAGGGAAGAATGGCTAAACCGATGGGCTTCCTCCCAGACAGGGCGGCCATTCTTCAAACATCAAGCTAAACCAAACCCTCAAGATCCAGTTAAACAACTGAAAAGAAGAGATCAGAGTCTAATTTTCCAGCTGAGAACAGGCCATGCCCCTGTCAATAAACATTTAAATAGAATAGACCCACTACGTGAACCAAACTGTAGGCACTGCCACCACCATGAGGAATCAGTTGAACACCTGCTGTTACAGTGCCCAAGACTAACAGACCTGCGACGCTAACTACTTCCATCGAACCCAACCATCCACAATACACTCTACACATCATCACAGCAACTGAGGAAGACTTGCACCTTTGTCAGAGAGGCAATGGGCTGTCAAGAGCTACCTGCTCACAGCTAAAGGGATTATATCATCATCATCATCATCATCATCTTTCTTCGTCCCACTGGATAAAATTTGTTGGTGTAGTCTGTTCTAAGATTTTGAAACCATCGATCCATTTGTCGTCAAATTTTCAATGTCGAACGTGTTTTTTATAGTATACTAGATCTCAGATTTGAAACTGTTCCAGTTTTGTGTTTTTATCGTGTATACGCTGTTTCTTCCGGAAAGCTTTTTCTGCATTTTTGTTCGCAATTTGATGTGCTGCATGCTTTTCTTGTAGGATGACAGCTATTGGGTCCTCTCTTATATATTTGCGTTGTGGTTGGAGAAGGCTGTCCATAGGAAATGGTGAGAAACCAGTAGTGTCGTTAATGTTTACTCGTATTGCTTCTAGGGCTTCGTTAATGTATAGATCCCAATATTGATTGTTGCCTTCGATGTTTTTGGCTAGGATATCATGAAGTGTTGAATGCATTCTTTCGTTTCTTCCGTTACTTTGCGGGCGATAGAAACTAGTTGTGGTGTGTTTGATGTTTAACTTTTGTAATGTTGATTTAAAAGGATTGCCAACGAACTGTTTTCCATTGTCCGTGATGACTCTTCTAGGACAACTATGTCTAGGTAGAAATTCTTGCAAAAAGAAATCGGTGACAGTTGTAGAAGTCACATCTTTCATAGGGAAACTCTCCGGCCAAACAGAGTACTGGTCTACAATGTGCAACAAGTACTTGTTTCCTGACAGTGTTAGGGGTATGGTCCAGAGATGTCTAAACTTACAGTTTCCATGGGATAGTTGGAAGGTTGAATTTTTTGTAATGGGTTTTTGTTCGCCTTCATATTTCTCCTTTTGCAGATTTTACAAGTGGCCACGTAATCAATTATATCTTTATACATGGTTTGCCAGTAATACCGTTTCTTAATGACGTCAATCGTTTTATGTCGTCCCAGGTGTCCATTTTCATCGTGGAACTGGATGAGGATTTCAGATATAAAATGATGTGGAATATATTTCTGTAATCTTCCATCTTCTTTGGAGTCAATATGATAGAGTGCTTGGTCATGAGGAAAGATGGTAAAATCCTTGACTTTTGCTGGTGTTTCTTTAATTTGTTTCATTAGTTTAACGACTTCCGGGTCTTTCATTTGTTCCTTTAGGATGTCAAAGTTGCCTGTTCGATCCTCTTCTGACAATCGATCAGTGTCTGTGTGAGTGTCCGACTGATCGGCAATTCGGTTTGATATTATGACATTTATTTGTCTAGTATTGTCATTTATGTCTGTTGCAGCTGCTTTATTTTCGTTACTCTGTGTCGGGTTGTCAGGATATGGAATTCTAGAAAGCAGGTCAGCACACGTATTGAGGGTTCCGACAATGCATTCTATGGTAGTGTCATAGTTCTGCAAGTTCATTGCCCAAGTTTGAAGCTTCTTTGGCTGTTCAGATGTCTTTGTCAACCAACTAACAAGGGGTTGGTGATCCATTCTGATGATAACCTTTGTTCCGCGGATGTAAAACTCCAGTTTCTGCATAGCATGATGGATGGCAAATGCTTCCTTTTCTGTTGTAGTCCAACGCTTTTGGGACTTACTTAATGCGTGTGACAGGAAGGCAATTGGCTTTTCGTTGGGCACAATAGGGATAATAGGGGTTTCATCAGAATGGTTTGGTTGGACAAGGCAAGCTCCTACAGCGTTATCAGAAGCGTCTGTGTATAGGATCATTGGTTTGGTGATATCAGGGTGTGCCAACATTGGAATGGTTGTGAGTGCAGTTTTTAAGGTAATCGAATGCTTATTGACATTGATCCGTCCATCTGAACCTGGCATATTTCTTAGTTAGTGCTATTAATGGCTCCGCCGCCTTGGAGAAGTTGACGATATAGCGTCTGTAATAACTACAACACCCAAGAAAACCTCGTACGTGTCTCACAGTTGTAGGGCGTGGCATCTCTGTGATCGCTCGTACTTTCTCGTCGTCAGGGCGAATTCCACTGCCATTAATAATGAAACCTAGGTATTTTGTTTCGTGTTTTAGGAATTCACATTTCGAGAGTTTCAACTTTATGTAATGATATTTCAGACGATCAAAGAATTGTTCAACCCTGTTCAGATGTTCTTCTATTGTACCTGGCGTATGGACTAAGATATCATCTAAGGGTTGGAATCCTTTCAAGACCTCATCCATGAGGGACATATAAGTAGCGGGGATTCCTTTAAGTCCGAGCGGCATCACATTCCATGCATAGGTACCGATATACGTACAAAAGGTCGATTTTTCCTTTACCTCTGGTGACATTGGGATGCACCAGAAACCGGATCGTGCATCTAATGTTGTAAATCATTTGGAATTTCCAAGCGTCGCCAGTATATCATCCATCCTGGGAAGTGGGTATGATATTGTCTTCGTTATCTTGTTTAGTGCACGATAATCGCAACAGAAACGGTGGCTGCCGTCTTTCTTTGAGACGACGACAATGGGGGATGACCATTGAGATCTTGATCTTTCTATAATACCAGCTTCAAGCATCTCATTTATAGATTTCTCCACTAACTCACGGTTCTTAAGGGGAGTGTGGTAAGATTTGAGGTGTACTGGAACATCAGTTGTGGTGTTTATATCCATGTGGACTTTAGATGTGCGCTCCAGTTCCATGTCATTGATGGCAAACATATGTTGGTGTTTGGTGACAAAATGTTGAAGCCTATTGACATGAGGTTCCTCTGCATGCAAGGTTTCAAGTAATTTTGTCAGATTGTCTTCCCTATTATTTTTCGCATCAGGTGCACTGGATGTTCCTTGAGATCTGCTTTCTTGCTGTGGTTCGGTGGTGAGGCGTTGATGATCACTCTCGATCTGTCCTGCACTTCGGCAGTATCATGGTTTGTTCCGTCGAATGTTAGTTTCACTCTCTCTACCACTACGGCAGTACTGTGGATTTTGCTGTCGCTGATTTATTGAAGGTTTGTTTCCCGGAGTGTATGTCTGGGTATGCACTAGTTGGTTACGTCGCTGGTTTGTTATATTAATTAAGCGATGGTATCTGGGGGGTATATGTGTTACAGGATTAATCTCATGAAAACTTCTGAGTTTCCTATGATGTAAGCTGTCATTATAAGTTCCTGGATAATATCTTTCAGTGTCAAATCTGTTCCCGTGATAAGCCTTTCTATTTCCTGCCCGCTGTTTTTTTTTCGTATAAGCGTAAAATTGCCTTGTAGATGTTCTGTCATTAGTCTTATAAGGCGGTAAGTGTGCTGGTGTTAGAGGATTACAGTAGGCATCAATAACTATTTCTTGATCTATGATATCCGCATAATTCAAGTCGTAATCAATTGCAGGTTTTCTCTTCTGCACCTCTGTAAGGCAGTGAATATTGTGGTGTTTATGCACATATCTCTCTGGGTATGCACGTTTGTTCGGCGTGTGTAATGTGTATGTTTAGCAGTCTTAATATCCATGTTAGCCTTGTAATAGCTGTGTTCGGCTTCACAGTGGAATCTCTTTCCATTCGGTTTATACGGAACGTAGACTGAATGTTTGGTGATAGGACATGTATCCCGGAGCTGTGATTTTTCAAAGTTTGTCTGGGAATCATGGGAGACAGTGTGGGGGCTGACGAGGACAATGGAATGGAGAAGAGTGACTCTGATCATCAATCTGTGTTTCTCTCTTGATTGAACGTTATCTGTTATTTTTGTTTTCACAAATTTTACTTGCGCTATAATTGCACCGCGTGCAACTGATGTCGCCTTCCCTGAGATATTTAAAATCATTACAGGGAAATCACGGGTGATGGTAACTTCCGCAATGCCATCAGTGATACTTATGTGGGGATCTTCGTTAATGGCATTATCTGTTAAAGGTTGTACTTCAATTGTGTGTCCTGGACGGAAATATTGGGATCCCTTAATACGTCCTTTTACTATAGTAAGAGAGAGTGTGCTTGCAATGTCACTGGTGTTGTTAGTCGGACTAATGATGCAATATGGATGTCATCTTGCAACATAATATATTCACCATTTATCTTTATTTTGTGCAGATCAAAGTAAATTCTTGCCTGATGTTTATTCAAGAAATCACGTCCTAATATGAAGTTTCGAGACATGCCTCTTGTAATTATAAAGGGATGAATAAGTTTTTGATGTCCGATCTGAAGTGTCACATAAGCAGTTCCAATCGATTTTAACTGTTGGCCAGTCACAGAAGCCATATAGGTTTTCGAAGGTGCAAATACGACATGTTTCCTGATCTGTAGGTATAATTGCTCTCTCATCAAGCTAATGGTGGCTCCAGTATCTATGAGAGCTCTGTAATTTTTGTTGTTGATAGATATTATGCATGAACTGGGATCAGGTGATAAATTTATACGATTGATTTCTGTTAGCTGTGGTTTGAAATCGGTACTATGATGTTGAAGTTTGTTTTTGGAGGTGTAGGACCTTTGTTCATAACTGTTGTTTAAGTTATGTCTGTTGTGGTCATACCGAGTAGTCCTATTTATCGGTTGACATGAGCGTTTCCCTGACATGGATTGTAAGATCTGCGCTGGCTTCGATGGAAGGAATGATTTCGTTGTGGGTGAGGTCTTTGTTGATCACCATTTCCATAGTAAGAACGTTGTGAGTGGTTCTGATACTGTTGCGGATGTGCTCTGTATTGATTGTTACTCTGTGTTTGTCTACATTCGTAAGAAGTATGTCCTCGGCGTTTGCAAATAAAACAAGTAAAGGCAGTAACCTAGTGCACATTCTGTTGATGTCTTCTGGGTCGCTGATGAGAATGAGACTGCCCTGCATGTTGGTTGGCCTGATTGTAATTTGATTGGACTCTGTGGGAGCTGTTCCAACTCCTATGTGGTCTTGAGTGGCCAGTTTCCATCGGCTCGTGGTATTCTCCGGAATAGTCTAGTTTTGGTTCCCTGCCAATTCGTTGCTGGAAACTTTTACGAACATTTTCTTCAGTCACCGCTAGTTGAATGGTCTCTGTAATGGTCTTTGTATCCTTTCTAAGAAGATGGAGTTTAAGGTTATCTGCGTGCAACCCGTCAATAAAAATGCCAACTAAATTTCTTTCAAGCTCTTGGGAAGGGATGTTCCCGTCTAGAAAAGCATCCTCAGCCAAGTTGAGTAATCGATCAGCATAGAGATGCACTGGTTCGTGTCTATCTTGGTGTATTTTGCGAAGTAAAGTCCAAGCATGTTGTCCATCGGTTATATCACTATAGCGTTGGACAAGCTCTTTCCTCGGTGAATCAAATGTCTCATTGGGATATGTTTTAGATCTACGACAGAGAAAATATGTCACCAAAGAATCTGAAGAAAGGTAAGCTATTCTTTTGCGGTCCTCATCACATGCAGCGTTTATAAGAGAAGCAAATTTGTCAATGTCCACTAGCCACTTCCTGAAAGACTTAGCATCCCCAGCAAATGGAGTTACGACAGTTCGGACCTGTTGGTACTTTGCGAAATGGTCTACATTACCCAAGGTCTCCGTAATTTTCTGTAGAGCCATCATAGCTGGCTCTGCGTCGTCTGGAAGGGGTGTGTGACTTGGTAGAGCTGACTGTTGCTGTTGCTGGATATTAACTACGTGTTGTTGTTGTTGCTGTTGTAGCAGTAATTATTGCTGGTCATGCTGCTTTTGCAATGATTGTAGATGCATGATCGTGATTAGTGATTAGGCCTGTCTGCTATGACTAAAGAAAAAAAAGGCTGTTCGCGCGCCAAAATGAGTATGCTTTCACTAAAGAAAATGGCTGGTCACGCCGCCAATGTAAGATATGTACCCACGTCAGATCAGTTACTTGTGCGCAGGTAGTTATTGTGACAACTTGCCCAATCTTCTCTTCATTTTTTTTATTATTTACGTGACATCATTTTTTCTCATCCTCAATGCATGATCGCAAAGTCCCGGGAATTGTCACTTGCGGAAAATCTCCTAGCGTTCGGTATTTTCTCCTCGCTATTTTTAGATACGACGTCATTGTTGACCAATGACCTCGGTAGCGAGAAATCCGTTTTAATTTAGAACTGCTTGAACTTGGGAGAACCAGTTTAGGTATTTAGGAAGACATCACGTGACTTTTAACATTATTGATTGGAGCGTCTAAAACGAGGCTACGGTCACATGATGCACGCTACGGATCACGTGTCCAAGCGGAAATGACCCGCTAAAAGGCGGCAAAGCCAGCATTCTTCACTTGCCCCGGAACCCTTGAGACAGCTAGGTCTAACCCAATTATCGGCGAATTCTCGCATTAAAAGCACTGAAGCCACGTGTCTAAATTGCGGGTTAGCGTCCATCTTTGAGTAGTCTATGGTGGAGCCTTGCACGACAGTCCAATCTCAGCGCAGAATACGGAGTCGAGCACAGAGAAGGCAAATCCGAACCATTCAAGACCTACCGGGGGCAACGTCAGGAGACCGGAGAACTAACCTCACTTCACTATCAGCCAGGGGCTGAAAAGCTAAGTCCACGAAAAAGGGAACTCACCTAATCAATGCCACAAAATTTCGTCATCCATGATGAAACACACTTGAATTGTGAGACACATAATACATACAGCAGACACTAATTCCATCGACAATACTATCATTCACCATCTATTCAGTTTATTGCAATAAACCAATGGGGTGTATATACTGTACCCCATGCTTTGTTCCTTCCATTAGATGTTGAATATTGTCTGTATTTATCTTCCTTTATAAGGGAGGGGGGGCTCGTAAAATATAATATAAATTAAAGAATAATAATAGATAACTGAGAAGGGGACGACGGTAGCGAGAGACCAAATATCTCCTTACAATCTTTTCCAGACCTGTCGAGTTAGGAGAATTTACCCTCTTCGTCACCCTTCGGAAGTGGGAAAACCCAGCAGGGATTCCTTGAGCCAAATCTTCCACATCAGATCTATTATTTCCTCTAAATAATTCTCTTATCCTTTAAACGCTACGTGACACTGGTGTCTCGGTCCGGGATTTGAACTTATGTATTTTATCATACCTCTGGGATAGTATCATCCATTCAGTCATTACAGTATACCATTTTAACACATGTATTTTCACACAGTGAGCTCTAGAAAGACAGAAAACATTTTTTCTAGAATTTCAGGCATTGATTGGTGAATCCTTTTATATATGTTGTGTTTAATTAAGTTAGTTCCTGATTTGTATTTCATTGAATTACAGACCTTAAGTCTCCATAACTGTAGTAATTTCATTCTACAGCAGTCTGATAAATAATTAGTATTTACTTGTTGTTAGAAATACTATTGGAAGGTAGCACTAGCTTACTCAGTGTGGACTTTAACTGCAAAAGATGGCTGAAATAGTTAAGCTTAAGGCAGCACTAGGGGAGGCCGGTCGAGATCTAGGTTATAGTGGGGTGGACCTTGCAAATTATGTCAGTGTCGAGACTGATAAGTATTACGCTCGAGAAACAGCGAAAGCTGAAAGAGAAGAGCGAATAAAGTTAGCAGAAATAGATGAGAGGATAAAAGCTGTAGACGCTAGAGAAAGAAGCGAGAGAGATGAACGCGAGCATGCATTGAAGATGAAGCAGTTAGAGATGCAGGGACAAGCTCAAAGAGTTGAACCGGTAGCCGGTGCGACCGCATCTACCTCCTCAGGCAACCTATCGCCACGGTCAGATGATATGCCCTCCTTGCACGCAGGGGGCACCGGACCTTTGCCATCCTCACTCATGTCAACTTTGGGACCCTTGACGTTTCCATTTGAAGCTTTCTCGGAACAAGCCGACTCGATCGATAGGTATCTGGACAAATTTGAGAAGTTTGCCACCACGTTTGGTTTGGAGAAGAGCAAGTGGAACCTGAAACTGTCGCAAGGGCTTAGAGGAACTGCTTATGACGTGTATAGCAAGCTTCCTCCAGGTTTACAGGATGACTATGACTCTCTGAAAAAGGCACTCCTGATACGTTATGAGCTACATGCTGACGCCTATAGGAAGAGGTTCCGTAACTCTAGTTGGGAAGTCGGAGAGAACTTTGCTCAATTTGCTGCTAGACTGGATTCGTACGTGGAAAAGTGGGGTGCCCTAGGGAATTTTTCTCATGATTGGGAAGGTCTGAAGGAGATGGTCGTTATTGAACAACTGAAGGACACCATGACTTCCGACATGAGAAGATTTCTGACAGAGAATGGGGCCAGCACTTTGGAAACCATAGTCCAGTTAGCGGAACGATATCAGGCAGCACTAACAGAGAATGACCCATCCCGGTGGAACCAACCGGAAGAAGTATCGAGGCCGACAGCTCAGTCACACTTGGACCCCCAAATGAATCTACCTTACCACAACTTCAAAAAGCATGACAAGCCAGACTACAAGACTACTCAGAGATCAGCTTTCCAGCCTCAGAGGCGGGGAGAAAAGTGGTGTAAGACGTGCAAAATGAGCAACCACAATACTGCCGAGTGCAGAAGGAAAAACCCTCCACATCATGTTGCATGTTTGCAGGTGAGGGCTGTTGACAGGAAGGAACTGACAGTGAGTCAGAATAGCCTCCATCACCCACCTATACAGGAGACAGTGACCGTGAATGGCAACCAAGTCATCGGGATGTATGACACAGGTTTGTCTTATGACGCGGTCGTTTCTTCATCTCTGGTGCACCCCGAACAACTCACCACAGAAACAGTGGATATCCAGGGGCCACTCAAGGGAGCATTACCCTTAAATTTGCCCATAGCGAAGATTCAGGTCAGTTGTCGCTATGTGGAAGGGGAGATCAATGCTGCAGTTTTAGAGGATCCTTTCTACCCCCTGATGTTAGGGCGTAGATATGTCTTTTTAGGAGAACCAGTAAAGCCTGTGGTTATGGCTGCCATCCAGACCAGGTCTGACTCCAAACGCATAGAGAGGGACTCTAAGTTAGAAATTCATCCGAATAAGATGAAAAGGGCTCAAGCAGCTGATAGCACATTGGGGCCTTGCTTTGGCAAATTGAAAAACTCACATAACCCTCGAAGAAAGGGTGACTTTTATATGGAACATGGACTCTTGCACAGGAAAGCTGGCAGAGAGCTAAAAAGTCATGGACAGATTGTGGTGCCATCCATATATAGAAATAAAGTTATGGAATGGGGGCACGGTGCTACTTTGAGTGAACACCTGGGTAATGGTGCCACAAATCAAAGGATAGCCACCCGTTATTATTGGCCCGGCATCACAGAAGACATAGCTCGATATGTGAAGTCCTGTTCAGAGTGTAACCAGGTAACCTCAACACATAGGGTAGACCAGTTACAGGACCTAGGGAAGCATTGCTGCAGACGTAGGCATCCAAAGAAAACCAGGAAGAAAACCAGAATACATACCTGGGAAGAACAACGTAGGGGCAGATTTTTTGAGCAGACATCCGGACGCAACCGAGGAGATATGAGAAACTGAAAAAGAAGAGGAAGACAGGACAAGAGGAGTTGGACGGAACGTCAAACTTGAGGAGGGGCTTGTGTGACAACTTGCCCAATCTTCTCTTCATTTTTTTTATTATTTACGTGACATCATTTTTTCTCATCCTCAATGCATGATCGCAAAGTCCCGGGAATTGTCACTTGCGGAAAATCTCCTAGCGTTCGGTATTTTCTCCTCGCTATTTTTAGATACGACGTCATTGTTGACCAATGACCTCGGTAGCGAGAAATCCGTTTTAATTTAGAACTGCTTGAACTTGGGAGAACCAGTTTAGGTATTTAGGAAGACATCACGTGACTTTTAACATTATTGATTGGAGCGTCTAAAACGAGGCTAAGGTCACATGATGCACGCTACGGATCACGTGTCCAAGCGGAAATGACCCGCTAAAAGGCGGCAAAGCCAGCATTCTTCACTTGCCCCGGAACCCTTGAGACAGCTAGGTCTAACCCAATTATCGGCGAATTCTCGCATTAAAAGCACTGAAGCCACGTGTCTAAATTGCGGGTTAGCGTCCATCTTTGAGTAGTCTATGGTGGAGCCTTGCACGACAGTCCAATCTCAGCGCAGAATACGGAGTCGAGCACAGAGAAGGCAAATCCGAACCATTCAAGACCTACCGGGGCAACGTCAGGAGACCGGAGAACTAACCTCACTTCACTATCAGCCAGGGGCTGAAAAGCTAAGTCCACGAAAAAGGGAACTCACCTAATCAATGCCACAAAATTTCGTCATCCATGATGAAACACACTTGAATTGTGAGACACATAATACATACAGCAGACACTAATTCCATCGACAATACTATCATTCACCATCTATTCATTTTATTGCAATAAACCAATTGGGTGTATATACTGTACCCCATGCTTTGTTCCTTCCATTAGATGTTGAATATTGTCTATGTTTATCTTCCTTTATAAGGGAGGGGGGGGGGGCTCGTAAAATATAATATAAATTAAAGAATAATAATAGATAACTGAGAAGGGGACGACGGTAGCGAGAGACCAAATATCTCCTTACAATCTTTTCCAGACCTGTCGAGTTAGGAGAATTTACCCTCTTCGTCACCCTTCGGAAGTGGGAAAACCCAGCAGGGATTCCTTGAGCCAAATCTTCCACATCAGATCTATTATTTCCTCTAAATAATTCTCTTATCCTTTAAACGCTACGTGACAGTTATATTGAGGAGAGCTAATCCTTTAATATGTTTCTGTTCAAGTGGTTACAGGCCTTCCGCCTGAGATGGAGATTCTTGACTGAAGTTTATTTTCCTTATCAGGTTCATTCTTACCCTTTTAGGTTTAGTGATAAGCAATATATCGTATAATGGTTTGTTAAATAATCCAACTGTAATGTTCCAAAGAAAACTCAGCAATGTAGAAAATTCAATTAGTTTATTGCACGTCATTCGAACAGCACTGTTATTTACACAATGATGAAGTACGTGTTACTTACGCTTAAACAACACAGTGAGTATCCAAAATGAAAATATATCCAACACAAGAAAATATAAACTGGTCTTGATAATCTCGAAGACGCAGTTCACCTATCTCTAATAATCCTTCCAATAAATCATTATTATCAATCATGTCCTTTCTCGCACTTCTCTCCTATTTATACAGCTCCCTCTTTTTTCCCGCCATTTTTTCACACGACTCCGTCTTTTTCCACACGTTACAATTATCTACATTTGCACACGTTTCGCTGTTATTCGACTTTTTCCACACGTTACTCTCTTTCTAAACAATGGAAAAAACCCAAGAATTCACAACATTCATTTCACACTTTCCACGCATACACGCATTCATTATTATTTTCTGAGACAGCTGTACAATGCCTCTCACCGTCGTGACTGCTATCTGAACCTAAAATTATACTGCGTTTTTTGCAAAAACGCAGTATCTGCTTTTACGTCTGTCATTCTTATTCTATTATAGCACGGAGAAATGCTAGTGTATTCCAGGCGGTCACACATAGATACCATTATTTCCGATTATCCCAAAGACGCAGTTGATTTCCCAACCGAGTTCCTTAACGCGAAGTGCCCATTAGGAATGCCACCGCATTTGCCGAAATTAAAGGTTGCTGCAGGTATCATGCTATTGCGAAATCTGAACGCAAAAAACGAACTATTGAATGGCACGCGTTTGGTCATAAAAGTCTTGCATCGGAATTCCATTGATGCAGAAATTATCACTGGCAGTAATAAGGGAGAACAAGTCTTTATTCCTCGCATTGACTTCGATCCGAGCGAGCGCAGTTTGCCATTTAGGATGCGACGTCGTCAATTCCCAGTGATTTTAGCATTGCAATGACAATCAATAAGGCTCAAGGACAATGTTTTAATCACGTAAGAGTTTTCCTTTCTGAACCTGTTTTCGGACACGGCCAGCTCTACGTCGCCCTCAACGAGGAACAAATCATGAAAACTTGAAAGTTTTTGTTAAAAACACTTTTTTTAAATCAGGGAACATTCTTTAGAAACAAATCCACGCACTTTCACAAAAAATGTTGTCATCAAATAGCTTTTATTTTGAATTAAAAATATTTTTAAAATATATTACAGTTTTTGATTTACTTCCGTCATTATTGACGGGTTATTGCTAGTTTTCATAATAATCTAAACCATTATTTGCCTTTTTCACTCTCATTCTCTCACGAGCGTACAGTGGAATTTTCCAGATTCTATATGACGTGTGATGACGTCATCCCTCTGACGACTAATTGAATGCGTGCTTGTGTATTCTTTTGTTTTCCAGAAGTTTCTTAGGTTGTAGGTTTAGGGTTTAAATATGTGTGTTTTCTCATGCGGTAAATATCGACAGACATAACCCACATAAACAAAAGCTCTATGGGGTCCTCAGTAATTCTTAAGAGTGTAAAGCTGTCTTGATACCACAAAGTTTGAGAAACGCTGGCTTAGACAATAAAGATACGGACGAAGGGGAGGGAAGGGTTAATGACTTGACAATACTAGGTCCAGCAACGAGAGGTTGGGTGACCAGTACCATTCCTCGCTGCGTTTGCCTTCTCTAACTCAAGAACCGAGTCAGGTACCCAGCTACAGCTGGGTAGACTGGAGAGTGACGCCACCGTGTTTCGAACCCGGTACCTTTGCCACGAAAGGTCAGCGCTCTACCACTATGCCAGTTGGACGCTCAATATGGGGACTATACGCGGATAATCTTAATTAAGCGAAATGACAGCCAGACCAAGTAGATTATGAAAAGATTAAAAGCAGATTATAAGATTATACGCTTCACTATAAGAGTCGACTGAAAGATCCGAACAGTGTGAGCAGAAAATCTTTCTCTTATTCATGTACCATGCTAGCTGGTGTGGGTGATCACATATCTCAACAGTGCCA